>SJXQ01008469.1:30791-390313 GCA_006408695.1 Aepyceros melampus
CCATTTGACTTCACATTCCAGGATGTCTGGCTCTGGATGAGTGATCACACCATTGTGATTATCTGGATTGTGAAGCTCTTTTTTGTACAGTTCTTCTGTGTATTCTTGCCACTTCTTCTTAATATCTTCTGCTTCTGTGAGGTCCATACCATTTCTGTCCTTCATCAAGCCCATCTTTGCATGAAATGTTCCCTTGCTATCTCTAATTTTCTTGAAGAGATCTCTAGTCTTTCCCATTCTGTTGTTTTCTCTATTTCTTTGCATTGACCACTGAGGCAGTCTTTCTTATCTCTTCTTGCTATTCTTTGGAACTCTCCATTCAGATGCTTATATCTTCCCTTTTCTCCTTTGGTTTTCACTTCCCTTCTTTTCACAGCTATTTGTAATTCCTCCTCAAACAGCCATTCTGCTTTTTTGCATTTCTTTTCCATGGGGATGGTCTTGATCTCTGTCTCCTGTACAATGTCTTCTTCTTATGTTGGTAGTTTCCTTCGCTGTGCAGAAACTTTTTAGTTTGATGTAGTCTCACTTGTTTATTTTTGCTTTTTATGTCAAATCCAAGAAAATCATTGTTGAGATTGATGTCAAAGAGTGTACTACCTGTATTCTTTTCTAGGGGTCTTGTGGTTCCAGGTCTTCCATTCAGACCTTTGATCCATCTTGAGTTAATTTTTGTCTGGTGTGAGAGTGGTCCTATTTTATTCCTTTGCATGTGGGATTGACTGTCGGTGTAGAAGTAGAGATATAAAGTAGGCAGGGGACTCTGGGGGAGGAGCCCATGGATGGTTTCTCAAGCGTGTTCCCCGTGTTGTGCTTACTCAGCAGACCAGTCCCCCCGGGTAGGGGATGAGGAGGAGGTGTTTCCATCTGATCAAATTAGCACAGGTCCTGCAGCCTCTGCTCCTCTTGTGAGCCCAGCACTGCAGGAACCCTGCCCTTTGCCTCTTTCCTCCCACTGGACAGCCCTGCAGTGTCCATGAACCCAAAGCGATGCCCAGCATCAAGGTCTTAGGATCAAGTAAACACATTTCTCAATCCTTATGTTGGTTATCAGTTTTTTTTTCTTAAAGCAAATTGAAGCTGAGTAATCAGAATGGGGGAAGCTCCAGCTGGATGAGAACTTGCTGAAATGCCTCCAGTCTGGAGTCAGATGTCCAAGTGGGAGTGAAGGCCACACGCTCACATGTTCTGAGTCTGCGATCCATCTGTGCGAGTCTCTGGCTGCTGCTGTGACAACTTGCCACAGGTGGAGAGCCTTAAAACAGCAAGAGTTGGCTCTCTTACAGTCTGGAGCTCAGGGTCACTGGATTGGATTCCAGCTGCCATGAGGCTGGCTCCAGGGCAGGGAACAAACTTCCCTGCAGTTACTGGAACCTGAGACCATCTGTGCGCCTCGGCATGAACTCTTCCCTGGAATCGCCCCCACTTCTGCGTCAGGTGTCACATCCTTCACGTGGTCTTTTCACCTTCTCGCCTCCTTACCATCAGGATCCTTGTGATGATGCTCAGGGCTGTCCAGGTAACCAGAAGATCTTCTGTCTTAAGATGCTCGACTTAATCATACCTGCCAAGCGCACTCTACAGGTGAGGTGCATTTGCAGGGCTTGGGAGGGGCAGGGATGCAGGTGCCTTTGGGGAACTCCATTTAGCTCACTGCCCCATCATAACAGGAAAAGCTCGGACCAAGCTCACCCACACCTTCTCCTACTCAAACAATCCACAGCTCTCAGCAGATAAAAGAATGTGCTATCATGGAGATGATTGTGACATTTTAGAAGGCCTGGTTTCAGAAAGAAGCCGTTAATCTGATGACAAAAATACATGTTAGCGTGTCTTCTGACTTTGAGTCTAAAAACATCATTTGGAAATAATATTAGTTCTAGAGCACCAAAATTATATTAACTGTCTGTAGGAATAAATCAAGATGTTTTCAAAATCATGGTGATCTGGGTGTAATCTCAGGGCAGCAAATAAGGTGATAGCATTTGATATGTGGAAACCTATGGCACCTCTGATGGGAGATGGATGAGAGGAGGTGATGGAGTGCCACAGAAACCAGAGCAGAGAAACTCAAAAGCAGGCACTCACATTGCATCTCTGAGCTTTGCACTAAGTAGAGACTGTCTTGGCTAAACAGCCTTGACAGTGTAGCTCCCCTTGAAAGGGCTCACCCCAGAGTATGGAAGGGTCTGTGGTTGGGTCTGCAAAGTAGCCTGCCCACAGAGAGATGGACAGTCCAGCCAAGACAAGCATTTGACTCTGCAAATGTTTGATACACTTTTCTTTGCAAATCCTCAGCTGATATTTGCGGTATATTCTGTATTTCATTGACTTCCAGACTCACTGATGAAGCTGACATCAAAAACAAAACAAAACACTAGTACATTCAGTGTACATTGCATTTATAGGATCTCAATTTGCTAAAACAAAAATTTTAAAATAGAGGACAGAGGCATGGCTGTTGCTGGGAGCTTATCCATGACGGAGATGATTTCCAGACACCACATGTGGTCCTGGGCCCACTAGGACCCCCTCTGAAGACCCCCTCTGGGGTCTCCCTCCTCCTTCACGGGTTTTCCCTAAATAAACCCCCTTCACATCTTACTCAGCCTTGGCTTGGCTCCTGGAGGATTCACACTGATATGACTGCCTTCCCAAGAAGCAGGGACCCTGCCTTGTTGCTCACTGTCTGTGAATATGGCTCAGCTGATGGTTGATGAGGATGGTGCTGCCTGGAGTCTAGTCTACTGGTAACCAGAAGGAATATTCTGGGAGAAAGAAGGATCCAGGCTGGAGTGGTGGGTACGGGGAGGGGGTCTCAGCTCACTGCCCACCTGGAACCTGCACCAGGCACCTATCTTTTGAGGTCCATGGTTGTTTCCTCTTAGATGGAGACGGTCTGTAAGTATTTGGATCAAGCTTAGCTGTCCTTACCTTTGCATTCTCTTTCCAGAAGGAAGGGGGGAGCATCTGAACAGGCAGATGAGTCTTCAGAGTCCTTGGAGAAGGCATCTTATTGGTGAGATCCAGACCTGCAACAGGGCTGCTGCTCAACTAACACTTCTCATCCGCATCTCCGTTGTTTTGCCAGCATCTGGAGTCATATTCACCACGTGCTCGGTACCCCCCACCCAACTCCACATTGCAAATTACATCCTAGGCTGGTGGCCCGCCCAGTGTCACCAAGTTATATGTATTCATATAAAGCTACAATCATCAAACAGTGTGGTATTGGCACAAAGAGGGACACGTAATGGAACAGAGCAGAACAGAAAATCCAGAATGCACCCATATGTGTGTGTGTGTTAGTCATTCGTCGTCTCATTCTTTTGAGACCCCTGCCAGGCTCCTCTGTTGATGGAATTCTCTAGGCAAGAATACTGGAGTGGGTTGTCGTTCCCTTCTCCAGCAGATCTTCCCAACCCAGAGATCAACACCGGGTGTTTGGCATTGCTGGTAGATACTTTACCACGTGAGCCACCAGGGAAGCCCATACGTAGAAGGTAAAATTCAAGTTTTGTGAAGGGGCCATGGCAATTCGATGTGAGAAAAGATAATTTTTTTTTGCCTGATGGTGCTGGAATAACTGGCTCAATAAGTCATGGGTTTTCAACAGGCAGTATTTTTAGAAATGAGGGATGATTAGAGTTTGAGAGGTTTAATAATGTGCTCAAGGTTGTCCAGATAAGAATCCAAACCAGAACTGTTTGAGTCCAAAGTCTCTGTCTTTTCACCATCAGGTTGGGTCCTACTGCAAAGCTACTCTTTGCTGCTATTTACTCTATAAAAACACTCCCTTATAGACTTATGGACACAGCGAGGGAAGAGGATGGGACGAAGTGAGAGAGCATTGACATGTATACACGACCATGTGTGAAATAGATAGCTAGTGGGAAGCTGCTGTATAGCACAAGGAACTCAGCATCAGGCTCCATGATGACCTAGAGGGGTGGGATATAGGGCTGGGAGAGAGGTTCAAGAGGGAGGGGACATACATACACATATAGCTGGTTCAGGCTGATGTATGGCAGAAACCAACACAATATTGTAAAGCAATTATGCTCCAATTAGAAAAAAAATCTAAAAAAACGCACCTTTCATTCCTAATTGGTTGCCAGCTCTTCAACGGTGTGTTCTCCTTAGTATCTTTGGTGTGAAGTGCAATATTTGTTGATATTAATAACAGAAGGACTATGTATAATTTAACTTGGATCCCTGGCAGACAGGTCAGAGATGAAACACAGCAGAAGCCAGTCCTCCCGGAGTAGGCAGACCTGACCCAGGGGTGAGGTTCCTAGTCACTGGAGGCCAGCTGTCCTCAACCCTGCCTCCCCTGTTCAATGTTCCTGCCTACTCTTGAGTCCTCGAGAAATCGCAGGAGACGTGCTGTCTGAAGCTGCCCAGTCCCGTATTTCAGCAGAGGGACTGAGGGGTCTTTTTTCACAGCTGACGGAGGTATGTTGACCTGAACCATCCTCAGACTCCCTCCCAGCAGAGGCCACAGCGCCACAGGCCCGGGCGGCACATACCTGAGTTGAGGGGCGGGGGGAGCGCCCACTCGATGAAAGGGTGCCGGTCAAAGGTGTTGGCCCGCTGGCACTTCTGCAGATCCCCGTCGTTCTGGATCATGTCCACGATCTCCTGGGTCCAGGTGGTGCCTGGAAGGGTTACTTATCCTCAGTTCTGCCTGCTCTCTGGGCAACTCCATTCTACCTCAATTATTCCCATATTCAGTAAAACCTATCTCTGCTTACATTGAGCACCTGCGTGACCCTCAGGGTGGACGGGCCTCTGCTCTGAGCCCCTGTCCTCACTGCCAAGGTCTCCCCAACACTTGCCTTCTCGTGAGACTGAGAGCTCCACTGAGTGGGGGCTGGCCTTTTGTCCCTCTGTCCCTCAGACCTCATACCTGGCATAGGGTTTTGAACCTAATAAGTGTAGTCTGAGAGAAAGAATATTGACTCAAAGGAATGTCAGGAGATACAAAGTTGAGGCAGATACTGTCCATGCTCCAACAAGCTTCCAGTCTTGTTGGAAGAGATAACGATATACCGAAGACTGCTTCTTGCCTAGTAATACCCATTCTCCCCATCTTTCTCAAGTTGATAGATCCTTAATTTTTAGCAGGGCATATATCTAAAGGTTGGACTGCCTAGATGGTCCTAGTGGTAAAGAACCTGCCTTCCAATGCAGGAGACTCAAGAGACATGGGTTTGATCCCTGAGTTGAGAAGGTCCCCTAGAGGAGGGCATGGCAACCCACTCCAGTATTCTTGCTTAGAGAATCCCATGGACGGAGGAGCTGACAGGCTATAGTCCATGGGGTCACAAAGAGTTGGACGTGACTGAAACCACTTAGCTGCATGCAAGCACATAGCCAAAGGCTATATAAAAAGATTATTTTCTCAATCTTTCTTACTGCTAAAGGTGGCCATGCCATTACATTTTGGGAAGCTGTCTTTAAAGGGCAGGACATGACCTCATTCCCTTCTTCCTGCCTCCTTGTTGCTGTTTGGAACATGCATGTGATGGCTGGAGCTCTAGTAGTCATATTGGACTATGAAATCAAAAGCTAAGCCTACAGATGATGGAGCAGAAAGTTCAAAGACCCAGGGTTTCTAAGGATCAGCGTAGCCACCATTTTAGCCCTGGACTTTTAACCTCCAGAGTGCTTTTATTTTTGAGTTTCCTGATACATATAGCCAAACTGAATCCTAAGGAAGGAGATGTGCTGGTGGGCAAAGAGCTAGGCCATGAGCCCTACCCACCACATGTCCATTTTCCTTTTCACACCAAAGGAATTTATTGCCCCTGACTCAGCTAAGCCTGGCGCTCACTGATACATAAGACAATACACAGATAACTGAGAGGTCTCCAGTAAAAGCCATGAAGACCGTATAAAGGGCCCTGGGAGTTCAGAGGAGGAGGGAAGCCCACTGTGAATGGGTAGGTGGGCTCAGCTGAGCTGGTCTTTTGGAGAGGAACAGTCAGAGGGGGAAGAGAGCATCCACTTGTGTTAATAAGCCAGAGCATCTGAGGGAGGGAACCTCGGAGCTAGGGTTAAGGTGAGCATATTCATATGCTAGAAAGCTTAAGCAGGACTCATGGGGCTGGGGGATGGGGTGTGGGTGTAGGGAGGATTGAGAGGTCATGAGGGAGGTGGGAGAACACAGCTACAGAGAGAGTTCTGGGAGAGTCTGGGGGGATGACTGCATAATTTCCAAGGTGAAGGGAGAGCAAATTTCTGCTCTGAGGTGCAGTGCCAATTCGAATTCAGATCTGAGCAAGAGACGTGCAAGCCACACAAAGATGATTTTTGAGAAACTGAGAGCTTCCAACAGGAGTAAGCAGGAGCAACTCCCCACTCCTGGCCCCCGCCCCACCCTCCCCGCGCCATCTAGTTTTCTGAGCAGGCCTGGCTGGCAATGCTGTGTGGTAGGAGCAGTGTGAGGCTAGGGAAGGCGTCCTGAGCTACGGAGGAGAGACACGCATGGCGACTTGGCCAGTTAGGAACAGTGGGGCAGGGGCACCCCCTGCCATCTTCCTGGGTCTGAGCATCTCAGACTCCTCTTGCAGCATCTGCTGACCACCGAGAGACATTCCCAGGCTGGCCACAGCTGAAAAATTCTCTGCCTTCCTTGGCCCTACTGTTTGAACGATACATACATAACTGAGGCTCTTCCATCTCACCCTCCATCCAGCCCTCCGGGTTCTGAGGTCTCTGCTCCTCCAGCTGCAGAGCCTGGCCTCTCTGCTTCTTCCCTTCTGGTTCTCCCCACAAACTTCTCTCCCTTTTGTAGGATTCTGTGTCACCCTGCCTGCCCCCACCCCCATTCCTTCCCTCTGTACTCATGCAGGTTTGGACTAACACCACTTGCACTTTTCCCATTGGGGCAAAACGCTCAGTTCCAGCTCCATCTCCAAGTGCAGGAGAGCCTGGAGAGGAGGACAGGCTTCCCCTAGGAGCTTCCTGCTGTTCCTAAGACTCTGCGCTTTCATGTGATTCTGTGGAAGGCTGGCCTTCTCTTCCTCTATCAGGGACCGAAATAAAAAGGAGGCTCGTGGACTCTGGGGGTTTGGAGTGCATCAATAAGAGTGGTTTTCAGTTTTTCAGGAACTGTGTGCTAAGTCATTTTAGTTGTGTCCACTCCGCAACCCCTGGATTGTAGCCCCCCAGGCTCTTCTGTCCATGGGACTCTCCAGGCAAGAACACTGGAGTGGGTTGCCGTGCCCTCCTCCAGGGGATCTTCCTGCCCCAGGGATCGGATCCACATCTCCTTTATCTCCTGCATTGGCAGGTAGGTTCTTTACCACTAGCGCCACGTGGGAAGCCAGGGTCTGGCCCTTGCGAAAACCTGCAATTTTAAAATCTGAGGAACCCCCAGGCATCCCGGCTCTGCTGAAGCCCCCCACCTCAACTTTCTTCAACCTACCTGCTTTTGCGTAGGTTGCAATGAGGAGGTCATCAGGCTTGGCTTGAAAATTCCAGATTTTGTCCCAGTTATCGCTTATCATCTTGGTCATGAGGATTCCGTTCACTTCCTTGAGTTCCGGTTGCAGGTATTTTTCCTCCAGGTGGAGATCTTTCATCTCCTCCAAAGACATCTTTGTTGGTGAGACTATTTCACACTGCTTCTTCCCTTCTGGTTCTCCCCATAAACTTCTCTCCCTTTTGTAGGATTCTGTGTCACCCTGCCTGCCCCCACCCCCATTCCTTCCCTCTGTACTCATGCAGGTTTGGACTAACACCACTTGCACTTTTCCCATTGGGGCAAAACGCTCAGTTCCAGCTCCATCTCCAAGTGCAGGAGAGCCTGGAGAGGAGGACAGGCTTCCCCTAGGAGCTTCCTGCTGTTCCTAAGACTCTGCGCTTTCATGTGATTCTGTGGAAGGCTGGCCTTCTCTTCCTCTATCGGGGACCGAAATAAAAAGGAGGCTCGTGGACTCTGGGGGTTTGGAGTGCATCAATAAGAGTGGTTTTCAGTTTTTCAGGAACTGTGTGCTAAGTCATTTTAGTTGTGTCCACTCCGCAACCCCTGGATTGTAGCCCCCCAGGCTCTTCTGTCCATGGGACTCTCCAGGCAAGAACACTGGAGTGGGTTGCCGTGCCCTCCTCCAGGGGATCTTCCTGCCCCAGGGATCGGATCCACATCTCCTTTATCTCCTGCATTGGCAGGTAGGTTCTTTACCACTAGCGCCACGTGGGAAGCCAGGGTCTGGCCCTTGCGAAAACCTGCAATTTTAAAATCTGAGGAACCCCCAGGCATCCCGGCTCTGCTGAAGCCCCCCACCTCAACTTTCTTCAACCTACCTGCTTTTGCGTAGGTTGCAATGAGGAGGTCATCAGGCTTGGCTTGAAAATTCCAGATTTTGTCCCAGTTATCGCTTATCATCTTGGTCATGAGGATTCCGTTCACTTCCTTGAGTTCCGGTTGCAGGTATTTTTCCTCCAGGTGGAGATCTTTCATCTCCTCCAAAGACATCTTTGTTGGTGAGACTATTTCACTGCTACTTAAAAGAAAGGGGGTGGTTATGTCATTTCTAAAGCTTTGAACAGTCATTCCTTTTTTTAAAATTTAAGATACTCTGAGAAATTTAGGAGAGATGTGTTGGAAATTCATTATTATGTTTAATGTTAACCTAAGAAGTGAGAGAAGTAAAATCTGTGGGACCTTGAGCATTTTAAATAGCTTCACTATTTAAAATATATAAATTGGAAAGAACAGAATGTTTTATTTAAAGCTGATTCTTCACATCTTCCCCCAAATATAAAACAATCTTCTTCATTAGGAAGAAATTAGGAAATTTTAAGAAATAATTTTCAAAAGATGGTTGTAGGCAACAACAGTATTGTGTGATTCTGTTTTCATACCTGCTATCTTTCTGTTACTCTGTGCCCTATGACCTTGGGATGTCTCCATGGAAAAATCTGACTTGCTAAAGAATCATGTCAATTTTCTGAGTTCAAATGGATTTCTAATTTTTTCAGTCTATTTATGAATAGAAGCTATTTTTTGAATGACAGTATCCATTAGCATATTTTGTTGTTTTGTTTTTCTGCCAACATTTTTATTTTTATCTTGCTCATTTTTTTCCATTTACACCCAGCTGGATTTGGTGGACTAAAGACATAGCCAGTATCGAATATTCTGTCTTAAAATATAATGATTGTTAGAGAACGACAAGCCACAGGCTTAGGAAGAATATTTGCAGATGGCATATCTGATAAAGTTCTGTTATCCAAACTATGCAGGGAACTCCTAAAACACAACAGAAAGAAAACAAACAACATGATCAAAAAGTGGGCAAAAGATCTAAGCCACACCCCACCAAAGATACAGATGACACATGAGCATGTGTCCATACAGAACCTGAACACAGACCTCCATGGCACTTTATTCACAAATGCTCAGACCTGGAATCCAAGCCCTTACAGGGAATGGATAAAAAGCCATGGTGCATTCACACAAGGGACTGTTAGCACCAAAAAGAAATGAGCTGTCAAGCCATGAAAGGACATGGAGGAAGCTTCGATGAATATACCAAGCAAAACAAGCCAGTCTGAGAAGTGCTGGTCCCTCAGTCGTATCCGACTCTTTGTGACCCCATAGTCTGTAGCCTGCCAGTCTCCTCTGTCTGTGGGATTTTCCAGGCAAGAATACTGGAATAGGTTGCCATTCCCTTCTTCAGGGGACCTTCCTGACCCTGGGATTGAACCCACATCTCTTGGACGGGCAGGCAGGTTCTTTACCACTGAGCCACGTGGGGAGCCAGTATGTATGGGTATATTGTTCCCCTATTGACAGACCCACATGGCTCTTAGATATGTTGCCAGGTATACGTTTTGCTCTCCTTTTATTGTCAACCTAATTATCCCATTGTTTTCTGGCCTCTTTCTGTTATTGAGAATTTTGCTCTCAGTTCGTTTTTTAAGTAGAATGTCTTTCTCCTCTAGTTTTAAAAACAGTATTTTCTCTTTGTTGTTTATGGATTTATAGGATGATATCTAGGCTGGTGTAAGTTTTTATTTGCCTTTCTTGGAACTTGCACTTTTGGTTTCAGGATCACGAGTGTCATAGATTTGGAACACTCTCAGCCTTCTTCCTCTTCTCTCTGTTCTTTGCTTGGAACTCCAGCCAGCTCTGTGTCTGACCTTCAGTTTCTGTCCTCAGATCTCCTAGCCTTTCCTCGCTCTCTCTCTGGCTACAGTCAATGTCATTCTTTTCAGCCTGCCTCTATGGTATGAATTGTATTGAATCTGTTACTTAACTCGTTCTTAGTTTCAATTATTGTCATTATTTTTTACTCATGGCTATTTTGTCTGTTTCTTATTTCCCATGGGTTATGACTTCATTCTTACACATCTTAGTGGACCTATTACATGTTGCTAGTGTTTCTGACTTCAGAACTTTGCAGGTGGGACTCAGTCGCCTCTGCTCCATTTGCCCTTTCCCCAGATGCCCTGTAGTTTCCCATCCTTCACTCATGGCCAACAGCCCTTTACACATGGGAGCTCTTTGCTCAGTCAGATAGTGGGCTTCTTCCTGGCTCTGTGACTGCTTTTGAAGACTCTCAGCTGACCTCTATGCAGAATGCCTGCTAACAAACGGGGGAGGAGTGATAGAAGAAAGCCCACCAGTGGATGCTGACCGCCACTGGATAAACTAGGGGCAGAAACAGGCTATTTACACACTCAGAGCCTCAGCCCAGAGGTTTCAGATGGACAATGTGCCTTCGTGATGGAGTGATGTGCAGGCGACACCAGGACCAAGAGCCGTCACCGAGCACATGAGGGGTCATCCTGTCCCCACACCACACGTGGCTGCACATTTAAAGGGCTGCTTGTTATCTGCATCTAGAACTTTCTGCTGTTTCTATTGGGAAGGTTTTCAAGTAATCTGGTTTTGTCAGTAGAACTGGAAGTTCCTTAAGCTATCATTTTTGGCTTAAAGTAAAACTTCTTTATCCTGTAAATTGGCAGAAAGGAGCTCCCTGGATATGCTTTAAATTTTGTAAACTCCTTCTAGTCAAAAGAGAAAAACATTAACCTAAAACCCACATTCTTTCTTAAATTAAAAGATAATCTACACATATTCAGTTTAGCAAAAAGCAATTTTAGTGGCATACAGAAATAGCAGAACTTGAGCAACTATTGGGAAGGTTTTCAAGTAATCTGGTTTTGTCAGTAGAACTGGAAGTTCCTTAAGCTATCATTTTTGGCTTAAAGTAAAACTTCTTTATCCTGTAAATTGGCAGAAAGGAGCTCCCTGGATATGCTTTAAATTTTGTAAACTCCTTCTAGTCAAAAGAGAAAAACATTAACCTAAAACCCACATTCTTTCTTAAATTAAAAGATAATCTACACATATTCAGTTTAGCAAAAAGCAATTTCAGTGGCATACAGAAATAGCAGAACTTGAGCAAACCTTGCTCTGGAAATCTAGAAATCCAGAAACAACTAGTTTGAGCTTCTATGGGAGGAGCCCCATCCCGTTCACCTGGGGCCTCCTGTGCTGGTCTGAGGACTCACATGATGGGAGTCTGACTTGGTTACAGCTGTTAAACCACTGCCTCAGCCTCCTTCTCTCCTGAGGCCTTGGTCAACCAGTCCCCTTGGGCTGAGGCTTGGGGATCCTGGACCACCCTCCTGCTGGCGTTCCTCCCCATCGCGCCACAAAGGGCTCTCCCGACCTTCTGTGTCTGCAACTGCCCAGCCCTTTCTTGGCCTGGGGTGTGGGGCCCCTTCCTGCAGCCACAAGCAAAGCCGAGAAGGCCTCTGGTCACCTGGCTCTGCGGACTGCCCGTCTGGGCCCTGGACCTGCCGTCAGTTTGTCTGTCTGTTTTTTTCAAAACACTTCCAGTGAACATCAGGGGCCTGAGTTTGGGGTAAGACCCTGGGCAAAGAGCTTGGCCCAACTTCCTGGGGGAGCTGGGCCCACACTGGAAACACCTCCGTGTTCCCTGGGGACTTGCTTCGATGGGTGGAGGTGGCAGCCTGGTGCCCTGCAGGGAGGGATAGACCTGGAGTTTGCTCAGGGGATCCCAGGTGAACCCCTAGGAAGGCTGCCTGGGATCCAGGGACAGAGGCTTCAGGAAAGTCTGGGATGAGGGGTGGAAAGTAATTTTCTGCCTCCTATCTTTGAGAAAAATGTTATTTCTGTATGAACAGGCACAAGCGGCCAGCACATCCCCCTCCTGGCCGCTTGCTCGTCCTCCTTCACGGGGGCTGAGCTGACGGGGAAGGACCCCAGGCAGGTGGCTCACCAACCTTGATCTCTGCTCCTGTGTGCTGGCCCCGAGGACTCCTTCTTGTAGGCTCTTCTTCCACCTGCGCCCTGAAGCCCGGACCTGTGCCTGTGGAGGAGGCTGGGGAGCAGCTCTTCTCTGGTCCTGCCCCTTGGTTCCCTTGAAATAGGACCTGCTTAAGGTGGGCGGGGATGCAGCTTCGCTCAGGGTTCAGGCAGAGGGAGGGAGGTGAGGGAAGTGGCCAGTGGGCACCCTGGTCATCCCCTCTGGTCCGTCTTCCCAGACGGACCTTCCCAGCCTGGCCCTTGGTTCCACTGTTCCAGTCCACGGCTGCCTATTTCCTGGTCCTGGCAAGCCATTTGGAATTACAAGGACAAAGAGCAGTGGCTCTGTGGCAGCTGCAGCGGCTTCTCCTGGTCCTGGAGTGACCTCAGTAACTGCCCGGACACCTTCCCAACGCCCCCAGATGAGTCCTAAGAATTCTTTCAACCTTCTTCCAGAGCATCACCCCTCACTGAAACGTGTTTGCTAAAAGAGCCTGGTGGCCATCCCTGGTCTAGAGTGTACATAGAATTCTGATGGGATAAAAGTCAAAAGGTTAAGAAAGCAATGGGATTTATTTTGTTTGCTTAGGATTCCATCTACTTACTATTGTTAACCAAGTCTTTTTGTTTCCTTTTGCTAGTTTAATTGAACTACCTGGGTGCTTACACAAAACTGCTGTATAAAATGTTCTTGCAGGAACTTCCCTGGTGGTCCAGTGGCTAAGATTCTTCACACCCAATGCAGGGGGTTCCCGGTTCAATCCCTGGTCAGGGGACGAGATCCCACATTCCACAGTTAAAACCTGGCACAGCCAAATAAATAAATAAATATCTAAAAAATGTCCTTGCAGTCAGACTGCCTGTGCCCTTGCACATTTGCTAAAATCTGTTTGTTTTATTTATTTTTAATGCTTTACTTGTATCACTATGATTTAAAAATCTTCCTCTCAGTCCTGCCAGATAGCTGCCATCATCTTTTACAGGGAAGAAATAAGAATCCTGGAGAGTAACCCATCAGAGCCCAGAATAACTCAGGGGTTTGAATCCAGCTGGTCAAGGTCCAAACCTCATAGCCACTACTTTGTTCTTCCCACAATGACGTGAGGGCAGGTAAGTCCCAAGATGCTCACTTTGAATATACAGAATTAGATCTATTAGATTTACTGGATCCTCCATATTTCATGCTGTTGCTGCTAGTTGCTTCAGTCGTGTCCGACTCTGCGACCCCATAGATGGCAGTCCACCAGGCTCCCCCGTCCCTGGGATTCTCCAGGCAAGAACACTGGAGTGGGTTGCCATTTCCTTCTCCAATGCAGGAAAGTGAAAAGTGAAAGTGAAGATGCTCAGTCGTGTCCGACTCCTAGCGACCCCATGGACTGCAGCCCACCAGGCCCCTCTGTTCATGGGATTTTCCAGGCAAGAGTACTGGAGTGGGGTGCCATGCCATATTTCATAGCAATGATTTTGGATTATAAAATTAGATTAGATTATGAACTGGAGGAACCAGAGATCAAATTGCTGTTGGATCATGGAAAAAGCAAAAGAGTTCTAGGAAAACATTTATTTCTGCCTTATTGACTATACCAAAGCCTTTGTGTGGATCACAATAAACTGTGGAAAATTCTGTAAGAGATGGGAATACCAGATCACCTGACCTGCCTCTTGAGAAATCTGTATGCAGGTCAGGAAGCAATAGTTAGAACTGGACATGGGACAAAAGACTGGTTCCAAATAGGAAAAGGAGTACATCAAGGCTGTATATTGTCACCCTGCTTATTTAACTTATATGCAGAGTACATCATGAGACACCCTGGGCTGGATGAAGCACAAGCTGGAATCGAGATTTCTGGGAGAAATATCAATAACCTAAGATGTGCAGATGACACCATCCTTATGGCAGAAAGTGAAGAACTAAAGAGCCTCTTGATGAAAGTGAAAGAGGATAGTGAAAAAGTTGACTTAAAGCTCAACATTCAGAAAATGAAGATCATGGCATCCAATCCCATCACTTCATGGTGACTAGATGGAGAAACAGTGGAAACAGTGTCAGACTTAATTTTTGGGGGGCTCCAAAATCACTGCAGATGGTGATTGCAGCCATGAAATAAAGATGCTTACTCCTTGGAAGAAAAGTTATGACCAACCTAGACAGCATATTAAAAAGCAGAGATATTATTTTGCCAACAAAAGTCCATCTAGTCAAGGCTATGGTTTTTCCAGTAGTCATGTTTGGATGTGAGAGTTGGACAATAAAGAAAGCTGAGCGCTGAAGAACTGGTGCTTTTGAACTATGGTATTGGAGAAGACTCTTGAGAGTCTCTTGGACTGCAAGGAGATCCAACCAGTCCATCCTAAAGGAAATCAGTCCTGGGTGTTCATTGGAAGGACTGATGTTGAAGCTGAAACTCCAATACTTTGGTCCCCTGATGCGAAGAACTGAATCATTTGAAAAGACCCTGATGCTGAGAAAGATTGAAGGCAGGAGAAGAAGGGTTTGACAGAGGATGAGATGGTTGGATGGTATCATCGACTCAATGGACATGAGTTTGAGTAAACTCCAGGAGTTGGTGATGGACAGGGAAGCCTGGGGTGCTGCAGTCCATGGAGTCTCAAAGAGTCGGACATCACTGAGCAACTGATGAATTAGATTATGAAATTAGATTAGCAAACTTATAACTGTCCAAATAAGCTATAACATTATTATATGTTAAACTGGTCATCTAAAAAGTATACCAAGTTACATATGTGTCTGTACTACATTAAAAAAAAAGTTAAACCAAGTGTCTCCTTGGGTTTCCCTGGTGGCTCAGATGGTAAAGAATCTGCCTGCAATGCAGAGACCTGGGTTCCATCCCTGTGTCAGGAAGATCCCCTGGAGAAGGGAATGGCTATCCACTCCAGTATTCTTGCCTGGAGAATTCCATGGACAGAGGAGCCTGGCTGTCTACAGTCCATGGGGTTGCACAGAGTTGAACACCACTGAGCGATCAACACTTTCACTTTCAAGTGTCTTCCAAAGATGCTTGCTCTAACCTGTAGCATTAAACTTAAAGTTTATGAGGTCTGTTTGCTTCTGTTTGTTCTGGAGGAAAAGAGTGAGATGTGAGAAACAATATTTCTCTTCATAAGGAATGATAATTTCTGAAATTTTGATTTGGACTTTCAGTGACACTTAATGTTCATGACCTCTTGAGGAGCACACCCAGAACTTAAATCATGATTATCTGAATGATGTGTGTTTAATTGTTAATCACAGCTAAAATGTTAAATGGTTATATTGCTCCTGTTACCAATGTTCAAATGCCTTAAGATTTTTAGCCGGACTAGTCAATGGGAAGGATGGTGAATTCCCCAGGAGGAAGTGGCCAGAGAAGGCTGGACTGCTGTTCATGTCTGGATTGCATTTGAAAATGGTGGTGGGTTTGTGGATCCGCTGGAGTGAAATACAGGGTACAAGCACTTAGATAGTTGAGGACTAGGTCACAATGGAGCTTTTTGTCTGAATGCACTAGGTAGCTAGATGGTACTTATTTGTTCATGTGTGAATTCCATCCATGCATCTGTGCATCCACCTATGCCTCCATCCATCCCTCCATCCTTCTATCCATTTATCCATCTGTCACCTATCCATTCATCCCTCCCTCCATCCATCCATCATCCATCCGTTCATCCCTCCATCCATCCATCTTTGTACATATCCGTCTATGCATGCATGCTTCCATTCTTCTATCCATTCATCTATCCATTGTCTAAAGAAGAGTCACTGAGCACCTCCACGTGCTAGGCTCTGCTGAAGAGTTGGTGCTGTAGGATGAAGCTTTCTGGTATGGTGACACAGATAATAACAAAATAGGACGCAAGGTTACAGAAGGTGCTCTGTCATGAGGAAGACCAGGAGAGTTAGTGGTGGGATGCAGAGGGATGCTGGCCAAGAAACAATTCACAAACACGCTTTCCAAGGGAGTGGGTTTAGATCTGAAGGAACCAGGTTGGCTTGGAGACTTGGCAGTGGAATTCTGGGCAGAAGGGGCTGCAGGTCCTAAGACTCAGGGCTGGAGTAGCTCTTGGAACTATAGGAGCCTGAGCCACCGAGCTTGATGATCAGGGGCAAGGTCAGAAAGGTAGGCAAGGGTCAGGTCAAGATGCTTTGGGTCTGGAAGTGAGTTTGGGTTTTGTTCTAACCTGAGAGGGCCCCTCTGGGGGGCTTACGTCTCCTGTTCACATCAGGCTCTGATTGACAAGGGCAGAGAGCACACCGGCTACTCCTATAGGGTGATTTGTAGGGGGCAGGATTCCAACAGCAGGAGCAGCTCAGAAACTCTTCTGCAAAACACTGCCCACTGGGATTTATTCAGCCTCGGAACAGTGCTAAAAAAGTGTGCACTTTATACGCATGTCCTGGGTGGTAGATTTTGGCAATGGCTGTGGGAATGTGGGCCCTGGCTGATATTATTACAGACCTGTGTTGTCCTTGGAGAAAGAACCAGTCCCAGGGCCAGCTCCCTACCCCCTGAACACCTGTTGGGTGTATTGGTTACCATTTGGACCCCTGCTGTGGGCATTAATTTCTCTCCACAATAGAAATCTTTTCAGGGAAAGCCTGACTCACTGCTCAGTTTCCCTGGGGACATAACAGAATCTCATCATTGGTGGACATAAGCTCAATCGTGTGCAGTCACAAAAGGATTAGGATTGTGTTTACTGTTTCAAAGGGGCCAAGTGCATGCAAGGCCTGAGAGCAGGTGTGTGGGCCATGGGGAGAGGGCTTGTCTGGACCACCCCTCAGCTTCCTCCTTCTTGCCAGGTGAGGAGGAAGAATGCAGTGAAATTCATCTCTCACAAAGGCCAGGACTATAATTTTGGGTAACTCTGTATCTGAAAACAAAACAGAACAAAAATTATTCTAGGGGAGAAAAATAAACTTGTTCTGAGACACTGAGTCCCACCCTCTGGAAATTCACTCCCCCAGGGTCAAATTCCTTGGTAGATTCTTTCAGAATTACTGGTTTCTGGGACACAGGAAAAAAATGGACATAGTTAAATGGTTTGATGAACTTGCTGGCATTAATTGAAAATTGAAAGTAAGAAAAAATTTAAAAGCACAGAGGCAGATAGGATGGAAAATAAAGTCTTTCTCTCTTCCTTTCCCACTATCAGCTCTTCTCTTTTAAGGGAAAAAAGTTGTTAGATTTCTAGTATACCTTTCTTTTAAAAAGTTATGCATGTTTGTGCATAGGTCTACTGTCTGTCTATTGACCTATCATCCATCTATCACCTCTCTTCTTACTATTTTATTTTATTTACTCAAAGAGTTCATTCTAAACATACTACTCTGTAACTTGCTTTTTTATTTTTTGGATTTTCACCTCACTGTTCTTCACAATCTATCCATCCTTCTATTCACAATCTATTCCTTCTCATCCATTCTTTTGGGCGACGACTCTTTATTTCATTGCATAGATGCACCATAATTAAGGAGCCTCCTCTGCTATAAAGGCTTTATTTATTTTTTGGGGGGGAGGGGAAATTGTTTTGGAAAATTTTATAAACCGGTCTGCCCTGTGAATTGCAGGCTACAGGAAGGTATGTTCACAATTTTGATAGACAAAGCCATAAATTACTTGTTTTTTTTTTTCCTATTGAGTTATATGAGTTCTCCATATACTTTGGATATTAACCCCTTATCAGATGTAGGATTTGAAAATATTTCCTCCCATTAGGTTGCCTTTTTCTTATGTTGGTGGTTTTTGCACCTCAGCTTTGCTGTGCAGAAGCTGTTTAGTTTGATGTAGCCCTACTTGTTTATTTTTGTTTTTGAGTAAAATCCAAAAAATATCATTGCTGAAACATATCAAAGAGTGTACTGCCTGTGCTCTCTTCTAGGAGTCCTATGGTTCCAGGTCTTCCATTCCAGTCTTTAAAATCCGTTTGAAGTTGATTTTTGTCCAATGCGAGAAAGTGGTCCCGATTCATTCCTTTGCCTGTGGGGTCAACTGTCAGATGTAGCAGACTCAGATGTAGAAGCAGTAGGCAATTAGATTGACAATTCAGAAATTCAGCGCTCAAGTCTGGGATGGGGGCCAGCAGAGGGCAGTGATGAGCTTCCTGGGCAGAAATGTCCCCAGTGAGACTAAAACCTGAAGAGGAGGACAGAGACTGTGCACAGTGAGGACAGAGTTCAAAGGGCAAGTGCTGAAGAAATCCTGAGCTGAACTGAGGCACTGGTTTGAAGTTAAAACTCACCATCATGTGAAACAAAGAGAATGGAGACAAGTTTCAGGGGGAGGGATGTAGGAGCAGTTTCCCATGGACTGAGGTCGCGCGCTGGGTCCCTGGACCACACTCTCAGCTCTTCTCCAGGAAAAGTCTGTTTGGGGGTCTTGGAGCCCCTCGCCTCATTACTCTGGCTGCATAACTGCTTTTTGCGCATGCCCTCTTGAGGTTCCTTGCACTCATCCCACTGTTGTGAACAGGCATGTGGAAAACAACCCACTAGTCCTTAATTCAAGGATGCATTCTCGTTCTTTTTTGGGGTGTCTTGCCTAATACACAGGACTGTTATTACCTGCAGCATGAGACACCTAGGGACGATTTAATAAAAGACATGCAGGACTAATGTTAATTTCTATAAGACATTTTGAGAGAATTAAAGAGACCTAAACAAATGCGAAAATACACCATGTTCATAATTTGAAAGATGAAATATTGAGATGACAATTCATCAGGACTGATCTATAGATTCAGTCCTGTCCTGATCAAAATCTTGGCAGAGGCTCACGTGCATGTGCGCACACATGTGGGTGTGTAAAAGCATTTGCAAGGATGGAGTGGAGTAACTGGATTTTTATATACTTCTTGTCAGAAAACGCAGAGTTCACTAAATTTCAGCATTTGCATAATTCAGATCCCAGCATTTCCATTCCTAAGAATATAAACAACAGAAAGGCACATGCACTCATCAAAAGTATACATATATTTATAGGAATGATCACAGCAGTGCAGTAGCTATGCAGTAGCCAATTTCAGGAAACCACCTGAATATCCATCAACAGTAGAATATGTGAAGTTGGCTATATTTACCCAATAGAATAATATCCATCATTGAGGATGAATGGGCCATGCAACCATATAGATGAATCTCATGTATGTTATGTTGGGTGATATGCTGAAGTCAGACACAAACGGGTATATCTTTTGTAATTCTATACAAAAGATAATAATTGAATGCCAAATGGGAAAAAAACCTAATGTACAGTGTCAGGAGAGTGGGGAATATTGAAGAGGATGGTTGTTTCTGATGTGGTAGAAATATTCTATCTCTTGATCTGGGTGCTGATGATGAGGATGTATTCCTTTAAGATTCATTATCTTACACTTATGATTTGTGTGTTTTTGTTTCTTTTCTTCTTGTTAAATCCTTGCCTTTCAGTCATTCAGTCGTATCTGACTCTTTGCGATCCCATGGACTGCAGCACATCAGGCTTCCCTGTCCTTCACTGTCTCCCAGCATTTGCTCAAACTCATGTCCATTGAGTCAATGATGCCACCCAACTTTTATCCTTTGTTGCCCCCCTCTCCTCTGCCCCCAATCTTTCCCAGCATAGGGTCTTTTCCAGTGAGTTGGCTCTTCAAGTCAGGTGTCCAAAGGATTGGAGCTTCAGCTTCAGCATCAGTCTTTCCAATGACTATTCAGGGTTGATTTCCTTTAGGATTGACTGGTTTGGTCTCCTTGCAGTCCAGGGAGTCTTCTCAAGCACGATAGTTCGAAGACATCAATTCTTTGGCATCAATTCTTCAGTGTGCAGCCATTTTAAAATAGCAGTTAATTAAGATATACAGTTAACCTTTGAACCACACAGGTTGGGGGATGGTCCTTTTATTCCTGGATTTTGTTTAATAGTAAATAATGCAGTACCACATGACCGATAGGTGTGAAACTTTGTCAGGAAGCAATGGCAAGAAGTGAACAGGGAAGAACCTTCATACCCATTACAGGTTAGTCACTAAAGAGACACTGCCTGTCAGCCTAAATTCTACACAGTGGCCATCTCGGGGACCCTTGCCTCCCAGGTAGTAAGCATTAAGCTAAATCACCTTTGTTTAGCTCCCAAGAATCCTCCTGATGAGGCCTACCTGTGAGTGCCTGCAGGCGGAAGAAATTAACCTGTTCTCTTGGAGGTTGCTGGGAACCCAGAAGTGCCTGACTTTCCTCCCTCCCCTTTAGTATAAACGGGCTCTGAATCCTAACTCAGACATGATGGTTCTTTGATGCACAAGCCCACCATCTCCTGGGTCTACTGGTCTTCTGGATAATGTCACTATTCCTTGTCCCAACAACTCATCTCAATTTATTGCCCTGTCGTGGGCTGACCAGAATGAGCCTGGACTCAGTAGCAAAAGGAGAGCTGACTGTAAAGTTATACTCAATTTTTGACTAGATGCTGGGGAGGAGGTGGTTGATCACATTGTTTAAAGATCAGCTGTACTTCATGTTTCATAAAATCCACCATTTCAAAGGTACAGTTCAGTGTTTTTAAAGCATTCACAGAATTGTACAACTACTATTACCATCTGATACAGGATGGTTCATCATCCCAGAAAGAAACCCTGTAGACACCCGCAGTCACTACACTCAGCCCCTCATCCCAGAAACCCTGAACCTACCTTCTATCAATATCTCTGTGGACTTGCCTGTTTTGAACATTGCACACAAAGGGAGCGTGTGTTTTCTCACTGATCACAATGCTGACCAAGCTCATCTGTACTTCCCTCCTTTTCATGGCTGAGTAATAGTCCCCGCACACACTGTCAATCCATTTGTCAGTGGATTTGGGTGGTTTCCACTTTTTAGCTATTGTGAATAGTGCTCTGTGTTAAGTATTTTATCTCCAAAGAGCAGAATTGCCACATGTAGATTAAAATTTTAAATAAATTTCAACAGACTGTGTAATTCAAAAACAATTAGCACCATCTGGCTATAAGGCAGGAAGTCTTAAAAAGAAGTCTAATGGAAACATTCTGGTTAGAGCTAAAAGACCTTCTTTTAAGGGAAATTTTGCTAAGAATTTCTGCTCTGAGACATGAGCTCTTCTAAATCTTGGAAATCTACCAAAATACCATGATTCTTCTTCAGAATGCTAACACAAGCATCAACATTATAAATTAATACTTGTAAAGCATTTGGCATTATAAATGTTTCCCTTTAAAGACAAACTGTATCAGTGTTATAAGCATATGTATATAAAACATATAATGCATTAACTAAATAATATTTATTATAAACATATAAAAATAAAATAATTATATCTTTTAATAATAGGTGGCACCTCTACTGGGGATCAGCAAGAGGTAAACCGGGTGTGATCTGCTTTTGTGTGGTCAATGAAGTGACAGTAGTTTTTATGTTTTTAAAGGGTTGTAAAAGCAAAACAAAAAAACAGGGGAAAACATATAACAGACTGCATGTTCTCTGAACACCTAAATATTCACCCTCTGCCCTCACAGAAAATGTTCACTGTCCCTGCCTTACATTAAACAACTCATTATCACCCAGAAACTTGAAATCTTTTCTCTAGAAGATTAAACAATACTCTGCCCTCTATTTTATTTCTCCAGTTAATATCCAACAGAATCATGAGACAGCAGTTTGGACACTAGAGGGAGACTTTAATTTTGTTTCTGTTTTTTGATTTTTTTCACACAAAAAGAATGCTCAGATGAAACCCACCCAGACTTAAGATAAATCTGCACGGACTGGATGTTACATTTTCTAGGACAAGATTTAGCAGATGGTGCTAATATTTAAATGTGTCCTTGACTTTGCCTTCAAGAGTTGCAGGAACCACATGTATTTTTCTAGACCTGGCAAGTGGCTTGGATCAGATTCCGCTGGATCTCCTTGGACCCCCCAGTCTCTGGTTCCAGCTCTGCCTTCTTGTAGGTCCCATCTGGCCGTCCCTCACCTGCAGCCCAGCTGTACACCTCTGCGTCCCAGCCCAGGTGTGTAGCCCGGAAGCATGGGAAGCTGATCTTGTAAGAGGTAGACCTTCAGCCAGAGGGAGTGGGAAAACTGTGGATGAATTGTCCTCCTGCCCAGTCGAAGGGCCCCTCCTTTATGTTATAACTGAGGCTTTTTCCAGTGTGTCTCCCCGGATCAAGCTGTCAGTCACATTCAGGGAGGAAAGCTGGGTGGGCTGCACGGGCCGGGCTTATTGTGTTGGCTCTGTCGCCCTGACAGGATTATCCTTTTAATAAAATAGTGACTCATAAACTATCCACTTAAGGCTCAGGTTTTTGAGAAACACAGGCTAAAAGGGTAATGAATGAAAACAGAAAAATAAAGAATCCGTTTCATTTTCTGGAATCAGTCTGGCTGCTTGGGTTTTGGTATTAGAACACAAAATATACTCTTTCTTAATATTTATTTGGCTGCACCGGGTCTTAGTTGCTGCACTAGGGATCTTTAGTTGTGGCACGTGGGACATAGTTTCCTGACCAGGGACTGAACGCAAGCCCCCTGCATTGGCAGCTTGGAGCCTCAGCCACTGAACCACCAGGGAAGTCCCCACAGAATATTCCAATTTCTCCGTATAGCTGGGAAAGTGTTTCACACATATTGATTTTCTTAACATAGTCACTGAGGTTAATGAAGCTATCAAGTTAACGTCCAAGTAACCCAAATGATTCAGTTCTCCAGCTGTCCTCTCCCATCCTGCCTCTTGCTGGGAATTGTCTTGCTTCTATTCCTCCTGTTCCCAGAAGGAGGAACAGTGATTACAAATCAAAAGCCTGATCCCCCGCCAGAGCAACCTCCTGAATCTGAGCCAATCAGGGTCCTTCCCCAAGAGTGTGGACTTGGGACGAAGAGACGCTGACTTTGCACCTGTTCTGCACTCAGGGGGAGCACCTGTGCCTCCCTCCAAAGTCACACTGCTCTTGTTATCATGAATGGTGGCAGGTGGACAAAGGAGTCAAGGATTTGGGCCTGATCATCTTGGATGGTCAGCCTGCCAGTGCAGGAGACGTGGGTTCGATCCCTGGGTCAGTAAGACCCCCTGGAGGATGGAGTGGCAACCCACACCAGTATTATTGCCTAGAGAATCTCATGGACAGAGGAGCCTGGCGGGCTACAGTCCACGGGGTTGCAAAAGAGTCAGACATGACTTAGTGACTAAACAACAAAACAATAGAATATATTTAACTTAACTCTTTTACCTGGAGAAACTGCTGTGCATGGGGTCACAAAGAGTCAGACAGGACTGAGCATGAACACTCTTTATTATGTTGGTTTATCATTTTTCTAACCTGACTATGTATACTTCTGCAAAGCAAGGGAGGTATATTTAAAAAATACCTATGAGAAAACGTGCAGACAGAAGAGAAAAACAGGAATCTTTAGATAGTAACTAAGTCAGACGGATACCTATCTACAACTATTTCTGTATCATCTTTATTATTGTGTAATTTTTTCAGAAGACAGATATGTATTCATATTGTCATGTTTGTGTGCTAAGTCGTGTCCGACTCTTTTGTGAGCACATGAACTATAACCCTCCAGGTTCCTCTATCCATGGGATTCTCCAGGCAAGAATGCTGGAGTGGGTTGCCATGCCCTCCTCCAGGGGACCTTTCTGACCCAGTGATCAAACCTCTGTCTCTCCTGTCTCCTGCATTGACAGACAGGTACTTTACCACTAGCGCCACCTGGGAAGCCCATTTTGGTCGCAATATTAAGATGGCTGCTCTCTTGGTGTGATTTGTTACAGATCCCGGTACAGCCCTGGGTCCAGGCTAGATGCAGTACTGGGCTATTAGCTCTTCTAAGCATATGAACATATTAATATATACACTAGAGAAGGAAGAAGGTGTGTGTGAGAGTGGAATATTATTGTTTGGCATACCTATCTCATTGAAAATACGACAACATGAAAAGCTAATGTAGAAGTGGCAGAAATTTATGTTTCTTGGTGAAGCCAGCAGGCTCTGGGATGCTTAAATCCTGTTATAAGGAGCTGTCGGTCCTTTCTCCCCGTGGTGTCAGTGGGTGTATATGGAAGCAGCTGTGTTTAATATGAGTGATTTTATATGGGCTTTTAAAAAGGCAGTATATATTTGATGTAAGAGAAACCCCATCCATGGTTTTACCTGCATGTGAGCCTCAGGAGGTGTGAAAGCTGACGGATTAGTCTGGGGAGAACATTCTTTTTCTGACAGACCAGTCGGCTTCCTGCTCTGTCTCTGCTTCATCGAATGAAAGCGCCTGTCATGCTTGGCTTCATCCATTGTTAAGTTTTGTATGGTCACAGCCTGTAGGGCTGGCTGGGTGACAAAGAGTATCCATCGGCGTAAACCTGCGCTCAGTCCCTGGGTCCTGTCTGTGTTGGTGAGACCCGCGGACTGTGAACCTGTTTTCCTTATGAGATGGCTGGTCCTGCTGAAACAGCAGGACGTGGTGCACAATGGGGATTCTGACACTAAGAGCATTTTTAAAGCCCGAGATACATGCAGGTGTGCTAAGTCGCTTCAGTCATATCCAGCTCTTTGTGACCCTGTGGACTGTGGCCCGCCAGGCTCCTCTGTACATGGGATTTCCCAGGCAAGAATACTGGGATGGGTTGCCATGTCCTCCTCCAGGGGATTTCCTGACCCAGGGGTCAAACCCTTATCTCTCCTGTCTCCTGTATTGGCAGGCAGGTCCTTTACCACTAGCGCCACCTAGGAAGCTCTACATGTAGGTGAACTGAATTTCAGAGCATTCTTTGTCCTGCTAACAGTGTTGCTCACTAGAGTGTGGGTTAATATTCTCGAAAGCATTGATTTTTCAGTGGCCATAGAACAATCCTCGTGTGTCTGAAGGAAGGGAGAAATGAAGCAGAGCTGGTTATTAATTTTGTTGTTGTTTTCACAGTGATTACCATCGAGCATCTGAATGCTGACCTGGAGAATCAGCATTAAAATTGGTGCCAAAAAAGACCTCTAGCTGGACCTTTGCTAACCTGTATTAGAAGGATCTTAAATGGCTTTTGTCCTGAGTGAGTGAAAAGGAAACATGACCTTTACCATTCCTTCTGGGAAAATGTCTGATTTAGTAACAGGCATGAGAGAGGGGATGCTGGCCCACGGAAGTACATTACCCAGTTTTCCTAGAAGCTTCCTTCAAGGCATCTGAGAGGAGGGCTTTTATCACAACTGACTTCTTTTTCTGAAAGGAGCAGCTTTAAGACAGTGCATCTCTTTCTCTCCCCCTGCCCCCGTCACCTCATCCCTCCCCTTCCCTCTCTGTTTGTCTCCTTTTCTCTCTCATTCTTCCCTCCCTCTTTGTTTCCTCCTTTCTTTTTCTTATCCTATAGAAAATTTGGAAAATATAGAAAACTGTAAATAGAGAAATTATCAAAGTCATCTCGAATCCCATTCCATGGAAAGTGTGCTTTGTTTGGAGGGAAAACGAGTGTGTGTGTGAGTGTGTGTATGTGTGTGTGCTGTTGTGTATGTACACACAGATGTGTGCAATATGTGCAGCTTTATGTTTTAGAGCCTTCCAAACAACTAAGCAGGTTATTCTTAACTAATAATTCTCTTTTAAGACACAGCCATGGGAAGTACTAGTGTCATTGACAGAAGGGGCTGATGCAATTTGTGAAAATATATTTCCAAGGAGCCAACACGGTCCCTCTTCCATGTTGAGTACTGGTTTTGGGTGGATGGGTGGGTAGGTTCTGAAAATCTCCTCCCCGTGGAAGTGTTGTTCTGTGTCAACTCTGCCCTCCTCTCTCCTCTGCCCCTGACAAGATGCTGGTACCAAAGGTGGCTGTGGATAAGGCTCCAGCAAGGACAGTGGGAAACTCAGGGTTGGAGTTAAGGGTGTTTAAAATGTGTGCAAGAGCAAAAGTTGGGTTGGAGACATCACTTGAAAGCACTGAAAATGTCTTTAGGCACAAGAGCAACTCAGCACTGTGATGCCCCAAAGGAGGGTCTGTGAGGACCAGAAATGTTCCTCATAAATAGTGCTTCCCTACAGGAGATGCTCTGGTGGGACAGGCTCCCTCTTGCCCTCAGCCAGGCACTCAGCCAGCCCATGTGGGCGAGCTGTGGACCAGCGCACTCCTGTGTGTCCATGCTGTCTATATAGAGAGGGGATGGAGGCAGGCGTGCACACGCAGCATCACAGGTTAACATGCGGCAGTTTTTACAGTGGCCTCACTCCGGCCTCACTACTGTTTTACACAGAAACACAAGCTGGAGAGAAATTCCACCAGGACCCAAATAGTGAGGTTACTTCTGAGCTATTAGTGTTTTCTCTAGGTAGCTGGTCATGTTTTGAATAAATAGGCATTGAATTACCTTGACAAAGTAGAATAAGGGAAGCTTTGAATGAAGAGAATTTTTGTTGTCATAAATTCCAAAGTTTTGTTATCAAACAGATCACATATCTTTCACACCGGAAGAATTAATATTGTTAAAATGTCCATACCACTCAAAGCAGTCTACAGACTCAATGACTTCCTGTCAAAATACCCATGATAGTTTACACAGAACTAGAACAAATAATCCTAAAATTTACATGGAACCATGGAAGACCCTAAAAATTGCTAAAGCAATCTTGAGAGAAAAGAACAAAGCTGAGGTATCATATTCCCTGACTTCAAGCTATACTACAAACCTACAGTCATGAAACAGCATGGTGCAGGCACAAAAATAGGCACAGAGGACAATGGAACAGAACAGAGAGCCTGGAAATAAACCCACACACTTAAGGTCAATTAATCTATGACAGAGAGGAGGTCATGTCTGACCAGACACAAGGCAAGGGGAGTGTGGAGAGTTCCTGAGTCTGGGGGGTGGGTGGGGTGCCACTGGCCCTGTGTCATGAGCAGATGGCACAGTGGTAAAGAATCTGCCTGCCAACATAGGAGACGCAGATGTGGGCTTAATCCCTGGGTCAAAAAGATCCCCGGGAGGAGGAATATGGCATCCAACCCACTCCAGTATTCTTGCCTGGACATTCCCATGGACAGGGAGTCTGGTGGGCTAGAGTCCTGAAGGTCACAAAGAGTCAGACGTGACTGAGCGACTAAGCATGCGCATGTGGAGCCGAGTGAAGGCAGTAGGCATCCCGGGCCCGTGGGTTCAGACCTGGTGCCCAGGACCCTGTGAAACTCATGCCAGTCGGATGCACAGGAAGTCACGCGGTCCGCCCCCACTACCAAGGAGGGGAAGGCTATTTTCACTGAGGCTGTAACCCGTTGCTGCCCAAGGCCCTGCCCATGGAAGGAAACTGAAAGTGACCATCCTGGAGTGGGGGGGCCCTGGGAAACCTCCCCAGGGAGGCAGCTGCCCCATTGGCTTTGCTGCCACACAGCATGGGCCCCAGGCTTCCATCTAAGCAGAGTGAGCAGAGGGCACATAGATTTCATGGCTTTGATTGTCCAGGGAGAATTTTAAAACATCTCAGTATTTAAATCTAGTGTTTACACTAAAGGGATCCTTGCTGACCACCTCTTGCATTTTCCCTTCAGAGCTCACTCTTCTTTGCTAGGTTGCTAGGTTGCTTCAGTCGTGTCTGACTCTGCGCGACCCCATAGACGGCAGCCCACCAGGCTCCCCCGTCCCTGGAATTCTCCAGGCAAGAACACTGGAGTGGGTTGCCATTTCCTTCTCCAATACATGAAAGTGAAAAGTGAAAGTGAAGTCGCTCAGTCGCTCAGTCGTGTCCAACTCTTGGCGACCCCATCATCTGCAGCCTACCAGGCTCCTCCGTCCATGGGATTTTCTAGGCAAGAATACTGGAGTGGGGTGCCATAGCCTTCTCCGAGCCCCTTCCATGCTGCTAAGTCGCTTCAGTTGTGTCCGACTCTGTGCGACCCCATAGACGGCAGCCCACCAGGCTCTCCCGTCCCTGGGATTCTCCAGGCAAGAACACTCTTCTTTAGAGATCAAAAATAATTGTGTTATTCCTAACAAAATGATGATTTTGTTTGGGAGTAGAAAGTCAGAATTTTCCACACATTTTATCTTTTTGACTTTCAACAAAGCAACTTCCTTTTGACACATAAAATGACCTTCTCTGTGCCTCTTAAATTCTCTGCTTTCTCTTCTCATTGTCTCTAATTCCAGAGCAGAAGGAAAAAGATTAAGAGAACATATTCTTGCTGCCCTTTCCAATAAGAAGAATCATTTGCCTAAATCCCCGAAAGCCAGAAACCCGGTACGATTTTTCTGGCTGATTGGGTTGCACATTTAATCTACCAGGTTGTTGAATTATTAATGCTGTATTTCTCTTCTCTTAATTTTGTAATACTTCCTGTAAACTCAACGTCACTCTAGGCTTTCATCCTGATTTCATGTTTTATTTTAGCCACGACACCATTAATAATTAAGTGTCTAAAGTTGTGTGTTATCCATCTCCTTTGGTGATTTTCAAGGCAACGTTGGTTGAAATGAAATTCTCTCCATATTCCTGGATGTTTATTATGGTAGATGCAGCTGTGCCATTTGTCTGAAGCATAACCATGACCATATATCAACATAGTTGCCTGATGTGCACAGATGTTAAGGTACAGGCTTACTGGAGGCTATTTTCTGTAATTGGGTTTAGGAAGTTTATTTTGATAAAGATGGCCGGAGGGATTAGTGAGGAGGCTGAGTGGTGACTTAGGCTACAGTTGTACAGTGCCAAGAAATACACCCTCTGTAATCAAAAAGAAACTGGTTTAAGAGAATTATTATGTGATTGTCTCAAGAGGTGTGTATGGCTGACAGAAACAATCAAACATTTGTATCTCTTCCAATAGCTAGAGTGGATGATGAATAATGCGGGTGGGAAATTCGGAGGTTTTTTTTGCTGCAGTAGATTAGAAGAAAAATACTTTTTTTCTTTTACTTTGGAAAGGGAATTAAGGTTTATAAGTTTGAAGTAGCTCAACCTGACAGTTCTACAGGCATAGAGCTTAAATTATTAAGATCTCTTACGCTGAATTTATAAATTCCAAAGGGCTGCTAATAATTCCTTTCTTTCCTTTAACATTTACTTGAGTGGCCTCTGTGCAGTTTTGAAAGTAATAGAGAATCACAAGGGTCTGTGATTATATTATAAGTGTAGTTGCAACACTGGAAGATTCTGTCATCAGAAAGCTAAGCTTTGGCCCAAGGAACTCCGCCATGAGCTCTTGTAGTTCAGTCACTAAGTTGGGTCTGACTCTCTGTGACCCTATGAACTGCAGCGTGCCGGGCTTCCCTGTCCTTCACTATCTTCTTGAGTTTGCTCAAACTTATGTCCATTGAGTAGATGATGTCCATCTCATCCTCTGTTGCTCCCCTCTTCTCTCTGTTCTCAATTTTCCCCAGCATCAGGGTCTCTGCCATGAGTATTATGCTTCTGCATTTTAAAGACCTGTTGGTGTCAGAAGCATTGCACTTTGAGAGGCTAGAACTGGAACAAGCCTTTGCAAGGTTCCTGCTGCTTCTCTTGTGTTTGAAGGACTGAAGTCACTCAAGGACAAAGAACAGTGGTGGGATGGGCATTCTCAGAACTCCAAGGCCTGTGCCTCTCACTCACCTGCACCACCTCTGAGAGCACTAACAGAGTTGGTCATGTGGATGCAGGGGTGGCCCTTGGGCCCACATCTCAGCATCCAAAAGTTTTAAATGCTCCCCCTATGTGGTAGGGACTGGGGCTGAAAAGAGAAAGAGAAAATAAGACATGGAGGTGCAAGGAGGAGGAAGAGGAAGAGATGGAATAGTTCTGTGAAAAAGTAGGGAAATCTTATCTCATGAAACATGAGGTTGATTCACGAAACTCAAGGTTCATTTGTGTTTCTGTGTATTATAGGGCTTCCTTCTTTTTTAGAAGCTAAATAGTACTGAATTTTATGAATAGATCACATTTTCTTTATCCACTCACTTGTCCATGGACACTGAGGTTGTCTCCACATCTTGGCTGTTGTCAATCTGGGAGCGCAGATATCTCTTTGAGATTCTGATTTCAAGTATTATGGATACATACCTAGAAATAGGGTTCGTGGGTCATACAGTAGTTCTATTTTTTTTTTTTTTTTTAGAAACCCGTACTGTTTTCTATACCAACGCACCTTTTGTGCTCCTACCAACCCTGTATAAATGTCCCAGTTTCTGAATTCACCTTTTGAGTTTTCTAAAATGCTCAGACTCATAGAAGCAAAGAATAGAATGGTGATTTTTGGGGGCTGGGGTCAGGGGGAAATAGGGAACTCTTAATCAATGTGTAAAATTTAGTTATGCTTGATGAATAAGTTCTAGAGATCTCATATAGAACATTGTGCCCATAGACAGCAATAATTTTGTAAACAAAAACAAAAAATTGAAGAATCTCCTTGTCTATTCTCAAGAGATATCTCCACCCCCATATTCACTGCAGCATAATTCACCCTGGATATAAACCTCAAGTGAGATTTCAGGGTCATGATAGTTCTACCTTAAATTCCTTGAGGAATCTCCGTGCTACACCAGCTTACATTTCCATCGACACTGAACAAGTGTTGCTATTTCACAAGACCCTCACCAGCACTTGGTATCTATTGCCTTTTTGATAACAGCCTTTCTAACAGGTGTAAGATGATATCTCACTGTGGTTTTGATTTGCATTTCCCTGATGTGTAAGGGTGTGGAGCACCTTTTCATGTACTTAGTGGCCATTTGTATATTTCCTTTTGGTGGGGGGGGGGTATGTCTGTTTACATCCTTTGCCTGTTTTCTATTTGGATGATGATGATTTTATTATTTCTACTGAGTCCTATGAGTTCCTTGTATATTTTGGATATTAACTAATGTTTAATTCTTATCAGTCATATGGTTTGCAAATATTTTCTCCCATTCTGTAGGCTGCCTTTTCATTTTTTTGACTGCTTCTTTTATTGGGCAGAAGCTTTTTTATTTGATGTAGTCCCACCTGTTGATATTTTCTTTTGTGCTTGTGCTTTTGATACTATATCCAAAACCTCACTGCCAAGGTTGATGTCAAGAATCTTATTCTCTATGTGTTCTGCTGGCTGCAATCTCCATTTTTGCAAGCACTCCTGCAAGCAAGAATGCAGCCAGCTGAGAACCGAGCACTGGGGGCTGTAAGCCCCGCCTCCTGTCTCTCTGTCTGACCCTTGGTGGTCAAGCTCTGCAGATTCCCCTGGGGTTCCTGCAAGGTGAGACATGGGTGTGCTCCTGGGAAACTTCTTGCAACAATGGGGAAACTGGCTGCCCACCTTGGGCCCTTGCTTTTCCTCTGGACAAACCATAGACCCAGAGTGTGGGGGGTGGGCTTTCGCAGTGTGGTTCTGTGCTGGTCTAGAGGATGGGCTATGGGGTCAAAGAGTAGCGGCTCCTCTTCTCCTGTGTTCTTCTTAGTCTCTGCTGTCCAGGGAGTGCTCACTCTTGGGGTGTTTATAATGGTGTCTTATCTATGGGTAGCTTCTAGCTGAGCTTGTGAGGGGACTTGAGTTGAGAATGACCTACATCTCTATACTGATGACATCACTCCTGGAGTTTTTATTAAAAAATTAGGACTATAGAGCTAAGCAGTGGAAGAAAATTATGTCCTGTCATCTAAGGTCATTCAAAAGCACGCCAGAAATGTTGTCCTATTTTTTAGAACACTCTCAGCTGATAAATTAAGGTATTTTTCCTTACCTTACCAAAGGCAGTCTGAAGTCTTTTTCAATTCTGTACAGGAAGACACAATTGCAATTTGACAATAGTTGAACCTAAAGAATATATGTGTATCATTATAGAAAATGAAGTTTGGTGTTGAGAGTGTGGCTTTATCAAGTACTGTTGAAATTCACTAGCTTGAGTTATGATATATGATAAGTAAAATGAACTGTGCTGGGGAATTAAAAATAGAGTGGTAGATGGTATTGCATTTTGTTTTGCTTCAGGTTTTGTTATTTTATCTCAAGTTGCTTATATTTCTTTCTGAAACTAGTTATTCAACCACTACACCAGGGGAAGTTGTTCCTCTATCCATGAATCTGTCATTGTGCGAATTACCTGGATGCCATACACTGAATTTACACTGCAACTTTTCAATATGAATTCTGCAGCCCTCAAGCGAATAAAATGAATAATTCATATCTCAATAACAAAAAACAGTATTCCTTGGTATTATGGTTTCTGAATATTCAAGTCTTTGATAGAGATTTCACCCACAAAGAATTTGTCAAATTTATACATACAAGTATATCTTTAAATTCTGATATGCTTTATAAGGCGGGCTTCCCTGGTGACTCAGCGGTAAAGAATCCACCTGCAATGCAGGAGATATGGGTTCAGTTCCTGGGCTGGGAAAGATCCTCTGGAGAAGGGAATGGAAACTCACTCCAGCATTCTTGCCTGGGAAATCCCATGCACAGGGGAGCCTGGTGGGCTACAGGATGGGGTTGAAAAGAATGTGACACAACTGAGCAAATAGACAACAAATGCTTTATAAAACCACAGCTGTAGTTCCATAACTGGCTTATGACAAATCCAGTTCACGTGTTGTCAAAACTGGTGGATTCTAGAATTTTAGTTAGAACTACCTTTGGAAGATCCAAGAATCACCAAATATAGCACAGAGAATTTGCAAGTAAGTACTAATTAGAAAAATTCTAAAAACATTAAATCCATATTAATTTTGAGTAAAATATGATTTTGTCTTATCTGACACTTGTAAATTCCATGATTATTCTTATTTCTTTTTATCACCTGATTTTTATTGCTTTTGAAAATCTTATATTCATTGTGTAAATAATTGTTTGAAAGCTTTCTTTCCCTGTACGTGTGCACACCCTCCTCTCTCCCGACAAACATACACAGAGATAAACTGCTCCTCTGTCCATGGGATTCTCCAGGCAAGAACACTGGAGTGGGTTTCCTCTTCCAGGGGATCTTCCTGACCCAGGGATTGAACCCGCATCTCTTATGTCTCCTGCATTGGCAGGCAGATTCTTTAACAAAGGTAATTTGATGATTGCATGTTCTCAGTTTTGTAGAAATGCTGAATTTGTCCTTCTTGTTGATGCCATGTATTTTGGGAGGAGGTAAGTGAAAGGGAAATGAAAAATAAGGTCTGACATTATTCTCCAGATCTGAGATTCCCCATGTACCTGTCATCTTTTATCTGATTCCTTTCAATGTTTCTCCTCCTTCCCTGGTTTTAATATTATCTTAGGCTTCTCCTGAATTCCAGTAATTGGATTTGAAGCAGGTCTATTTATATTCTTGCTTTTTCTAATACAACAATCAAATCTCTAATGGCCTTTTAATGTCACCTTGCTTTCTTCTCAATGATTTTTTTTTTCTTTTTACCTTATTCTTTTCTTTGAGCTTCTAGATTTGGAATTCTTTAAGTTCTATTAAGTTTGTATTTTTAAGCTGTATAGCTTAAAGTGTTTGTAAGTTTTTACCCCATCCCCTGGGGAATGTTTTCTTCCGGAAAGAATTCTTAGTTCCTCACTTTTCTTTTGTTATTCTTCTCCCTCCCCTTCTTCCTCATTATCTTTCTGTCACTAGTTTACCTACTTGCCAGGTTGTCCATTACATTTTGTTCATTTTATAATTGGCTACTCTCTCTGAGTGCCAAAGAACTGATGCTTTCAAATGGTGGTGCTAGAGAAGACTCTTGAGAGTCCCTTGGACTGCAAGGAGATGAAAGCAGCCAATCCAAAAGGAAATCAACCTTTGGAAGGACTGATGTTGAAGCTAAAGCTACAACACTTTGGCCACCGGATGCAAAGAGCTGAGTCAGTGGAAAAGACCTGATGCTGAGAAAGACTGAGGGCAAAAGGAGAAAGGAATGATAGAGGATATCTCATCCACCACTGACGCAATGGACATGAGTTTCAGCAAACTCACACAGGGAAGCCTGGTGTGCTGCAGTCCACAGGGTCACAAAGAGTTGGACACGACTAAGCGGCTGAATAACAACAACTCTGTAGATCTTTGCCTTTCAATCATACTGTTTAAGATTTTGCTTTGTTTCGTCTCTGGCCGCTCCTCAAAAGCAGCGACAAGGCAAAATACTCTGCTTGATTTTTCCATGCCACGTGTACCTGGTGGGTTAATCAGAACAAATGCTCCTGAACCATCTTCTTCCAGGTTGTTGGTCCACGCCTTACGGCTTCTTGCTGAGCCGACGTCAGTGTTGATGAGCCAGGGTGGATGGAAGGCACTTCTCTTTTTTTTTTCCTGAGGGAATCTCAGCTCAGCGTCTCACTTTTAATCACTGCTAATAGTTATTTTGGCACACATTCAGAGCAGCTCAGCGAGGGGCAGAGGACATATTTTGTATTAACTGGATGATGTTAAGTTTCTAGCTCTGCTCTGTTGCTTCAGGACATAATGGATGGTACCTCGCTCAGAGTCTGCAAGGAGCTGGTTCTTGCAGTGCTAAGCAGAGCTGAGCTCCCTGGTTCTGTGCACTGGACTCTGTGCTGAGGGCTTTCCCTTCAGGCTAGAGAAGGGCCACTGTGGGTCATGTGCCAACTGTGTGGCTGGTGTGATGGTCTATGTGATGATTCCAGAGTCTGGGAAAAGGAAAAAGCCGTAAAAGTATGATTTGGAAGCTCCTTTCAGATGCTTCTGTGCAGGTCCCCCAGAAATTTCCCTCCAGGAGTTTCTGTTGTTGGTAATTAGTAAAAAGACAGAATGTATACAGAGTGGGTTTACAGCTTCCTATACACCCCAATTTGAGGGACTTTCCTGTTTTCAGGGCCCAACAGTGACTGAAATGGAGACCTCTGGGCTTAATAGGGACCTGGGGTCAAGTGGTTCTGATTGGTTTGAAGGGACAGAGCACGAAAGGCATTCTGAAATAACCCCTAGGACAGGAGCTCTGCCTAGAATCTGTCACATAATGGCCAGAAGCTCAGACTTTGTAGATCTGACTTTAAATCTTGGATTCTCTAGGTAAGTGTATTTTAACAAATTGATCAGTATTCCTGAGACTCAATTGTATCAGTTAGTAGAACGGGGGGAATGCTGTCAATCTGATAGGGCTACTTTGAGGACTCAGTGTGATTGTGTGTGTGAGTGTGTGCATGAGTGTGCCCATAAAGCACAGTGCCTGGCTTCAACTGCTCAATAAACGACAGCTAATATTGTTTGTCAGGCTGGGACACTTTGTACAATATTCCGGCTTCCTCCAGGGCTGCTTCAGTTTTACGATACATTTTTATCTTTCTTATTGAAAAACCCCCGATGAAAGCTGTCTTAGTCGTCTCAGGCTAGATAACAAAATACCATCGTCTAGGTGGCTCAAACAACAGAAATTTGTCTTCTTGGTGTTCCAGAGGCTGGAAAGTCCAGGGCGAGGCTCCAATAGGCTGTGTCTCCTGATGAGGCTCTCTTCCGGGCTGTGGGAGCCAGCATCCTGCTGTGTCCTTTCCTGGTGCAGGGAGAGGGCTCTCCCTCTTCTTAGGCCACAGGGCTGGTGGGTCAGAGTTTCACTCCAATGACCTCATTCCAGCTGAACTAACTCCTGAAGATCCTATCTCCATGTAGCAGTCATGTTGGGGGTCAGGGCATTCACAGTGCATTTTGGGAAAACGCAATGCGGTTCACAGCAAAAGCCAAGCGCTCCTGACAAAAGGCACTCTTGACCATGGCAGAGGGTCGACCCCAACTCAGAGACCTTGGTTCTGGCTTCTGGGGTGTCCCTTCCTATTTATTATGTGAATCGTCTTCTGTGACTTGCCAGGCAGGGAGAGGAAGATGAGTTCTCAGGACCACGAGATCCTCATATAAAATCATGTTTAAATGCATAACAATAGAACTGGGTTTAGGTTCTGTCAGCAGTTCCTCTCTCTGGGATGGGGAAATGGAACAGTATGAGACACCTGGTTGGTGGGGCCTCTCCAGTACTCCTTGAAGGCAGGGAGGTAGGAAGACAGGGGTGAGGGGTTCCGAAACCCTGTCATCTGAAGCACAAGGCTGCCCCTGGTCAGTCAGATGGGACTTTATCCATGGCTCTCATGGGAAACTGGCACACGGTCAGTATTTGTGGGATGAATAAATGAACATCCCTGCAGATCTGCTTAGTGGGATTACAAATACCCATTTTTATCAAATCATAGGGAGTCCAGCTTGAACGGTGCTCCTGTTTGACTTGTACGTGAAAAGAGAAGGTGGCCCATGTAGGCAGTGTCTTACTGTGAAATCTTTGCTTGACTTCATTAGGTTTGAATTAAGATGAATATGATTCTCTTTGTCAACTGTATTGTGACTGTTAATGTGTTTGTTTTCTTCCTCCACTAGTCTGTGAACTCATTGAGAAAAGAAACCTCATTTATCTTTGTATGTCCAGGCCTGGCAAAGTACCTGGCATGTAATAAATGTATGTATTGAATATTTAACTATAAATACTAAATTAAGTTAGCATGACAGTAAATTGGCAGTAATGAAATAATGAAGTACCTTTCTATACTTCAAATATCTATTTCCAATAGTAAAATAAAATATATCTTGTATAAGATTCTTTAATCATGAGATAATTTTTCCCCAAAACAATCCAATAAAAATGATTTCACTTGTGTGAGAACCACTGTCTGTCCATAGTTAATGAACTCATGAACTTGACTTCATACGGGAAAGCCTTATTTAGAGCGGAGGAATCGTTTTGAATGATGCCCTGATAGTAGCAGCGATGGGCAGCCAATGAGACTAAATTGCTTGTAGGTTCCAGGCCACTGAAGCGAAGCTCCTTCAACAAGATGATCTGTCATCCCATCAGGCTTTGTTGTGACAGCTGCAGACAATGATAACGTCGAGTCTGGCATTGAAATGTTCTAATTTGATCCCAAAATGAATTCTTGTACTTGTTATCCATGAAAAATGAGATACATAAGAAGGCAGTAGCCCTTCAATCAAAGTTTCCAGAGTGTGCAGCCTAGTGAGGACCTGCTGAGAGTGGGTGGTGCACATTGTCAAGTTCCTGTAAGGATTAGCCTGGGACCTGGGCGATGAGTCTAAGCTGGAAAATAGATTCTTTTTTAAAAAAATTTTTTTGAAGGTAAGGGATGGAATAGTAAATGCCTCACAACCTTTTCCTTTTATAATATTAGGCTATATATCCTACTATGGAAACTACTCCAATGGATTGCAACTCCTTGAGAAAAATAGATCATTCTGACTAAATATGCAGAGCCTGCCATATTTAGCAAGAGGTAAATATTTTAAAATATCTAAATGGATTTGCTGGCAGCCAAATGCTCCTTTAATTTAACTTAGCCATACCTGGCTTAATTAAGGTCAATTTATCACCAGAGCATTCTGCTCCCAGGACCCAGACCAAGAGCTTAGGGGAAATTAAAGAAGGGAAGCAGTGATGCTGAAGCTGGTGGGACACTGCCTTCCACACCAGCAGCAGCATTCCCAGAATTCCAGGTTGGGCTCAAGAGCTGGTCAGCAGGGGGAATGCCTGCCTCTAGGAGGTACTAAAGGCAGCTAAAGCCACAGCTGCCATCCCGGGTCCATTTATGTCCTGGAGGGACTATATTGTCAGCTCTGCAGTGGCTCAGTCTTATAGACCCCTGCCAATGTGGGAGACTAAGGTTCAATCCCTGGGTTGCGAAGATCCCTTGGAGAAGGGCATGGCAACCCATTCCAGTATTCTTGCCTGGGAAATCCCACAGACAGAGGAGCCTGGTAGGGTAGAGTCCATGGGGTTAAAACGAGCTGGACATGACAGTGATATATTTGGATTTTAGATTTTTTTGGATCCAGCAAATTTTAGTAAGTGAGGAAGAGAGCCAGTATCCATACAACCTGCTAGCAACAGGGAATATAGATCTTGGATTGACATAATCCGATTCCTTTATGTCAGCAAAGACACACGTCCATCAAAGCCACTTTATACAATGAGAAGTAGAAGAGATTTTCTGGTGGCTAAAGCTCAGTATTCCCAGACAAATCTCACTAAACAAAACTCCTTTGTGTTTTCCCATTAAGAACACAGAAATCAAACCGTCCTTGATTGATGTGGGTAATGTCTGAGTAAGGCATGACAAGATCTCCTTCCATCAAACAAAGGTTGTCTGAAGCAGACTGTCCACTAGATTGATCACCCACACTCAGAGGAAACAATCATTTCCTATAATACGCTCCTTTCAGAATGAAATCTAAGCATCTAGGAGCTGCCATTCAGCCCAGTTGTTTTCACCACAGCCTGGGCCAGAGGAGGAACAAATTGCACATCTTCTAATGACTCTGGTCATGGTAGCTGGTATTTTATGTGTTAAAAATACACTTGCAAATTGAAAACTAACAACCCGATGCTCTGAGACCAAGATGCCTTCCCTACCAGGACAAACCATACCCCCAGATGACTTTGCAGATGGGAGCCTGTGATGCATAATTTGGATCCATCTCCAGTGAACACTCCTCCACTCTGCCCATAATGTAATTAACATTGCAGGTCTCCTGGCTCTTTTTAAGAGAATTAGAAGCAATGAGTCATCTGGACATCATCAGAACGAGCTCTCCTAATGCACACTGAGCCAATCACAGAGATTGCTATCTGGCAGCATTCCGAGATAGCAAGACCTGAAAGCCATCATTTAATCTGATTTAGGGCCTCTTAAAATATTCTTCCAACTCCACTAAACATTGTTCTGGTAAAAAAAGATGGAGACTTATTTTAAGAGCCTGCCAAGGTCTGAGCTGTCTTAGCTGTTATTGATTCTTTTTTAAGTAATTGCATTTAATTTGGAAACCTATGGACAAACAAGCTAATGAAGAAGTATGACTATGCTAATTAGAATGAATGTATAGCACAAAGATCCTGTAAAAGCAGAGATCTTTGCATAGATGTACTGTTGTTCTGTTTGGTGTTCTTAATGGCAGGACTTAGTCTATTAGTCTGTGCTGTTGTTGATTAGTTGCTCAGTCATGTCTGACTCTTTCTGACCCCATGGACTGCAGCACATCATGCTTCCCTGTCCTTCAGAATCTCCTGGAGTTTGCTCAAATTCATATCCATTGAGTCGGTGATGCCATCCAACCATCTCATTCTCTGTCATCCCCTTCTCCTCCTGCCTTCAATCTTTCCCAGAATCAGGATCTTTTCTAATGAGCTGACTCTTTGCATCAGTTGGCCAAAGTACTGGAGCTTCAGCTTCGGCATCAGTCCTTCCAATGAATATTCAGGGTTGATTTCCTTTAGGATGGACTAGTTTGATCTCCTTGCTGTCCAAGGGACTCCCAAGAGTCTTCTCTAACACCACAGTTCAAAGGCTTCAATTCTTTAACCCTCAGCCTTCTTTAGTCCAACTCTCACATCATATATGACTACTGGAAAAACCATAGCTTTGACTAGACAGATTTTTTGTCAGCAAAGTAATGTCTCTGCTTTTTAATATGCTGTCTAGGTTTGTCATAGTTTTTCTTCATCTTTGAGTCTCTTGCCTGCATCACCATCTGCAGTGATTTTCAGTTCAGTTCAGTTGCTCAGTCGTGTCCGATTCTTTGCGACCCCATGAATCGCAGCACGTCAGGCATCCCTGTCCATCACCAACTCCTGGAGTTCACCAAACTCACGTCCATCGAGTTGGTGATGCCATCCAGCCATCTCATCCTCTGTCGTCCCCTTTTCCTCCTGTCCCCAATCCCTCCCAACATCAGGGTCTTTTCCAGTGAGTCAACTCTTCGCATGAGGTGGCCCAAGTACTGGAGTTTCAGCTTCAGCATCATTCCTTCCAAAGAACACCCAGGGCTGATCTCCTTCAGAGTGGACTGGTTGGATCTCCTTGCAGTTCAAGGGACTCTCAAGAGTCTTCTCCAACACCACAGTTCAAAAGCATCAATTCTTCAGCGCTCAGCTTTCTTCACAGTCCAACTCTCACACCCATACATGACCACTGGAAAAACCATAGCCTTGACTAGACAGACCTTGGTTGGCAAAGTAATGTCTCTGCTTTTGAATATGCTATCTAGGTTGGTCATAACTTTTCTTCCAAGGAAAACTCTTCGCATGAGGTGGCCCAAGTACTGGAGTTTCAGCTTCAGCATCATTCCTTCCAAAGAACACCCAGGGCTGATCTCCTTCAGAGTGGACTGGTTGGATCTCCTTGCAGTTCAAGGGACTCTCAAGAGTCTTCTCCAACACCACAGTTCAAAAGCATCAATTCTTCAGCGCTCAGCTTTCTTCACAGTCCAACTCTCACACCCATACATGACCACTGGAAAAACCATAGCCTTGACTAGACAGACCTTGGTTGGCAAAGTAATGTCTCTGCTTTTGAATATGCTATCTAGGTTGGTCATAACTTTTCTTCCAAGGAGTAAGCGTCTTTTAATTTCATGGCTGCAATCACCATCTGCAGTGATTCTAGAGCCCAGAAAAATAAAGTCTGACACTGTTTCCACTGTTTCCCCATCTATTTGGAACCCAAGAAATAAAGTCTGTCACTGTTTCCATTGTTTCTCCATCTATATTCCATGAAGTGATGGGACCAGATGCCATGATCTTCATTTTTTGAATGTTGAGCTTTAAGCCAGCTTTTTCACTCTCCTTTCACCTTCATCAAGAGGATATTTAGTTCCTCTTCACTTTCTGCCATAAGGGTGGTGTCATCTGCATATCTAAGGTTATTGATATTTCTCCCGTCAATCTTGTTTCCAGCTCGAGCTTCATCCAGCCCAAAATTTCACAGGATGTACACTGCATATAAGTTAAATAAGCAGGGTGACAGTGTACAGCCTTGACGTCTTCCTTTCCCAGTTTTGAACCAGTCCATTGTTCCATGTCCCATTCTAACTGTTCCTTCTTGATTTCCATACAGGTTTCTCAGGAGGTAGGTAAGGTGGTCTGGTATTCCCATCTCTTTAAGAATTTTCCACAGTTTGTTGTGATCCACACAGTCAAAGGCTTTAGTGTAGTCAGTGAAGCAGAATTAGATGTTTTTCTGGAATTCTCTTGCTTCTTCTATGATCCAATAGATGTTGGCAATTTGATCTCTGGCTCCCCTGCCTTTTCTAAAACCAGCTTATACACCTGGAAGTTCTCAGTTCACTTACTGTTGAAGCCTAGCTTGAAGAATTTTGAGCACGACCTTGCTAGCCAGTGAAATGGGTGCAATTGTGTGGAAGTTTGAACATTCTTTGGCATTGCCCTTCTTTGGGTTTGGAATGAAAACTGACCTTTTCCAGTCCTGTGGCTACTGCTGAGTTTTTCAAATTGCCTGCATAGTGAGTGCAGCACTTTAACAATGTCATCTTTTAGGGTTTGAAATAGCTCAGCTGGGATTCCATCGCTTCCACTAGCTTTGTTTGTAGTGATGCTTCCTAACTGATATAAAGCCATTAAAAAAATTTATTAGAAGATAATTGCTTTACAATATTGAAGTTGGTTTCTCCAATACACCAGCATGAGTCAGCCACAGGTGTACATTTGTCCCCTCCCTCTTGAACCTCCCTTCTATCTCCCACCCCAACCCACCCCTCCAAGTTTTCACAGAGCACGGGGTTCATGTACCCCAATGTTTGTTTTGGCACTTTTTTACAATAGTTAGGACATGGAAGCAGCCTAGAGATCCATTGGCAGATGAATGGATGTGGAAATTGTGGTGCATATATACAATGCAATATTACTCAGCTTTAAAAAGAATGCATTTATGGGGGCATTTTTTATGACAATTTTAGTAATAAAGAAAAAAAACCTTATAAAATTTTTTTTCTGGCTGCATGATGTGGCATCTAAGTTCCTTGACCAGGGTTGAACCCATGCCCCTTGCACTGGAAGTGCAGAGTCTCAACCACCAGACCACCAGGGAAGTCCCTGAACATAAAATCTCAATAGTTATCACAGTAGTGTTCTAAGAGGTTATAAAAGTTAGCCCACCAAAGTGGTAGTAGCCTTTCAGAATAGAAAGTTGGTGTAAAAGTATGGTGTTATTTAATACTTGGAATGATAGCTCAGTTGGTAAAGAATCTGCCTGTAATGCAGGAGACCCCAGTTCAATTCCTGGGTTGGGAAGATCAGCTGGAGAAGGGATAGGCTACCTACTCCATCATTCTTGGGCTTCCCTTGTGGCTCAACTGGGAAGGTAAAGAATCCTCCTGCAATAAGGGAGATCTGAGTTCAATCCCTGGGTTGGGAAGATCCCCTGGAGAATGGAAAGGCTACCCACTCCAGTATTCTGGCCTGCAGAATTCCATGGACTGTATAGTCAGTCCATGGGGTTGCAAAGAGTCAGACATGCCGAATGACTTTCACTTGGAATTTTTCTGGTGTGGTTCTGTATCCTTTAGTTTTTGGGTCATATTACCCCTTTTTAACTGATTCCTAAATTGAAGAGATATAAAATGACAGCAGTATGGCTCATGATTAGTTTTGGTGGAAGAGCCTGTGGGGGTACATTAATAAAATTCTTAAACAAGGATGAAAAGTAACAAAATGAACCAAGATCCCAAGTTTTGTTAAGAAATGCTGTTCCAGATTCCTCAGCTGGCATTAATGGTGTTTTCTAATGCTCATTGAGATACTTAGTAGAATGTGTAAACCAGTATCTTTGCACAAAAGATTATGGTTTCAGTTTGTAATTCTATAGCCATTTATTGAGGATTTACTATGTGCAATTTTCCTAGCCATTCCCCCTGCAGATTCCTCTCCATGGATCCCACAGAATCAGGTTTGACTCTGTCCTCCACTGGGAAGATCATTGTCACCTGCAAGCAGAAGCCACAGAAGGAGCTTGTGTTAAAAAGTGACTCATAGCTCAACAGAACTTTTACTAGAAGGGGATGTCAGAGGATGAAATGGTTGGATGGCATCTCTGACTCAATGGACGTGAGTTTGAGCAAAGTCCAGGAGATAGTGAAGGATAGGGAAGCCTGGCGTGCTGCAGCCCATGGGGTCACAAAGAGTCAGACATGACTTAGTGACTGAACAGCAACAACAGCAAAGACATTCATGAAGAAGAGGGGCCATAGCATCTATACTCGAATGCCTTACCTATTGGTACATTTGATATTCTTTTTTGAGAAAAGAAGAACAGATGCCAAACCTACAAGCTCTTTCCCACTAGCTTTTGGGCAAAAGTAGAGACCTGATGCCAACAAGGAAAGTTGGGGGAGGAGATGAGGGGGATAGTAGAGTAACCATGTCAGAAGACTGGCAAGACCACCAAGCATTGAGTTGTAAGATGAACACTTTTGGAGAAAACATGATTGATATTTTTGTTTTAGCCAGTTCTATTTCTCACTGTGTCTGTGCTAACACGATGTGCTCAGTCGCGTCCAACTCTTTGCAACCCCACGGATTGTAGCCCACCAGTCTCCTCTGTCCATGGAATTCTCCAGGAAAGAACACTGCAACAGGTTGCCGTTTCCTTCTCCAGGGGATCTGAGTTGAGGCTGAACCTGCATCTTCTGTGCCTTCTGCAGTGCACAAGAATTCTTTACTGCTGAGCCACCAGTCCATGTTTTTTCAGGCTTAATCCTTAGATTGAACACACGAATTTCCTTCTTCCCCTTCTATTTACAGAAGTTATTAAACAGGACTAGGTTTTCATTGTCAGAGATAAAAATATCTGGATTGAAAACTGTCATGATGAAAATTCACATTAAAATTTGAACATTAAACCTGGAACAAGACATTGAAATGTTGCTGAGCTCCAGTTGGTGATGGAATCATTTGAACCTTGAGTGTGATTCATTTTTAGATGATTTATTTCACTACTACAAAATCGACATATACATACAAACACCAATTTCCAACTGGAAGGGAACTTAGGAATTTAATCTAAAACACCTTATTTCAAGAGATTGAGGCCCAAGGAATTAAATGACTTGCCAAGCCACATTGCTGTTCCTTTGGTCCTGTTGCAAGACAGAGACCTAAGACTTCTGTGTCCTGTCCAATGTCCTTTGTTTGATATCCATTTCTTATTTCCTTAATAGATAACAACATGTGACCGATAGTCACACTTTGAAATAAAATCAGCTAGAAACTTGGGAACTTCCCTGGCAGCCTAGTTCTTAAGACTTCACCTTCCAATGCAGAGGGTGTGGATTCGATCCCTAATTGGGAAGGTAAGATCCCATGTACCTCTTAGCCAAAAAAACCAAAACAGAAGCAATATTGTAACAAATTCAATAAAGGCTTTAAAAATGGTCTGCATCAAAAAAAAATCTTAAAAAAATTAACTAGAAACTTAATAAGTAATTGGGTAGAATGGTGATTTTCAGAAATTCCTGTCGCTCTTCTAAAAACATGCATGCTCCCCAGGAGTCCATCTCAAAGTCTGGCCCAAAATGGACAAGAAGGCTCACTGTAATTGCTATTTTTAGACATTAGCCTGAAGTTAAGATTGGGAGCCGGTGGCCAGAGCATGCAGAGTTCCTGTGGTTCTAGCAATTATGAAAACTGAGCAATGTATGTACACATTTCTTTACATAAAAAAAGTTACATGGCTAATGAGGTTGCAAAGATCATTCAGTTACACTGAAAAGAAAGAATACCACACTCAAATAGTGTTGAAGAAGCAAGTTAGTGTGATTAATTATACAGGTACTCAACATTGCAGCTCTGCAGATGTGTTGTCTGTGCAGATTGCCTTCATACGTAGGGATCCCTGAATGTAGTAAGGTATAAACAATTAAAAAAATTTTTTTTGTTTTTGAGTCTTAAAAAATTTTTTTTAATTGGTGGGAAATTGCTTTACAATTCTCTATTGGTTTCTGCCATACAACTCAAATCAGTTGTAATTATAAATATATCCCTTCCATCCCTCCCCTCCCTGCATTGCACCCCTCCAGGTCATCATAGAGCACCAGGCTGAGCTCTCTGTGTTATTTAGCAACTTCGTACTAGCTATCTCTTTTACACATGATAGTGTGTGCACGTCAATGCTACCTTCTCAATTCATCCTGCCATCACCTTCCCCTGCTGTGTCCACAAATCTGTTTTCTACTAGACTCATCAGAACCATTTTTCTAGATTCCATATGTTTGCATTAATATACAATACTTGTTTTCCTCTTTCTGACTTCGCTTTAAGTATAAGAGGCTCTAGGTTCATCTACATCACTACAACTGACTCAGATTCATTCCTTTTTATGACTCAGTAATATTCCATTGTATTAATGTACCACAACTTCTTTATCCACTATATTGGTGGACATCTTGGTTGCTTCCATGTTCTGGTTATTGTAACTACTGCTTCAGTGAACACTGGAGTACCTGTGTCTTTCAGAATTGTGGTTTTCTCAGAGTATATGCCCAGTAGTGGGATTAGTGGGTTATCTGATAGATTTATTAAATATTGTAAGAATTATAAGGGAAGTGGTAGGTGGCAGTCTTTGTAAATATCTCTTTCACCAGTACTGTGAGCACTGAGGAGACTGGGCCTCTTGGCAGAACTGTCCATGGTGCTGAAAACATCTGCATTGACATCTTCTATGTGTCCCCCTTCATTCCCTTTCCCTTCAGAGGAACACCTGGAGCAAGTCCTGAAACTGGAATAAATAATAACATTAATTCCTGGCCCCAAATCACCAAGCAAGGAAATACTTTTTTTATACCCAGGAAATACTTAGGAAGTTGTCTGATTTCTTTTTTGGAACAGGAAGGGTGGTTAATAGTGATAGCTGCAGAAAACGAAAGGGGATAGGATGTATAAGTCTGTCTCTATATAGTGTTTACTCCCATTTCAGCAGGAAAGGCCCTGAGAGGCCACATGGGCTGAAGGGAGGAGTCCTGCTGCCCTGAGAAACAGCTGACAAGGTCCATAGCTATGACCCTCTCTATAGAGCATCTGAAGAAAATTTGGGGTTGGAGGTGGGAGCACCCGCAGCCCTGAGTAGCTCACAGTTCACAGCTAGAGCAGCAGACCTACCCATGGATGCCTCTCTTCCCCCTCACCCTTCTCATCTCTTCCACCACCTGGCCACCATCACTAATTGGGCCCTTTAGCTTGAATGTCATTTAAAGGGAGCTTTCCAGTTACCTCCTCTTTTTCCTTTGGTACTTAGGATTTTCTTGAGGATAACAGGTATTTCTAACTCAGTGCCAGAAGAGGACCTGTGGCCTCTGCCCTACATCAGAGCCAGCCAGATGCAGAAACCAGAGACAAACTCTGCTCTGGTCTGGAGTTTGCTTGGTGGGACATGTCATCAAAGGATGACAACAGTGCAGGCATGAGCTCTGTTCAGGTCTGGGTGGGGAGGCCTATTTTCCCTTTGGGAATCATTGTGACAGCCCAAACCTAAAAAAGATTGCAAATAAAACATGGTTTTCAGCCTGATGTAGAATAACAATTTGATTGCTCACCTATTGCCCCAGGCTCTGGTCTGCTGGGTGACCGCCTCAGCTCCCAGCCACAGATGTTTCTCTGAATGATTTGACGAAGCCAAGTTATCCTTCTTCTTCTGTGAAAATAATTATTGGTAGGGTTTCAGGATGTGCAATAGCTGTAAGATTAGACCCAAAGGAAAGGTTGTGAGATTGGCATGAAATAGCAATGGCAATAAATGATGTCCTAAGAAGTTGTGGATTTATTTTCCAGCAGATGTCCTTAATTCAGAAGATTTGGGGATAGCAAACAGAAAGTCTAGTTGCTGGTACCAGAGATTTATTTGTAGATGAAATAGTTTCCTAAATGTTTTTCCAGAAATTAATATTTAACATGTCATTGCTTCTGATAGTTGTTGATCTCTGAGGGCAGATAAAATAATGAAAATGATGATTCAGGAACTGTTTCTATGGGAATGCTTTAATGAAGTAGTTCAAGGCCTGAACAGCTGGTAAAGAAACTGCCTGCAATGTGGGAGACCTGGGTTTGATCCCTGGGCTGGGAAGATCCCCTGGAGAAGGGAAAGGCTACCCACTCCAGTATTCTGGCCTTGAGAATTCCATGGGTTGCATAATCCATGGGATTGCAAGGAGTTGGATATGACTGAGCAACTTTCACTCACTTCAAGCTCTGGAGGCTGGAAGTAGATGGAACTGAACGTCTGTCTGCCACTAGTAGAGGGCAGAGCATGGAAATGACCAGGTTTCTGGGTCATTTGCATGTGGGCTGGCCATGCTCTACATAGAATAATGATGGTGGTCAAGCACTATGTTTGCACAACTTGTTTGTCTCAAGTCTGTCTCACATTCACTCATTCCAGTCTGCATTTATCAAGTGCTGACTTCTTCTGGGCATGCATCTGTGAAAGGGTGAAATTGAGTTACTCCAGGTGAGGAAGCTTTACTCTCTTCTGTGATACTTATTATTCAGATCAATTTAGTTCAGTTGCTCAGTCGTGTCCGACTCTTTGCAACCCCACGGACTGCAGCATGCCAGGCTTCCCTGTCCATCACCAACCCTGGAGCTTACTCAAACTTCACTGAGTTAGTGATGTCATCCAACCATCTCATCCTGTCATACCCTTCTCCTCCTGCCCTCAATCTTTCCCAGCATCAGGGTCTTTTCAAATGAGTCAGTTCTTCACATCAGGTGGCCAAAGTTATTGGAGTTTCAGCTTCAGCATCAGTCCTTCCAATGAATATTCAGGACTGATTTCCTTTTGACTGGTTTGATCTCCTCGCAGTCCAAGGGATTCTCAAGAGCCTTCTCCAATACCATGGTAGACGGACGGGTCATGGTGGAGAGTTCTGACAAAACGTGGTCCACTGGAGAAGGGAATGGCAAACCACTTCAGTATTCTTGCTTTGAGAACCCCATGAACTTATTATTATTGGAAACCAAACTAACAGTGCTCTAAGATGTTGTCCCTTTATTTGGGAATTGTACTTCTAGCCAAGAAGAAGTAATTACCCATTTTCAGAAAAACCTAATGGTGTGTTTGAGCTTGGCACAGTGGTGAATAAAATTTAATTTGCACATCAGAGAACAAGAAAAGTAAAACACTGAGCATACATAAATGCTACCTTGCTCACTCTAAAAGGTAAAATTAGTAGCAATGTTTACTTGTAATCCACTATACTGCTGTGGATTGAACTTGTATAATCTAAAACTTTATTTATTGGATTGCCTGGCACTTGTGGTAAGAGACCCGCCTGCCAATGCAAGAGATGTAAGAGACAAGGATTTGATTCCTGAGTTGGGGAGATCTGGAGGAGGGCATGGCAACCGTCTCCTGCCTGGAGAATCCCATGGACAGAAGGGCCGGGCAGGCTATAGTCCATGGGGTCACAAGGAGTTGGACACAACTGAAGAAAGCAACAGTTAGAACTGGACATGGAACAGACTGGTTCCAAATAGGAAAAGGAGTACGTCAAGGCTGTATATTGTCTCCCTGCTTGTTTAACTTATATGCAGAGTATATCATGAGAAACGCGGGACTGGAAGAAACACAAGCTGGAATCAAGATTGCTGGGAGAAACACAATAACCTCAGATATGCAGATGACATCACCCTTATGGCAGAAAGTGAAGAGGAACTAAAAAGCCTCTTGATGAAAGTGAAAGAGGAGAGTCAAAAAGTTGGCTTAAAGCTCAACATTCAGAAAACGAAGATCATGGCATCTGGTCCCATCACTTCCTGGGAAATAGATGGGGAAACAGTGTCAGACTTTATTTTTCTGGGCTCCAAAATCACTGCAGATGGTGACTGCAGCCATGAAATTAAAAGATGCTTACTCTTTGGAAGAAAAGTTATGGCCAACCTAGACAGCATATTCAAAAGCAGAGACATTACTTTGCCGACTAAGGTCCGTCTAGTCAAGGCTATGGTTTTTCCAGTGGTCATGTATGGATGTGAGAGTTGGACTGTGAAGAAGGCTGAGCGCCGAAGAATTGGTGCATTTGAACTGTGGTGTTGGAGAAGACTCTTGAGAGTCCCTTGGACTGCAAGGAGATCCAGCCAGTCCATTCTGAAGGAGATCAGCCCCGGGTGTTCTTTGGAAGGAATGATGCTAAAGCTGAAACTCCAGTACTTTGGCCACCTCATGCGAAGAGTTGACTCATTGGAAGAGACTCTGATGCTGGGAGGGATTGGGGGCAGGAGGAGAAGGGGACGATCGAGGATGAGATGGCTGGATGGCATCACTGACTCAATGGGCGTGAGTCTGAGTGAACTCTGGGAGTTGGTGGTGGACAGGGAGGCCTGGCGGGCTGCGATTCATGGGGTTGCAAAGAGTCGGACACGACTAAGCGACTGAACTTGAACTTGAAGAGACTTAGCACACCAAACATTAGTTACTTTAGTGCATGAACTAGTATTAGACTCCACTATTGATAACTGTCAGAGCTGGAGGTTAGAAACTAGAGAAGCTTAAAAAGTTGTGGTAAAGTGACAACCATTTTCTACAGCACAGGCTTCTGTCACTGAGTGTAGATGGCTGCCACTCGTGTGTATTTAAAAATGCAAGCACTAGTTCTCAGTCACCTTAAGGAAAGATGCTCCTTCCAGTTCCTTTTATTCAGAGCACTAATTATACTTGATATCATTCTGTGTATTTGTTTATGGTGTTTCTCTCCCGTTGGATTATAAGCTCCAGGAGTGAAGGTTCTTGCCTCTCTTTTTTGTATTTCAATATCATTTGACTATCACTTGGCTATTACCGATATTGCCAATAACACTGTGCAGCATCACCCCCAGACTCAGTGGATTAACCTGTGGCCCTTTATCCTCACAGGTCTGCAGGTCAGTGAGGAGGCCATGTCTTCAGGCCGTGGTGTTGGGGTGGTCTTCCCTATGGCAAAGTTCTGCAGGTCCAGCTCTTGCTCATGTTCATCATCCTCCTTCTGGAAATTGCATTTCTTATGGCAATGTAGGGACTACAGGGTAAGCAAGCCTCTTAACACCTATGATCAGAATGGGCACTTTGTCCTCCACCCAACAACTTAGCCAAACCGAGTCACGAAGACTAATGCAAAGTCAAGGAGTGGAAAGGACAAAGTGTCCATGATGAAGCCACAGCAAGGGTGTGGATGACAGGCATGGAGAAAACTGCATCAGTTCTCTCAGTTCTCTGCTCCTCCCTCTACCATAACTTTGCAGTGAGATTTTCAATCTTCTCTCACCCAGAAGTGGAGTGTGTTTGTCTACTATTTGAATCTATGCTGGATTTCTAATTCACATTGGCAAAACAAACATGCTGGATTGCAATGTGCCAGTTTCAAGCCTAGACCTCAGTAGGCTTTGAAGTCTTACTCTCTCTTGGAACCCTGCTACAGCCATATCAATAGGTCTGAACCAACCTGCTGCACAATGAAAGACGTAAGGCTCCATCATCACTAAGGCCCTGGTAGGCAATGCCAGACCTATGCATTGGGCTGTCTTTCACCTGCCCATTCCCAGACAACCCACCAGCTGTCCATGAGTGCGTGACCAAGATCTTCTCTGGCCAACCAAATCTGATGCGAATCAGTAGATGACCCACAGATTTATGCACAAAAAATGAATTCATACTGCTTTAAGCCAATTGTCTGGGGGAATTTTCTTTTACAGAAAAATAGCACAGAGATTCTTGAGAGTCCCCTGGACAGCAAGAAGATCAGTCAATCCTAAAGGAAATCCACCCAGAATCCTTGGAAGGACTGATGCTGAAGATGAAGCTCCAATATTTTGGCCACCTGTTGTGAAGAGCCGACTCATTGGAAAAGACTCTGATGTTGGGAAAGATTGAGGGTGGGAGAAGAAGAGGGTGACAGAGGATGAGATGGTTGGATGGCATCACCAACTCGATGGACATGAGTTGGAGTAAGCTCCATGATTTGGTGACAGATAGGGAAGCCTGGCAAGCTGCAGTCCACGGGGTCACAAAGAGTCAGACACAACTGAGCAACTGAACAGCAATGACAAAATCTATCTGCTTCACAGAGTCAATGTGAAATTGAAACGATACTCTCCTTGTATAAAGTGTTGTGAGACGCTTCTGTCACAGAGTCGATTCTCACTCTTTTCTCACCCAGCCTTTGATCACTTATGATTGCTTTTTAGCCTTACATTTTACAAAATGGTGTTTTACTGAATGACAGTTGAAGGTCATGCATTTTTGCCATAAGAAAATAAGTGGAAAACAAGCCACATGGTTGGCAGATGACATCAGCTTTCTCTTCCGATTGCTCTGTCCAGAGCTCTGCCAGCACTCAGTGTATAAACTGTTTTCTTCTTGAGGATAATGGCGCCCCTGGTACTTTATGTTCATAGACTTGCCGATGGCATTTGTACATTTAGAGAATGCATTAGAATGGATGAGGGGGCCCAAGGTTGTTCTAATGTTAACCAATACTGGTATCTTGTTAGATGAATTTTTAGCATCAGAACAAGATGTGATCTTAATGGTGCTGAAGCAATTGGTCTCCTTAATTTGACATAACTTTCTTTTTTTTTAATTTGACATAACTCTTGTGTGCCTGACTTTCAGAGATGAAGTGCCATTTTTCTTGGAATTTGAAGGACAAGAGCTACAAATGGACATGTGTTCACCTCTGATTCTCAAGCTGCTGCTAAGACCTGCCAGGGAGTGGCTAGCTTCTGTGCCCTCCCTCCTGCCTAATTTGAAATGTTCAAAACATCAAAGGGTAAACATCATGCTTTTAGCATTTCTGGTCACAGAAATTATGTATGCTTGAAGCCCACTGTTGAGACAGTTTTATCACCAGAATAATTAATGTCTTGACTGGGCTACTCACTCCAAGTTGCTTCTGGCTGTGAATTTTGATTAGATGTTAAGAGAAGAGGATGTCATTAGCAACTCACCAGAGATGTGGTTATTCAATTGCTAGGAAACCAAATAAGGTACTTTGAGACTGAATGTGTTTGTTTTTCCTCCTTTTGACCCAGCTGGTTGGTTGCTGGTATAATAAAAATGATGACCTTTGAGCTACGTTAGTAACAGACTTGGCTAGGATGTCAAGTTTATAAGCTTACGTCATCAGCTTCTCTTCTCGGCACTCTGCCTCTGACCCTGGAACTACTAATCACATTACTGTAAAAGACTCTTCTCTTGATTTATCTCTGCATGATGACTCCATCCCTTGGTTCCAAAAGAAATTACCCATCACAGCTTGTTCTTTTGGTTTCCTTGGAGCAAGGTCAAAGAGGGTCCAGTGATGGTGGTGCCAGATTGGCTTCCTGATCACCCTCCAGGTTATCACTTGAAAAGAATTTCATTAGAACTATCAACTTTTAAACTCTTCTGTATTAAACTTTGGTACATAATACTACTTCAGCTTGCATGTAGAAAATTGTTAGGGAGTGAAATCAGTTATTGGAAACCCAGACTCCAAAAAGTGTGTGCTCTAGAAAGAAGTGGGGAAAATGCACTATCTAAGCTGGGTCCTTCTTCAGAGAAAGCTATGTATGAAGATGGATTTGTGGCTGTACATTCATATTTGTGTATATTTTATTTATGCATATTTTTGTTCATTATCTAAATTGTGCATTTAATCATATTTTTAAGTTATACTATACTTTGGCCACCTAATGCGAAGAGTTGACTCACTGGAAAAGACTCTGATGCTGGGGGGATTGGGGGCAGGAGGAAAAGGATGAGAGGATGAGATGGCTGGATGGCATCACCGACTCGATGGACGTGAGTTTGAGTGAACTCCAGGAGTTGGTGATGGAGAGGGAGGCCTGGCGTGCTGCAATTCATGGAGTCGCAAAGAGTCAGACACGACTGAGCGACTGAACTGAACCGACTCTAGTTCAAGAAAGATTTTTTTGATTTTTAAGACTTTATGGTGTGCTTGCTTGGGCATCACATATACTAAAATTGGAATGATACAGAGAAGATTAACATGGCCCCTGGACAAGGGTGACAGGCAGATTTGTGAAACATTTTGTATTTTTAAATGTTCATCAACAGAAGAATGCTTCCCTGGTGGCTCAGACAATAAATAATCCACCTATAGTGCAGAAGACCTGAGTTTGATCCCTGAGTCAGGAAGATCCCTTGGAGAAGGGAATGGCAACCCATTCCCACTCCAGTACTCTTGCTTGAATTCCATGGACAGAAGAGTGTGGTGGGCTACAGTCCATGGGGTTGCAAAAAGTTGGACATGAATAAGCACATCAGCATTTACAGCCTAGACACCATAATGTCCTCCTTATGAATGTTTTGAACACAGGAATCACAGGAACAAAATTTGTTGCTGCTCACTCTGTGGGGAAACTCTGCTGAGAGCTTGAGTCCAAAAAGATGATGGAGCTCCTGATGGTTGCAAAGAATGAAATTCTCTTGTTCGAAACTAGAAGGAGCCACGGTATGTACAGAATATTCCCTTTTCTCTGTCTCCTCCACTCCATTTGGCTGGTTGTCAATACAAGAAGCTTTGCCCACTCTAAATATGCTGGCTAGATCAATAATTGAAATGAATGTGCTGCTGCTAATGTAATAAAATTAATAACAGACAAATTACTCAGTATTGATTCTCAATTTCCTTATGTTAGACCATTTCCATATGAATGCTTGTTTCAGAAGAGTTAATATGGACCCATAGCCAATTCTGAAATGTAGCTTTACATACACACATGTGCCTGCCTAGTGTATATATACATGTTTGTGTGTATGCATGTGCCTAAGTATGTATATATGTAAAAACATATGCTTTAGATATATTTTATTTATTTTTCTTTAATGGTTCCTCAAAGAAGGGGCTGATTGTTGTTCAGTCACTAAGTCATGTCCAACTCTTTGTGATCCCATAGACTGAAGCATGCCAGGTTCCTCTAGCCTCCACTATCTCCTGGAGTTTGCTCAAATTCATGTCCATGGAGTCGGTGATGCTAGCTAACCATCTCATTCTCTGCCGCCCCTTTCTCCTTTTCTGATTATGGGAAAACAATCACCTGGCTCTCCCTGCCTTGAGATGCTTCTTGTGTATGAGGTTAGATGTTTCTGCATTTTCTGAGCCAGAAGAACAATCAGAGTACATTCTCAGGATGTAAACTCAGGGACATGCCTAGACAATGTGAGGATGCTGCTTGTCACTGTGCTGATCTGATCACACATGAGAACTCCTTAGTCACATGATGCAAAGAGGGTGCGGATACACTTGCTGTGTAAGAGGAGAGCAACCAGAGGAGGGACAAAGCCCAGTGTTCTGCTTCTAGGACTGCCAGGAACACACCTGCAGTGAAGAGTTCAGTTTCTAATTGTTGCAGCAAGACAGGGCTTCCCTGGTGGCTCAGGTAATAAAGAATCTGCCTGAAATGCAGGATACCTGCATGTTTGATCCCTGGGTTGGGAAGATCCCCTGGAGGAGAAATGGCAACCCACTCTAGGATTCTGGGAAATCCCACAGACAGAGGAGCCTGGTGGGCTATAGTCAGTGGGGTTGCAAAGAGTTGGACATCATTGCATGATTAATACTTTCATAGCAAGGCAGGACACACACAGGGGTCTCTCAGCAGGAGGGAGGAAAAGTGGGTTCTGTTGGGGACCACACGCTCTTAGAAACAGACCTTTTCCCAGTCAAGCTCCAGATGAGACCCCTTAGTTGTGACCTTGTGAGAGTCCCTGTTTCAGATACAATGTGCTATACTTCAGCTACTATGGCTTTTTAAGCCACTCCGTATCTCCTCCTATAACTTATAGCAGATTTCTACTTAGTACCTTAAGATATTTAAAGAAATTCTTTATATGTGAACCTGTGATAACCATCCAGTCTGCTGCTCTGAAAGGAAGATAGGGAATATAAAGAAAAAGGCTTTATTTATTCCATAAATATTTCCCTTCCACCTGTTAAATGTTACAGCAGAGTTGAAGAAAGAAAAGACCAAACTAGGACTGTTTTGGAATTCTTTCCCTTAAAATGAGTGTCACTGCCTCTTAGTGTCGGGTCACTAGATTTAATCCCCCAAGAAAAAGTTTGCCAGATATATCAGCACAGATGCTTTTTAAAAACTTTATGTTTGGAGACAGTATAATAAATATGTATGAAGGTAGGACGTTTGACTGACACTGAGTTCAGTCTTTCGCCCTCTTTGTTTACTGGTAGTCATTGTTCTTTTTCTCTGATGCTTTACTTGATTGAACTAAACCAGAAAACTACAAGCAATTTTTTTTAAAAAACACTGGGCACATTTCATCTTCACTGCCTTCCACAGATTTGTTTGTCTTGCTGTGACCTTGAGTAGAAGAAAACATTTCTATTTATCAAGTAGGAGGTGACAAAGTCATTCAAGGGTTACATTCTCAGGGAAAAAGTGCCATCTATGTTGTATGACTGGAAAATAGATGTCTCAAAGTATTTTATTACCTGTGATTTCCTGCTAATTAAAAGAAACATTAATCTGCTGTAGTTCAATGGTAAAAATTCCCTTTTCTGCATGTTTGATGGTGATGAGTAGAAGCATATTTTGATCATGACACTTCATATTGAATTTAAATACCATTCCTCTCCGAGGGTGCTGAAGCATGCCCTTCTCTGTAGGCATGAAGCTTTCCGTAAGTAGGAATTCTTATTAAATCATTTTCTTCCCTCCACTCATACTGGTTTGTGCATTTATTCCATCCCAGGGACAATTGCTATTGAAGTTGACAGGTCCTGAGGCAGATTGGCAAAGCAGCCTTTTGTTTCTGTCCTACAATTGCATTTCCTTTAAATGAACTATTTTGCAGGGCACTCTACTCTGAAGGACCTAATCAGTTTGCAGCAGGTGTTAATGTCCACTGGAATATTTCACTAGACAGGATTGGAGAGTGAAGTCAGGTTAGTCTAGTTGAACTTCCAACGGAGAAAACGCAGAAAATGCAGGGAAGCCATTTCCTTCCAGCTCTGAGAATCTTCCTTCCAGTTCTGTGAACTCAAGTGAAATAAATAAATCCTGAATGTTAGTCAACAAAGTGAAGTGTCTGCCTCAAAGCATTACAGTTGTGGTTAATTCAACAAGATATCTTCCCAAGATCTTCCACAGGTACCATTCCACAGGTGTTTGATTTTTGCTCCAGTGTACTTTGTAAATATGATTTACCTAGAAACAGGCATTTCACTATGCACATTCGCTTTCTGCTGCACTTTCTGAATCCAGTGCTGCTTGGCTTTCTCTCAGCCTTGTCTTTCCCCTCAAGAGTAGACTGAAGCCTCAGAAGCCAGTCTGCTAGCACTGGAGAAGAGTGATGGATCACTGTAGGCTTGTGCCACTCACACTGGGAAGGGTCCATGGAGTGTCTTACTTTCCAAGGAAACATTAACTTGCCAGCTGATCTTTACCTTCCTTGGGGATGTGGAATTTGTTTGTTTGGTTAATGTTTATAGATTCAGATGAGTGCATTTCTTACAGCTACATTTGTCACTCCCTGTTTGAATTAATGCTTTAATTTTGTTTGTTTGTCTTCAGTTATTAGGCTAAACCTCAGTGCCTTCAGGAACCCCTCTGCATATCCCACTGTTACTTTAATGTTGATAAAGAGGTCATCACATCTCATTGATTGCTTCTCCCTGGCTTCCTCCACGTCAGGAAAGAGCACAGATGGGAGTCTTCAGCTCATTAGAGGCAGTGCTTTGAGACCTCATCAATCTAGTCTATTTTTACTTTAGAGATGCCATAAGAATTTCTGCCCCAGAAAGCCTACGTTTATAGCTTTGCGATGGCGTCTGCACCCAGGGAGACACTTCTAAGTTAGCGAGACAGAACCAGGGAAACAGACAGTCTTTGTGGGATGAACAGGATAGCTTGAGGCACCAGTAAGAATCAGACAGTAGATTTATAGCCTGCCTACAGTTATTTAAGAATACACACACAGCTCAGACAGATCAATATTCTTGAAACACAAGCTAGTGAGTGTTTTCTCTGCTCAAAATGGAGGCTAGATTAATGGAGAACCTGCTACATCCAAATTTAATCTCCTCAAGGCAATTAAAGCAATTTTGTGTTTTACTTTAGTGCTCCCCTGAACCGACAGCATCTGGACAACTTTAATTACCGTTTCGATTCAGTAAAAATGCACAAAAATGGCAGGTTTTGGGACTAAGTGACTTTTTCCCCTGTTGTTTTTCTGATTTCTTGACTGTGGGGTTTTGGCTTCTTATCTGTTCATGCTGGGGGACGTAACTGCATTTAAGGCTGCATGTGCTCCCAGGAGTGTGGACACGAGGACCCTGAGGGATGGTCACTGAGGGGAAGCTGGGACGATGGATGTTGGGGTGTTTGAACTCTGCAACATTGTCAGTGGGTTCTCTTCCACACCCTCCACTTGACTCAGATCCTCTCTCTCGGTGTCAACTCCCACCCAGAGCTTCTCTGCTGTTTTGTGTATCATCCTCACCTGGGGCACCATTCTCTCTCTGCTGCTGCCTGCCAACCACCCTGCGGCAGGGGTTAGAACTGTTTGCATTTTCTAGAAAGGATGTGCTCAACCCTAATAAGACCCATAAATGATGTTTAATTCTTTCTATTGGAGTATAGTTGCTTGGCATTGTGTTACTTTCTGCTGTACAGCAAAGTGGATTAGCTATATGTATACATAGATTCCTCTTTTTTTGGATTTCTTTTCCATTTAGGTCACCACAGAGCACTGTAGAGTACCCTGCATTGTACAGTAGGTTCTCATTAATTGTCTATTTTGTATATATAGTGTCAACAGTGTATATGTCCTAATTCCAGTCTCCCAATTCATCCCACTCCCATCCTCCTTTGGTATTCAAAAGCTTGTTCTCTATATCTGTGACTCTATTTCTGCTTTACAAATAAGTTCATCTGTACCATTTTTCTAGATTTCACATATATGCCTTAATGTATGATATTTTTCTTTTTGCATGTTATGAAATTAAAAAACTGTTGATCAACAACATCCAACACAGCTGACAAGCATGTGTGTATTTATGTGACAGTAAATTCAAACCTTTAAATTCCTAATAATGTTTAACTCAAGAATGTAAACTATCTGATGATATATTTCCTTGTGGCCATTTTACAACTTTATGTACACATCAGAATTGCCTTTATTCATTAAAAATTAATGAGATACTGGCTAGATAGAAGGCGTGTTATTCTTGGCTCTTTGACATTTAAGGACCTTCTTTAAATTCAGGAAGTACTTTTCTTTCCTTTGAAGCCTCATCGTCTGTCAATGGCTTTTGACATCCTGTTCTCTAGTCATACATGACTGTATATCATTCATTTTTATTTCTATCTGCTTCTCCTAAATTCTCTGTCTTGAATTCCTGCACATTTTTAAGTATGTGGAAAATTTCAAGACTAGAGCAAAAATCACTTCCTCTGTAGGATGGTCCGCAGCTTCTCTCCAGGGATAAATTGCCTGTGTTCTGTGCAGAAGCTATTCATTCTTTTAGTGTAACAGAACAGCAGGTGTCCTCTGGAGTCATGCCTGGATTTGAGTCTCTGTACTATCCCTTATTAGCTGTTTGATACTGATCCAATTACAAAACCTTCTAAGTCTTATTTCCTCATATGTGACATGGAGCTAATAATTTTATATTTAATATTTTATAAGGTTGGTGTGAAAATTAAATGAGATAATATATGTGGATTATTTATCTCTCAACATACTATGTGTATTTGGTATGTGCTGGTTGTTGTTATTTATTACATTGGAATATAGTTAATGATGTTTCTTCAGTATCCTCCCGAGATTAAGAATTCTTTGGAGAGGGGACCATTTCTTATTCAATTAGTCTTAGTCTTTATCCACATATAATCTTGCACATAGTTGGATAGTAGATGTTCAGGAGATTTTTTTCCAAATAGCTTATTTAACAAACAACTTCTTTGTTGGTAATAACTGTTTTAGTCAACTTAGACCATTATTTTACTAAAATAAAATTTATATTTATAATTTAATTATTTTATAATTAATAAATTTATAATTTAATTAAATTTATTTTGACTTTAAATTTATTAATTTATTAAAATAATTTTTATTGGTGACCATTGGTGATATAACAGAATATTATTTGGGTTTAATACACATATTTTATTCACAAATACAATTCTGACAGTTTAGGATTGCTAAGAAACTGGAAAATAATTACATGGATTTGATATCTCAAATGCTTAAAAAGACTTAAATGAGAAAAAGAATCACAAGTGATTATAATTTCAACAAGGAAATGGTCATTTCGATTCAGTGTACATGTCCTTATCCCAAATGTGTAGTATTTTGAGAGCAGAGGGTAGCTAAACATCAATTCCTGTCAATTTTTTCTATGGTTTCTAGAATTTATCTCCTCATTGTCACCAACACTAAACCGCTAGTTCAAATGATCATCAGCCTGGACTTCCGCTGAAATCTCAGCTTGTGTACATGCCTCTGCTCTGCATAAACACATCCATCTGCTAGAGTGGATTTTTCAATATGAAAATTTTATCCCCTCACTTTTATGCTTAAAATAACCTGCTAAAATATTCCCATTAAAATTAAAGTGAAAATATCTTGATTATAAAATAAACACAAGCTACTAAAATGTACAAAATTATAAAAAAGAAAAATAAAACATTTTTAACAAAAATGCTCATTGCCAAAGCTGTAGTATATACATTTTTAGATATTTTTCTGTGTACACCTAACATATACATGTATTTCCAAATTAAGTGATTAATTAACATACTTCTTGGGTCAACCTATTTTTAAAAATTACTAATTTATTATGTATATTTTCTATAATGTTTGATGGCTGTGTACCTCATATTGCTGGATTGTAAGGTCATCTGCATTTTTGTCACTGTAAACAATACTTTTAGTTTGTGCAAATTTGCAGAGTGATGAATGAATATCATGTTGAGGAATTGTTACAATATTATATTTTATAGAAGATAGGATTAATATTCATAAAACTAGAAAAATCATGAGATTTATCCCAGGGATACAAGGATGGTTCAATATCAGTGAAACAATCAATGTGATATACCTTATTAACAAACGAAAGAATAAAAATCATATGATCATTGATAGATGCAGAAAAAGCTTTTGACAAATCTCAACATATATGATAAAAACTCTCAACAAAGGGGTATAGAGGGAATATTCCTCAACATAATAAAAGCCATATATGACAGTTTAGTTCAGTCACTCAGTCGTATCCGACTCTTTGCGACTCCATGAATCACAGCATGCCAGGCCTCCCTGTCCATCACCAAGTGCCAGGGTCTACCCAAACCCATGTCCATTTAATCAAGGATGCCATCCAACCATTTCATCCTCTGTCATCCCCTTCTCCTCCTGCCCTCAATCTTTCCCAGCATCAGGGTCTTTTCAGATGAGTCAGCTCTTTGCATGAGGTGGACAAAGTACTGGAGTTTCAGCTTCAACATCAGTCCTTCCAGTGAACACCCAGGACTGATCTCCTTTAAGATGGACTGGTTGGATCTTTTTGCAGTCCAAGGGACTCTCAAGAGTCTTCTCCAACACCACAGTTCAAAAGCATCAATTCTTCAGTGCTCAGCTTTCTTTATAGCCCAACTCTCACATCCATACATGACTACTGGAAAAACCATAGCCTTGACTAGACAGATCTTTGTTAACAAAGTAATGTCTCTGCTTTTTAACATGCCATCTAGGTTGGTCATAACTTTCCTTCCAAGGAATAAGCATCTTTTAATTTCATGGCTGCAATCACCATCTGCAGTGATTTTGGAGCCCCCCAAAATAAAATCAGCCACTGTTTCCCCATCTATTTGCCATGATGGGACTGGATGCCATGATGTTCGTTTTCTGAATGTTGAGCTTTAAGCCAATTTTTCACTCTCCTCTTTCACTTTCATCAAGAGGCTCTTAAGTTTTTCACTTTCTGCCATAAGGATGGTGTCATCTACATATCTGAGGTTATTGATATTTCTCCTTGCAATCCTGATTCCAGCTTGTGCTTCCTCCAGCCCAGCATTTTTCATGATGTACTCTGCGTATATGTTAGATATATAACAAGCCCATAAGTAACATCATCCCCAACAGTGAAAACCTGAAAGCATTTTATCTAAAACAAGGAACAAAGCAGGGATGCCCACCACTTTCTTCTCAAAATGTTAGTTTCTCGGTCATATCTGACTTTTTGCGACTTCATGGACTGTAGTCCACCAGGCTCCTCTGTCCCTGGAATTCTCCAGGCAAGAATACCTGAGTGGGTAGCCATTCCCTTCTCCAGGGGATCTTCGCAACCTAGGGATAGAACCCGGGTCTCTTGCACTGCAAGCATATTCTTTACCATCTGAGCCACCAGGGAAGCCCTTCGTCTCACCACGAGGCTATTCTTCCTGGGATGCTGTTTTCTTTCCAAGATTCAATACACATTCTAGCTTCTTATAAACAGTTTCTTCTTTGACTGAGCATTTCACAGTTGAAACTTTACATTGATTCATAAATTATAATTTTATTAATGCCTATCTCCTCTACTAGACTTTAAACTCTATGACAGCAGATATCAACCAGCTTGTGCTTCCTCCAGCCCAGCATTTTTCATGATGTACTCTGCGTATATGTTAGATATATAACAAGCCCATAAGTAACATCATCCCCAACAGTGAAAACCTGAAAGCATTTTATCTAAAACAAGGAACAAAGCAGGGATGCCCACCACTTTCTTCTCAAAATGTTAGTTTCTCGGTCATATCTGACTTTTTGCGACTTCATGGACTGTAGTCCACCAGGCTCCTCTGTCCCTGGAATTCTCCAGGCAAGAATACCTGAGTGGGTAGCCATTCCCTTCTCCAGGGGATCTTCGCAACCTAGGGATAGAACCCGGGTCTCTTGCACTGCAAGCATATTCTTTACCATCTGAGCCACCAGGGAAGCCCTTCGTCTCACCACGAGGCTATTCTTCCTGGGATGCTGTTTTCTTTCCAAGATTCAATACACATTCTAGCTTCTTATAAACAGTTTCTTCTTTGACTGAGCATTTCACAGTTGAAACTTTACATTGATTCATAAATTATAATTTTATTAATGCCTATCTCCTCTACTAGACTTTAAACTCTATGACAGCAGATATCAAGTTTATTTTGCTCATAATTTTGTCTTCAGAAGCTGATACAGTACTTGGTATATAATAAGTTCTCAATAGATATTTGTGGAGTAAATGAATAAATGAAGGTAAAGATTGTGAGTCTTCAGTCCCCAGATTACAGCAATGATTCCAGGTTTGTTTAAATATGGTCATTAAACTAGGACAGTCTAAAATGAAAGAGGAAGTCTAAATGAGTAGGTTGGCAGGTAGTATTCAAGTCATTCTTAGAATTAATAAAGAACACATTATCTGTTCCCCTCTGGAAGAGTGGGAGTAGTGAATTCTTGGTGGTATTATTCACTGAGTTATTTGATATGTTACATTTATTCTTATGGGAAATTTAAATGCCTATGATATGCTGAGCATAGACATAGCATATAAAAGACAATTTGATAGTACATTAAGTGCCCAGTTTTCTTTCCTCTTCTTACTTTTATCAAAGCTTTTATGAACTATTATCAGAATTAAAATGAAGGGAATGCTTTTTAGGATTATTTTGAAAATGAAAAATTCATGAGTTTTATCTTTGTGCCATGGAATAAAAAGATATTAGAACTAGGAAGAATTTTATAGATATTCTAATACTCCTTCTTTAATTTACAAATGAGAAAATTGAGGCTTAGACTGATTAAATGATTAATTGAAGTCACAGAGCTGGGAACTTAAGCCCAAATTTCTAAAACCCATAAGAGACTGTATTCAATTACAACATGTTTCTTTCATGCCATTTCTCCATTAATGCGATGCATACTATGAGAGGCTTATTTTCATTTTGTTAAAAGGGATGGTGGTGCTTCTGGTCTGCACCATGATGCCATGATGAAAATCAGATGCATCTTCCCAATGCAAACAATCATGAGGCCACTGTTTAGGGACTGGATGAGAAAGCACAATGCTGTTGTCCAGGGAGAAGGGACTCTCAGAGATGAGCCTCACATGCCCCCGGCTTTCTCACTGGGGGTACTTCCCATTGCTCTATGTCCTAGGCCAATGAAGCCCAGGTCCAGGGGTGATGCTGGGTGGAGCAAACACAGAACAAAGTTCAGGACCACTCAGACTGCTGGAATATGAGGAACTGGCTGTTAGAGAAGAAGGCACATGAGGAGTTTGCACAGGGGTTCTCTCGAGTCTTTGGCCAAATACTAAGTCCTGCAGGCACAGGATGGGACTCTTTGAAGGTGGGCAAAGAGCAGTTGCTCTTGCTGCTTGTGTGTCAGGGTCGCACGATGTTGAGAGACACTGATGATTTGAGAAGCCATCGCAGGCATCCAACTGAGATCCAAGCAAGACCAGAGCACAGGGTGTGCTAGCCTTAGAGTTGTTGTTCAGTTGCCAAGTCACGTCCTACTCTTTGTGACTCCATTGACTGCAGCACACCAGGCTTCCCGTCCCTCACTATCTCTTAGAGTTTGCTCAAACTCATGTCCATTGAGTCAGTGATGCTATCTCACTGTCTCATCCTCTGTCACCCCCTTTCTCCTGCCCTCCTTCTTTCCTAGCATCAGGGTCTCTTTTAATGAGTCAGTTCTTTGTATCAGGTGGCCAAAGTATTGGAGCTTCAGCTTCATCATCAGTCCTTCCAATGAGTATTCAGGGTTGATTTCCTTTATGACTGACTGGTTGATTTCCTTGCAGTCCAAAGGTACAGTAAGGAGGCCTAACCAAGCCTAAAAATAAACACTAACAGAATAAAGCTAATTGGCTCAGTATTCTTCTAAGGAAGTTGACAGAAGTCAGATTCTGCAACATAATATCAACAATTTTCAGAAAGCCATAAAGATGACCACATCCAGAGATGCTGGCCTTAAAGATAAGGTCTTGAATACAGCAACTGTAAGTATGTTCAAGGACTTAAGGGAAAAGGGGACAAAAAAGGTGACAAGATGGGGACTCTATTCAGAAGCCTGTTCTTTAGAAAAGAACCAAATGAACACACTGCATCTGCCAAACACAGTGTCTGAATTGGAAATTCATCTGATAGGCTCAGCAGAAGATTAAACAGATTAATAGAAGAAAGGTTAGTAGGTTTTTAGAAAGGGTGATGGGAACGGAAACCCAGAGAGAAAAGTGACTGAGGGAACAGAGGCTGTGGGCATGTGGGTTAATACACCTGTGACTAAAGTGTCAGAAAAGGAAGAAAGGGATGTTGCAGTGGAACAGCATATTTGAGGGAATAATGGCTGCAAATGTTCAGATTTAATAAAAAAAAATCAACCTACAGATTTAAAAAGCAGGCCAAACAGATGCAAAGCAAACCAGGTCATTTTGGATTGACACAAACCAAAGAGAAAGGGAAAATCTTAAAAGCAGTCAGAGGAAGAGAAGAACAATGATAAAAATCAGAGCTGACCTGAAGTAAGAGTTCATAGCTCTGAGGTTTCAGTAGAGCTAGGAAGAATATGCTATTTGATAAATAAAAACATTTAAAAAGTGAGAAACCAAATAATCCTTGAAGGCAAGTAATTTGTCCCTTTGAGCTTGCTAATATTTAATTGGTCCAGTATAACACGAATTTGCATTCTTAGTCTTTTTAGTCTTGAAGACAGGGGAGGGAAGAGAAGAGATCTAATAGTTGGGACATCTGATTTTATCTATCTGTCCACCTACCTATGAACACATGTACATATATATGCATATATTCAAACAATTCTCACAACAACAGAATCAGTGCTGAACTTTCAACAGAAATGAAGCAATTCAGAAGAAAGTAGAAAGACCCTTAAAATGCTGAAAGAGAAAAGAAATTATGAACCTAGAATTCTATATCTGGCAAAATATATAACTTATTCACTTTATTGTGCAGCAGAAACTAACACATTGTAAAGCAGCTATATTCCAATAAAATTTTTTTGGATGCAAAAACAAATTCAAATTTCAATGTCCAGCAATAAAGTTATAGGGATACAGAGATAACCAGTTGTTTAAAAATTAAATCATTCTAACCCCATCCCCCCAATAAAGGCCAAATAAAAACATTTCAGATTAGAAAAAGCTGAGATCATTGTCTTTAGAGGCCTATACTACATAAGATCTAAACAGTTGTTTCCGGTGAGGAAGATGCCCTGGGGCTGGGGGACCAGATTTGCGCTCCCGTCTCCGGGTTCTGTGGATACTGCGTCATTATTCCGGTTCTGGCGTCTCTTTGCTGCCACACTGGTTTTTGCAGCATTACTGCTCTGGTCCCTGCTGTGTGACAGGGAACAGTGAACTGAGCTATACTCTGCAGACCCAGCAAATGAGGGGCCTACTTTGTACTTCACAAGTGAATGTTTAGAATATTAAATCCAGTTTAGAGCAAGTGCTATTACATGTGGAAATTTCTGGAGCAGAGGTCACAGAGGAAGATAAGGTGTCTGGGGTCCTTCAGTCTTCTGTGGGTGGATCGTTCGTTTATTTGTAAAGCACTTCTCACCCCACAATCTGCATGTGGGTCTTTACTTTTGAGGCTGACACACTTGTGTTTCTACCTGTCCATGCAGGTGCAGGGGGCTCAGAGATGAATGTGCGCTTTGAGGACCTCAGAGCCCCAGGGTCCACAGATGCTTGGCCCCGATAGCGTGCCCCTCATCACAAGAGCACAAGGGGTCAGCCCCAGAGGTATTTGTGGGAACCATAGGAGGTATTGCTTGGGGCGGCTCTGACCCCCATGCTTCCCTGTGAAAATTTCATCTGGGGAAGATGCGCTTGGTTGCCCAAACACCATAAACTAAATGAGCCTTAAACTGCAGCGCAGTCCTACAGAGAAATGATGGCAGCAGAGCTTCACATGGAACAGAGAAAGTAAACCTGCATGAAATGAAACATCAAGAAGACAAAATGATGTCGGTGGAGTGAAATGGAGAAAACGTTAGACCTGGAGTCTGAAGACCTGAGCTTGAGTCCTTCTCAGCTGACTTGTGACAGCTTACTTCATCTCTTTCATCCCCACTCCCTTCAATCTGAAAAGCAAGAAGTTGGTCTAAACAATGTTTAAGCAGAAATCTAAGCATTCCTTTAGTCTTTGCAGGAATGGTTCAATGAAAGAGACTATTTGACTGTAAAGTAACAATTAAAACTCAGCTCTATTTGACAACAGACAGAACAGTCTCACTAGGTGACTGTTGGATGCCTGGGTTTTACCTGTTTACTCATAATTTGGATGTAACACATTCAAAGTGACACAATAAATGTCCAGTTGTGTTCATCTTTCAGTCAGTGTTCACATTTTTTCTAACATATATGAAGGATGTGGTCCTTTTCTCTTGCCACAGAAAGTTTGGGAGGATGGATGAGAGTGAGGTGGGTGTTTTGCAAATCCTGAAGCTCTGACAGGTTCTGGCATTTTGGGAATTTCTCCATCCTGGGATGAGAACTGTTGGATGTGCGGAAGCCTCAGGTCCCTGTTCCATATCTCAGAACTGCGTGTGGAGGAACCTCAAGTTCGTCCTCTGCTGTGGGAAGACCCACGATTGGAGCTTGGGGCTGCATTAGCCTTCCAGCTTCTCACGGCTATCGTGTACCTTCAGGGCAGGTGCGTCATGTCTTTGACCCTATGGCCTGGTGCTCTTTGGCTTCTATCCTGTGGGACTCTAGGGTCACCACAGACTCACTGGCCATTGGATGGTAGGTACCAATGGACAATTTTCCCTCTTTCTTACCCGGAGGAGGTAGCCTGAGATGTATTTCACAAGGTCCTGCCTCCTGAGATGTTATTTCACACAGTCTTGATGATGGGTTAGCTGGAGCAGGGGCCTCCTGCACTGCGTGTCCTGGTCATTAGCTCTATTGTGCACATCGTTTCTTACATTCCTCATTTAATTCTCTCAGCAACCTTATTTAGCACTTTAAGTATGAAAACGTGGATGCTTAGAGAAGATGAGTTACATGCCTCTATTCACACAGCTAGTGTGTGGCAGTTGTTCAGTTGCTCAGTTGTGTCTGACTCTTTTTGACCCCCATGGCCTGCAACATCTAGGCTTCCCTGTTCTTCACTGTCTTCTGGAGTTTGCTCAAATTCATGTCCGTTGAGTTGATGAAAAGCTTGCTTCAAACCTAGATTCAATCTAGGACGCGCAGAGGGTGGGGGGAGCTTTTCTTGAGCCCCACCCCTCCTTGGGACTGTGACCAGGCCATGCTCCTTCTCTGCAGCCTCATCCTATAGCATCCTACAGAGCAGCCTGTTCCCGGGGCAGCCCCTGCCCTCAGCCGGCAGGGGCCTCACTGCCCTCACTTTAGGCCTGCCTGAGCCCACTCTGCTGTGAACTCTCCTGATGTTGACCCTTCCTCAATCAGCCCCTGGAGCCAACCATCTGTTTCCTACCACAGCCCTGCCTGGCCCGACTTGGAAGGATGTCTGATTTGTTTAAGGTATCAGTGTTGTCCGTTTTAGTCATTTAGATCCATACAGGTGTCTCTAAATATCACTTTTTCTCAACATATTCAAACATATAATCTAAAGAGGAGATTATGAGAAAGAATTTGAATTGATGTTAGAAAAGAAATGATTAAGCATATTCTCCTCTGTTCCCTTCTCTTTTAATATCCAAAGAGTGACTTTTTTACAAAACCCCAAGTGTTACTGAATTTCATAGCTTGCCGTGTAATCAAGGCCAGTGTGAAAGAGGAAAGTTCCACTATCAGAGCAAAAATCTCTCAAAGCTTTCATTCCAAAATGAGTCATTGAGACTGTCACAAGGCTTTGTTGGGTACAATGCTCTGAGCAAGTGCAAAATAAAAACAGCAGAGGAGGCTTATGGATGAGTTCTGGTCTTGGGGTTTTTCCATGGGAAATTGATTTATTCTTCACAAGTCTGTAAATTCAATTATGTCTCTGACTTCCTGTATTGATAAAAATGCCATGGATCCAGGGAAGGCTCAGGCAGACACAACTGGTGAATGTTGCCCATTTTTCTTTCTCAATGAGATGAGCTAAAATTGCATTACAGACGACTCTGCTCTGAGAGCCCGTACATGCATGGTTTCTCTGCTGTCTGGAGAAACGTGAGGCTGTGCAGGCAGCTGCTCTCCTGACCCACCGCATGAGTCCTGGCATCTGCCTGCCAAGCTGCATCTGTTCCTGCAGTCACTGCCAGCTGAGATCTGAAGAGACTGCCCTGCACCTCTGTTTCCTATGGATTAAGAAGTGGTTTGGCTTCCTGGTGGCTCAGTGGTAAAGACTCTGCCTGCCAAAGCAGGAGACACAGGTTCGATCCCTGGGTTGGGAAGATCCCTTGAAGAAGGAAATGGTAATCCACTCCAGTATTCTTGCCTGGAGAATTCCATGGACAGAGGAGCCTGGTTGGCTATGATTCACAGGGTCGCAAAGAGTCAGACGTGACTGAAGCAACTTAACACACAATCAAATTTTTGGCTTTATCCCAGCAAACATGTGAAATAATTCTTACTGAATTTGTTGCTTGAAACTTCCTTACTTTTCCACTGATAAAGTAGAGAATTTCTAGAACTCCTGGTATTGCTGATGAGCACCCGACCTCATCCCCTCTCCTGCCCTGTCCACTCCCTTGGTCATCTTGTGATGTGACCATCACCTGACTCTACCTGGTGACAAAAGCTTGTCCTCCATGGAGTTGCCCATAGGATCTCATCACAGCTCCTGATGGGCCCCGTCTAAGAGAGTCTTTGAGGGGAGACAAGAGAACACAGCCCAAGAGAGCGTGGGTTCTAGAGTGAGACTGTAACTGAGCAGGACCCCAAGGGGCCTTGTGGGGAGCCGGGCCTTCCCCCACATCTTCTGCTGCAGCTCCTCTCCGAAGTACCTAGATTTGATGCTTTCTGATACTATCTGATGCTATATAGTTTCCTAAGTTGTTTTGCAAATGTAAAAAACATCCCCCTCTCCACCAAATGGAAAATGTTAACTACTTGACGACCTTGAGCCTCAGGCCTCCTGGAGCCTAAGGACTGATGATGTTCTTTCCTCTGATACCACCTGCTGCCTCCCCATTAACCAATCAGAGGATTGTACAGAACTGATCACACACCCTGAGACCCCTCCCTCACCTGCTTTTAAAAATGCTTTGTAAAAACCTTCAGGAAGCTCTAGGCGTCTTGGTGCAATCCTGCAGTAAACCTCTCTCTGTTCTGTACTTCGATGTCACAGTGTGCCTGGCCTCACTGTGTGTCGGGCACACGGACCTGCACTAACAGGACATCCTGGATGCAAGGCTGTCTCTACCATGTGGTGATCTTGTGGCCTCTGGCAGGTTACTCACCTTTTCTAGGATTTGGTTTGCTCCTATGAAAAATGTAAATGGTAACAGGTCAAATGCCTTAGCACCTAAAGCGCCTAATGCACCCACAGAAGATATTCGCTGCATCGCAGCTCTGAGTGTTTCTCCCAGGACATCTGAGGCTGTGGGACCTTGGTCTCGGTCTCCTTTCTGGGAGCTCCTGTGGTTGGATTTGGGCTTGTTCATGGACCCAGTCCCTGGTCAACCCGCGAGGGGCCCCAAAACCAGATGCTGTGCTCAGTTCTTCATTTTTTTTTTACCAAGACGTCTCAGTCAAGTGTCAGGAACATTGTCTTATTTAAGATAAGAATATATTTATCTTTATATAACCAACAAGAGAAGACACAGTGCAGTGAAACTGTAATATTTTTCCCCAAATAATTCGTCAGTGGAAAGAGCAAGAGAGATGGTAGTCTGGAGCAGGAATCTGGAAAAGAAGGTTCCCGGGGCCCTGACAAGAGGGCTCAGGCAGGAGCAGGGGAGGGCTCTGGTTGGTTCATCCCTGTAACAAGACTTTGGCACTGAAAAGTCCTGGGAAACCTTTAGCTGCAGGTCTGCTGGGACTGTCAGTCACCATGAGAGTCGTGGCCCTGTGGCCTCGATCTCCTTTCTGGGAGCTCCCATGGTTGTACCTGTGCTTGTTCATGGAGAAAATGGGTGATGTGCAGCTGCGTGGGCAAGTGTGGGCAAGTCCCCAGCCTGACTATCAGGCTGGTTTAAGACACCAGGTGTCTGCACCTCACAAACCTGAGGTTTAAGAGGTATCCGCACCTCACAAGCTTGCTCTCTGTCCTAATGAAAACCAGAGATTATTCTATTTTCATTTTTTGTATTTTTTTTTCGATTCACCATATAAGCAATATCACACAATATTTGTCTGTCTCTGTCTGATGTACGTCACTTTGTGTGATCATCTCCATCTGTGTTGCTGCAAATGGCATTATTTCACTCTTTTTGATGACTGAGTAATATTTCATTGTATATATGTATATATCTTCCTTATCCATTCCTCTGTTGATGGACATCTAGGTTGCTTCCATGTCCTGGTTATTGTAAACAATGTTGCAATGAACATTGGGGTGTCTGTATTCTTTTCAACTATGTTTTTCTCTGAATATAGGCCTAGGAATAGGATTTCAGGGTAGCTCTATTTTTAGTTTCTGAAGAAACCTTCATACTGTTCTCCATAGGGGCTGCACCAGTTTACATTCCCACCAACAGTGTAGGAGGGGTCCCTTTTCTCCACATTCTCCAGCATTTATTGTTTGTAGGCTTTTTGACGATGGCCGTTCTGACTGGTGTGAGGTGATACTCACTGTAGTTTTGATTTGCATTTCTCTAGTAACTAGTGAGGTGGAACATCTTTTCGTGTGCCTCTTGGCTATCCATATGTCTTCTTTGGAGAAATGTCTCGTTTGGTCTTCTGCCCACCTTTTTGGTTGGGTTGTTTGCTTTTTCATATTGAGCTCCATGTGCTGCTTGCAAATTTTGGAGACTAACAGCCTTGTCAGTCTCATCATTTGTAAATATTTTCTCCCATTGTGTGGGTTGTCCTTTTATTTTGTTTATGGGTTTCCTTTGTTGTGCTCTATTTTTATTTCTGAGTCATGCATTATTTTATGTCTGCTATTACACAGTCAAAACAAATTGTACTTTGATGTTATAAAAGTACCTTGAAGAAAAGCAAAAGTAAACAAGAAATTTGGGCGCAGACATATTATAAAATAGATGCTAGCCCAGTACCTAACAACGTAACAAGTTATCTTTCTGTGGAGGTCTAAATACAGAACAATTGTGGGTAGGACTGTACTAAAACTCAGAGATCAGGTGTAACTGGAAACAAACTGCCCAACGACAAAGTCAGACTACAAGTAATTCCCTTAGTATTATGCAATCAGATCCCAAAATTACCCTCCAGCTGAATTCACAAACCACACTGTTGTGAAGAAACACCTCACGCATGGTAACCTGAGGTCCCTTGGCCCTCATTGTGTCAGGGCAGCTTTTCCCCTGAGTTGCACTGTTCCAGACAGGCCTTCGATTGACTCCAAAGCTGCAGCTGCTCCCCGCCCCCAACCTGGGGCCTCATCACAGACTGATGTTAATGAAGCTGCAACAGCCTCCTAGGAAGCCCCCTTGGGAAATCACAGTAAATAAGAGCTGGCCTGTTTAGATCATAATTTACCTGCTTAATGGGCTCTGACAATCCCTGTGCTTTCATAAGCCAACCGAACTACCTTCCTCATCCAATTTTCCTTGAAAAATGCTAGATCACACAAAAAATCAGAACAAAACAAGTTTCCAAAGGTTTTACGCTAAGAACCCTGTTTGGAACAGATTGGCCCTGCAAACTGGACCTCCTTCCTTTCGGGGTTGCTGAGTGTGAAGGTGGGGGAACGCTGTGCAGTGGGTGGTCCTTCTGCCTCAGACCAGCCTCACTGCCCGTGAAAAATTGCTTTTGCAGCACTGGAGTGACCTCTCCCCATTATAGGTCCGGAAGATCCCCTGGAGGAGGGCATGGCAACCCACTCCAGTATTCTTCTTTTAAATTTTGTATTTATCTTTACCTTTAGCTGTACCTGTTCTTCGCTGCTGCACACGGGCTTTCTCTAGTTGTGGAGAGCAGGGCCTACTCTCTAATTGTGGGGCATGGGCTTCTCATTGTGGTGGCTTCTTTTGTGTGGTTATTGTGCTCTAGGGTGCAGTCTCAGAAGTTGTGGCGCATGGCCTTAGATGCCCCCGGCATGTGGAATCTTCCCAGACTAGGAATCGAACCCGTGTCCCCTGCATTGCAAGGAAGATTCTTAACCACTGGACCACTAGGGAAGCCCCCACTCCAGTATTCTTGCCTGGAGATTCCCATGGACAGAGGAGCCTGGCAGGCTCCAGCCCATGGGGTTGCAAAGAGTCGAACATGACTGAAGCGACTGAGCATACACACAGGTTATTGATTTAAATTTTTCTTTTTTATTATATCCATTTGAGGCTATAAACGTACATTTAAGCACTATTTTTGCTGCACCCACACATGTTAATATGTTGTGTGTCCATTATCATTCAATTCAAAACATTTTATAAATTTACTTATAAATTGTTTTTTGACCAATGGATGACTTGAAAATCTGTTGCACAGTTTCTAAATATTTGGGACTTTTCTGGTCCCTCTTTTAAATTTAATTCAGCGGTGGTCACAGAGTGGACTCTGCCCACTTAGTCCTTTGGGATTTGCTGGTCCCTCTTTACTGAAGGTTGATACTTTTTAAAAGATTTCAGATGATTGTTATTTACGGTAACAGGTGAGGACCACTGGGCTAGATGACCTTTGGGGTCACTTCTAATGTAATAATCTGGTTCTTGCTTTCTGTTGTTAGGGAGAGGTTTTTAAATAATGATTTTTCGAGCTGACATTTGTGTGGACAGGCTCTGCTGCAGCAGGAATCCCCCCTGGACGCTGTTTCCTGGGAGCTGATACAGCATGTCAGCTGCCCCCACACCCGGCGCCGAGTTAGTTGTTCCAGGCTGACAGACAGCCTCTGGTTATGTTGATTTGTTTCCTTTCTGCACGACGGGTTCCAATGAGAACCAGAAATCAGCCCTGCCGACGGCTTTTCTGCAGAGATGCCACTTGTGCTATTAATAAAAGAAGAGCACGTAATGAATTTGATTCATTTAGCAGCTTCGCAGGGTGGTAGATCATCCACAGAACATATTAATTGGGTGTATCGGATAGTCTGGAATGAACACCGATGTTATTAAGGACCTTGTGTTGAAATGACTCTCACTGCCAAGTCATGAAGCTCAGGCAGAAAGGGAGACATTATGAATATAAACTGAACCCAGCTCAGGCACTGCAGTGCTTTTCCTTCTTACCTATACTGTTTTGGAGGTGACTCTGATGAAGCATCTCTTTCTGCAGGGAAGACATTGGCAGTCCTGGAGCGGCCCTTCTTTGATGCCACTAGTCAGTGGGCAAGGAGATCTTGCCAGAGTTTCTATTTCTCACCAGATGACCCCGCAGGCCCTGTTCCATGGGAGGCTCTGTGATTCCTGGAAACACCCGCAAGTTATTTTCAAGGCGACTGGCTTGTGCAGAAAGCTCAGTGACTGGGCTCTTTGTCTTTCCCTGACTTTCCTGATTTACTGTCTCAGAAACCCGTTTCATCACCTGCCTCAGGTGCCGCAGGTACAGCCTGCAGAAGATGCAAAGCTGATGGGCAGCAGAGGTTGAAATACACAGTTTCCTTTTATTGTTCCAGACACAGTTCAACGTTTTCTTATGTTTCCTTTCCTTTGCTTTGGACATAAGCCCTGAAAAGTTGATATTATGATACACAATCTTATGGATAAGGAAACCAAGGCTCAAAGAAGTCAAACTGCCATGGCCTTTTGTTTTGTCAGTTGCTAAATCATGTCCAACTCTGCGACCCCATGGACCGCAGCACGCCAGGATTCCCTGTCCTTCACTCTCTCCCGGAGTTTGCTCAAACTCATGTCCATAAGTCTGTGATGCCATGCCACCATCTCATCCTCTGTTGTCCCCTTCTCCTCCTGCCCTCAATCTTTCCCAGAATTAGGGTCTTTTCCAGTGATTAGCTCTTCGCATCAGGTGGCCAAAATTTTGGATCTAACCCATGGTCATACTGCAAGGTTTATCTGATGCTGAGCTCTGCATTTTCTTGCAATTTTTAAGGTCATACATATGACTCTTGGGAACTTTTCATTTCTTAGTGGAATCTTCACCTGAAGATTCTCTCCAGACCTCTGAACTATACAATAACTGAAATGAAAAATGCCCTAGAAGGAACTGATAGCAAACTGGGTGATACAGAAGAACCCCTTTAAAGTGATCTGGAAGACAGAATAATGGAAATCACAAATCAAAACAACTAAAAGAAAGGCAAATTCTGAAAGATGAGACTAGTTTAAGGGTCCTCTTAGACAACATCAAGTATATCAACATTTGTGTTATAGAAGTCCTAGAAAGAGAAACGCGAGAGTAAAGTGTTGAAAACATATTTGATGAAATTATGAATGGAGACTTCCTAAACTGAAGAAAAAGATTTTCAGGCACAAAAAGCACAGAAATCCCCCAACAAGATGAGCCCAGAGATATTTACACCAAGACATATCATAATTAAAGTGGCAAAAATTAAAGATAAAGAGAAATTTAAAGGTAGAAGGGAAAAATAGAGTCACATACAAGGGACACCCTGTATGGTTGTCAGCTGATTTTCTGCAGTAACTTTGCAGGGACTATCCCTCAACCATAAAAAAAATGAAAAATTGTCATTTGCAATAAAATAGATGGGCCTGAAGTGTTTTATGCTAGTGAAATAAGTCAGACAAAGACAAATACTGTGTTAAAACTTATATGTGGAATATAATAAAAACAAATAATTGATAAAAGAAAACTGAAGCAGACTCACAGATGTAGAGAATACAGTAGTAACCAGTGGGGAGAGGGGTGTGGCAAGGGGCAAGATAAGGATGGGTGACTAAGAGAGACAAACTACTATGTATAAAAGCACCAAAGATACATTGTAAAGCACAGGGAGATACCGTCATCATTTCATAACTTTAAATAATCTATAAAAATATTGAATCATTATGTTGTCCACCTGAAACTATTATAATACTGTAAATCAACTATACTTCAACATAGAAAGGAAGGAAGAAAGGGAAGAAGGAAGGAAGAGAGACAGACAGAAAGAAAAGAAAGAAAGAAAGAAAAGGATAGCTTCTTGGATTCCTGTGTTATAAAGTTATGCATTTCATCCTTCAGTTCAGTTCAGTTCAGTTGCTCAGTTGTGTCTGACTCATTGCGACCCCATGGAATGCAGCACTCCAGGCTTCCTTGTCCATCACCAGCTCTTGCAGTTTACTCAAGCTCATGTCCATTGAGTTGGTGATGCCATCCAACCATCTGTCCAACTCATCCTCTGCTGTCCCCTTCTCCCACCTTCAATTTTTCCCAGCATCAGGGTCATTTCAAATGAGTCATTTCTTCGAATCAGGTGGCCAAAGTATTGAAACTTCAGCTTCAGCATTGGTCCTTCCAGTGAATATTCAGGGTTGATTTCCTTTAGGATGGACTGGTTGAATCTCCTTGCAGTCCAAGGGTCTTTCAAGAGTCTTCTCCAACACCACAGTTCAAAAGCATTAATTCTTCAGTGCTCAGCTTTCTTTATAGTTTAACTCTCACATCCATACATGACTGCTGGAAAAACCATAGCTTTGACTAGATGGACCTTTGTTGGCAAAGTAATGTCTCTGCTTTGTAATATGCTGTCTAGGTTGTTCATAACTTTTCTTCCAAGGAGTAAGCGTCTTTTTATTTCATGGCTGCAGTCACCATCTGCAGTGGTTTTGGAGCCCCCCATATAAAGTCTGTCATTCTTTCCTTTGTTTCCCCATCCATTTCCATGAAGTGATGGGACCATATGCCATGAACTTAGTTTTCTGAATGTTGAGCTTTAAGCCAACTTTTTCACTCTCCTCTTTCACTTTCATCAAGAGGCTCTTTAGTTCTTTGCTTTCTGCCATAAGTGTGGTGTCATCTGCATAAGTTCTGTTTATTAAGGTCTGTAATTGTTGTCCCACCTTAGATGGATGGCTGACCCTTTTGTAAACAGCAGGGGGGGATGATTAATTGCTAACTCTCTGAAAAGCACAGGGCTATTAGCAAAAGCCTTCTTCTCCACTCCTCACTGCGCTGTATTACAGCAATCTCTTCTAGGTAGGAGTATGTATGAGTAACATATGACCAATGTTAATTAAAGCTATGTTTATAATTTAGGTTGGGCAACAGTGCATCCACCCACAAGTAATCATGTCTATTAATTCTGCTGGGCGGCTCCGGCTTAGGTAGGGGAGCTGACTACAGATAGCTCTCCTGGGTCCCCTCTAGCCTGTTTGCCTCCTGTCACTGTTCACCCTGTGCATCAGTCAGCTCTGGTGACTGAGCACAAGACCACAGACTGGATGGCTTCCACAGCACAACTGTGTCCCAGTGCTGCAGACTGGGAGGTTGAAGGTCATAGCTTGGCAGGCAGGTTTCATTCTGGGGCTACCATTCTTATAAAGGCACTAGCCCCATTGTGAGGGTCTCACCACTGTGGCCCAATTACCTTCAGAGCCCCTTACACAGACACCATCACCTTGTGGACTAGGGCTTCAGCATATGGGTTTTGGGGCAGAAACATTCAGTTCACAGCTCTAGCTGGGTGATCTGATTATCACAGCAACAAAGGCTTGTGCATTTGGACGAGGTGGGGCAGATAGCAAGCCTGAGTTAGTATAAAGTCCAAGTGATAGAAACTTTGAGGATTACTATTTAACATGCAGTAACCAACACTGTGTCCATCAGGAATCACCAGCCAGGTGAGGCAAATGCTGTGTTGCATGGTCTTGGAGTCACCCTGTCTTAGTAAACAGCAATGTCTTTTTGCATCTCAATAACATTATTGATCTGTTTAATTGCTTTAGTCATTCCTGGATACACAACATCACATACTTCTTAACCATGGGCTCAGAATAAGTACATTTCATCACTTCCCTGGATTTGTAATTCCTGAGTGTATTCCCTCTTCTGGAACAGTTAACTTGGCCTCATGCTATAGATTATAAACATCAAATAACAAAGTAAGAATGAGATGTTGTTGTTGTTGTTTAGTCACTCAGTTGGTCATACTCTTCGTGACCCCATAGGCTATAGCCTGCCAGGCTCCTCTGTCCATGAGATTCTCCAAGCAAGAATATGGAAGTGGGTTGCCATTTCCTTCTTCAAGAGATCTTCCTGACCCAGGGACTGAAACTGTGTCTTCTGTGGCTCCTGTATTACAGATGGATTCCTTACCACTAAGCTACCAGGGAAACCCAATCAGGATGAATGGTGTATTCAACAACATTTCAGAAGGAAATGATTTTTAAAAGTTCAGATTTTTGAAAACAGCCTTGTGGCAAATGATGAGGACACTTCTATCCTCCATTGGATAGAGGACACTTCTATCCAATGTGTGCTGCCCATTGGATACATAATTGAAGCCCCAGGTAACCCCAAACTGACTTGTCATCTGCTGCATATGTGCTCAGGGTCTGTGCCATTGCCAGCTTAGGATGAGGATGTTGCAATGAGTGATCTTAAGTCATCTTTTAACATTAATTTCTGTTATATTTCAGGCAAAAAGATAATTATTCTAATCAACTAATGATCAAATCAAATGAGAAATGGAATATTTCCTGCCATATCAGTAAACAAGGATGTCCTAGTCATCAGTGATTGCAGCCACAACCAATGGTGAGCTGATGAGCCCCGAGGGAGCTCAGAAATGAAAGAATACCTGATATCTAGCAGCCACCAGACGGCAGCCTTTCCCAAGGTGAGCCCTGAGAAAACTCAGGGTGTGAACACACAGGATACTGGCCCCAGATAGCTGAGATGTTTATCAAAGAAATGATTTCAATGAGCCAGACTCTTGCATCTTCTCATACATAGAAAAGTGCAAAATTCCTTAACTTGGGGTATCTAGTTTTCCTCAATTAACAATCATTTTTTGAGGTTCAAACCACCTACTCTTTCTTGTAAAAGTTCTATGTACCTTGGCTCTGAGTATTCTCTCAGGGCTGCTTGAGATTCTCTCAGGCTTAAAGTCCTAAAATTTCCCACCAGATACTACATAATTCTTTATTTTTAGGTTGTGCATTTACTTTTTTTTTTAAAATGAAAGGATAATTGCTTTACAGAATTTTGTTGTTTTCTATCAAACTTCCACATGAATCAGCCATAGGTATACATATATCCCCTCCCTTTTCAACCTCCCTCTTATCTCCTTCCCCATCCCATCCATCTAGGTTGATACAGAGCCCCTATTTGAGTTTCCTGAGCCATACAGCCAATTCCTGTTGGTTATCTATTTTACATATGGTAATGTAAGTTTTTATGTTACTCTTTCCATACATTTCACCCTCTCCTCCCCTCTCTCCAGGTCCATAAGTCTATTCTCTATGTCTGTTTTTCCATTGCTGTTCTGTAGATAAATTCTTCAGTACCATTTTTCTAGATTCTGTATGTATGCCTTAGAATACAATATTTATCTTTCTCTTTCTGACTTACTTCACTCTGTATAATAGGTTCTAGGTTCATCCATCTCATTAGAACTGACATAAATGCATTCCTTTTTATGGCTGAGTAATATTCCAATGTGTATATATACCACAACTTCTTTATCCATTCATCTGTCGATGGACATCTAGGTTGCTTCCATATTCTAGCTATTGTAAATAGTGCTGCAATGAAAAATGGGATACCCTTGGACTGCAAGGAGATCCGACCAGTCCATTCTGAAGGAGATCGGCCCTGGGATCTCTTTGGAAGGAATGATGCTAAAGCTGAAGTTCCAGTACTTTGGCCACCTCATGTGGAGAGTTGACTCATTGGAAAAGACCCTGATGCTGGGAGGGATTGGGGGCAGGAGGAGAAGGGGATGACCAGGATAAGATGGCTGGATGGCATCATGGACTCGATGGATGTGAGTCTGAGTGAACTCAGGGAGATGGTGGTGGACAGGGAGGCCTGGCATGCTGCGATTCATGGGGTCTCAAAGAGTCGGACACGACTGAGCGACTGAACTGAACTGAACTGTATCTTTTTCAATTTTGGTTTCTGCAAGGTATATGCCTAGAAATGGGATTTCTGGGATGGTGGTTTTATTCCTAGGTTTAAAGGAATCTCCATATCATCTTCCATAGTGGCTGTATTAGTTTACATTCCCACCAACAGTGCAAGAGTGTTCCTTTTTCTCCACATCCTCACCAGCATTTATTATTTGTAGACATTTTGATGATGGCCATTCTGACTGGTGTGAGGTGATATCTCATTGTAGTTTTGATTTGCATTTCTCTAATCAATAACCTCAGATATGCAGATGACACCACCCTATGGCAGAAAGTGAAGAACTAAAGAGCCTTTTGATGAAAGTGAAAGAGGAGAATGAAAAAGTTGACTTAAAGCTCAACATCCAGAAAACTAAGATCATGGCATCTGGTCCCATCACTTCATGGCAAATAGATGGGGAAATAGTGGCTGACTATTTTCTTGGGCTCCCAAATCACTGCAGATGGTGACTGCAACCATGAAATTAAAAGATACTTACTCCTTGGAAGGAAAGTTATGACCAACCTAGATAGCATATTAAAAAGCAGAGACATTACTTTGCCAACAAAGGTCCATCTAGTCAAGGCTATGGTTTTTCCAGTAGTCATGTATGGATGTGAGAGTTGGACTACAAAGAAAGCTAAGCTCTGAAGAACTGATGCTTTTGGACTGTGGTGTTGGAGAAGACTCTTGAGAGTCTCTTGGACTGCAAGGAGATCCAACCAGTCCATCCTAAAGGAGATCAGTCCTGGGTGTTCATTGGAAGGACTGATGTTGAAGCTGAAGCTCCAATACTTTGGACACCTGATGTGAAGAGCTGACTCATTGGAAAAGACCCTGATGCTGGGAAAGATTGAAGCAGGAGGAGAAGGGGACAACAGAGGATGAGATATTTGGATGGCATCACCAACTCAATGGAGATGAGTTTGAGGAGACTCCAGGAGTTGGCGAGCAACTGAATTGAACTGAATAATGAGCAATGTTGAGCATCTTTTCATGTGTTTGTTAGCCATCTGTATGTCTTCTTTGGAGAAATGTCTATTTAAGTCTTTTTCTCACTTTATGATTGGGTTGTTTGTTTTTCTGGTATTGAGTTGTGTGAGCTGCTTGTATATTTTGGAAACTAATCTTTTGTCAGTTATTTCCTTTACTATTATTTTCTCCCATTCTGAAGGTTGTCTTTTCACCTTGCTTATAGTTTCCTTGCTGTGGAAAAGCTTTTAAGTTTAATCAGGTCTCACTTGTTTACTTTTGTTTTTGTTTCCATTACTCTAGGAAGTGGGTCATAGAGGATCTTGCTTTGATTTATGTCATTGAGTGTTCTGCCTATGCTTTCCTCTAAGAGTTTTATAGTTATGGTCTTACATTTAGGTCTTCAATCCATTTTGAGTTTATCTTTGTGTATGGTGTTAGGAAGTGTTCTAATTTTATTCTTTTACATGTAGTTGTCCAGTTTTCCCAGCACCTTTTATTGAAGAGGCTGTTTTTGCCCCATTGTATATTCTTGCCTCCTTTGTCAAAAATGAGGTGCCCACAGGTGCATGGGTTTATTTCTGGGCTTTCTGCCTTGTTCCATTGGTCTATGTTTCTGTTTTTGTGCCAGTACTGTACTGTCTTGTTGACTGTAGCTTTGTTGTATAATCTGAAGTCAGGAAGGTTGATTTTACCAGCTCCATTCTTCTTTCTCAAGACTGCTTTGGCTATGCAGGGTCTTTTGTGTTTCCATATGAACTGTGAAATTTTTTGTTCTAGTTATTTGAAAAATGCCATTGGTAATTTGATAGAGATTGCATTGAATCTATAGATTGCGTTTGATAGTATAGTCATTTTCACAATATTGATTCTTCTTATCCAGGAATGTGGACTATCTCTCCATCTGTTATGATGTCTTTGATTTTTTTCATTAGTGTCTTATAATTTTCTGTGTACAGTTCTTTTGTCTCCTTAGGTAAGTTTATTCCTAGATATTTAATTCTTTTTGTTGCAATGGTGAATGGGATTGATTTCTTAATTTCTCTTTCTGATTTTTCATTGTTATCTAGAAATGCAAGTGATTTCTGTGTACTGATTTTATATCCTGCAACTTTGCTAAATTCACTGATTAGCTCTAGCAAATTTCTGATACTATCTTTAGGGTTTTCTATGCATAGTATCATGTCATCTGCAAACAATGAGAGCTTTATTTTCTCTTTTCCAATCTGGATTCCTTTTATTTCTTTTTCTTCTCTGATTGCTATAGCTAGGACTTCCAGAACTATGTTGAATAATAGTGGTAAAAGTGGACACCCTTGTCTTGTTCCTGATCTTAGGGGGAATGCTTTCAGTTTTTCACCATTGAGAATAATGTTTGCTGTAGGCTTATCACATATGGCCTTTACTGTGTTGACATAGGTTCCTTCTATGCCCATTTTTTGGAGAGTTTTAATCATAAATGGGTACTGTATTTTGTCAAAGGCTTTTTCTACATCTATTGAGATTATCATGTGGTTTAATCTTTAAATTTGTTAATATGGTGTATCACATTGATTAATTTGCATATATTGAAGAATCCTTGCATCCCTGGAATAAATCCAACTTGATCATCGTGTATGAGCTTTTTGATGTTTTGCTGAATTCTTTTTGCTAAAATTTTGTTGAGGATTTTGGCATCTATGTTCATTAGTGATATTGGCCTGTTTTTTTGTGTGTTGTCTTTGTCTGGTTTTGGTATCAGGGTGATGTGACCTTGTAGAATGAGTTTGGAATTGTTCCTTCCTCTGCAATTTTTTGAAAGAGTTTTAAAAGGATAAGCATTAACTCTTCTCTGAATGTTTGATATAATTCTCCTGTGAAGCCATCTGGTCCAGGGCTTTTGTTTTTTGGGAAATTTGGGATCACAACTTCAAGTTTAGTACTTGTAATTAGTTGTTCATAATTTATATTTCTTCCTGGTTCAGTCTTGGAAGATTGAGCTTTTCTAAGAATCTGTCCATTTCTTTCAGGTTATCCATTTTATTGCCATATAGTTGTTCATAATATTCTCTTACAATCCTTTGTATTTCTGCATTGTCTGTTTTAACCTCTCCTTTTTCATTTCTAATTTTGATTTTGTTGTAGGAAGGCGGACCCCTTCCAGGGCCCGAAACTGGGCTCTTGTCTAACACTTGGAAATGAATTGTCCGAGGAGACACATGTGCTGACAAAGCAAGAGATTTTATTGGGAAAGGGCACCCGAGTGGAGAGCAGTAGGGTAAGGGAAACCAGGAAAACTGTTCTGCCATGTGGCTCACAGTCTCAGGTTTTATGGTGATGGGATTAGTTTCAGGGTGGTCTTTAGCCGGTCATTCTAATTCAGGATCTTTCCTGAGTGGTGCACACGTAGCTCAGCCAAGATGGATGCTGGCAAGAGGGATTCTGGGAAGTGGATGGACATTCGATGTTTCCTTTCGACATTTCCTGAACTCTTCCGGTTGGTGGTGGCTTATTAGTTCCATATTCCTTATCAGGATCTCCTGTCATAAAACAACTCATGCAAATGGTTACTATGGTGCCTGGCCAGGGTGAGTGGTTTCAATCAGTGTGTTTCCCCTAACAGTTTGATTCTTCTCTCTGCTTGAGATTATATTCCATGCAAATGTGCATTTAACTTTTTAGTCAACACAACTAAGCAACCCAAGTATACCAGATTTTTTGAAGCAAAGGAAAAAAAAATTTTTTTTAAAGCAAAAATTTGGAAAATAAGGCGAAATAATACTAATTTATTTAAATCAGTTAACTTTTTACCTTAGCTAGGTAGGCAGTAGTCTTAGATTTAAACATCTTTGAAATGAGATATTCAGAAGCAGAAAGAAATCCCATAAACTGGTGTGACGTGAGAGGAAGCAAGTTAAGGTCAAAACCAACCTGGAAGAAAGTCATCTTACTAGATGGTATTAGAGGTTCCTCCTAATTTTACAGTAGGTCAAAATGTTTCCGTCTTCCAGTGTTCATTTTCCTCATGGCACCCCTCTCTCACTGGCAATTTAATCCTAACAATAAAGAACTGGCTATTAAACTATGAATTCCAGGCTCAAGATGCTGATTTCATAGTATGTTTAAGAAGAGAGAAGGGAAGATTTATTTTCAAACTAGTTTTATACACTCAGCTTCTCTTAGATAATCCCTCACAACTTTTCCTGTTGGAATGTTCTTTGAAATTCCCTGGAATGTGACTCTATTCCTTGCTTCCTTCAGAGAAGCCATACATATGGTTCTCCCCTCAGGTGTCAGACTTGAACCCTTTTATCACCACAGGCAAACTTTGGGGCATTTGCTTCCTGTGGTGACTGGAATACATTTGAGAAAACAAAACAAAGCAGCTTCCTGTCTGGGCACTTGCAGGAGATGTTTGCATTTTTAAAAATTATGTAGTCAGAGGTTATGTCTGTTTGTTTGCCCGTCAGCTGGTAACCTCCCTGCCACCTGGAGCAGCATTCTAGGAGGTAGATATTCCAGGAGGCAGATGAGAGACAAAGGACCCCAGCTGCGGCATGAGCTTCCAAAGGCAGCCGGGTTTCAGGGAGCTTCAATCACCAGGGCAGGGTTTTATTATAGTCATCATTTGCCCTGATTTAGTTTGAAATGAGCAGAAAGGAAAAAACAAGAACCCTCATGACAGTTTTTAAAAATCTGGTGACGGAATGGTCCTAGCAAGTGTCCTTGGAGGAGAATGGATCAGAGATCAACATGACGAGTGTGCTTCTGGGGAGCACAAGCCACGGTCATCTTTCAGGCAGACTGCCATGGGAAACAAGCTGAGAGCTTTGTTCCTATGCAGGGAGAAGAAACAGCTGGAGGGCTGTAGGTATTAATATTTTTCTAAGTCATGTTGAGCAAACAGAATTGTTTGAGGGAGAGAGAGTTCTCAAATTGATAGTGGAGGAGAACCAAGTTTCCATTTCACTACAGGCTGATACTTTTTGTAAAATCAGAAAAAAGAACTATTAGCAAATAACAAACAAGCATATGTATGGAATCTAGAAAAGTGGTACAGATAAACTGATTTGTAGGTTATTTATCCATGTTGCTGTTGTATTCAGTTGCTCAGTTGTATCCAATTCTACAGCACCGTGGACTATTGCCCACCAGGCTCCTCTGTCCATGGGGATTCTGCAGGCAAGAATACTAGAGTATGTTGCCATGTCCTCCTCCAGAGGATCTTCCCAACCCAGGGATCGAACCCAGGTCTTCTGCATTGCAGGCAGATTCTTTACCATATGAGCCACCAGGGAAGCCAGATCCTAAATGATGCTAAAGCCAACAAGAGACATTCATGTGTAAGCAGGTCCACTGGTGCACTTCCTTGGAAGTTAGTGGGTATCATATTCGATATTATGCATGCTGTTCTATACAGATGATGTTTGTACAGCAGTGCCTGAAGGCACAGGTGAAAGGCAGTTTCACTGTGTGATGTGAAAGGTACACTTCACATTCAGCACTGTGTATGCGTGTGCCAAGGTCAAGCACCTGACGAAGGTCTTGGTGGCCGGAGTCTTCCCCTGCCCCAGGCATGGGTATCCTGTTCCTGTCCTGTTATGGGATTATTTCCCCCTCCTTTCTTCTCACTTGTTTTTGTCACTTTCCTTCTCATGTGCCTGTTCCCCTCTTCCTTCATTTTGACCTCTCTTTCTTCTTTTTTCTATTCCTTCTCCCTTTCCTTTTACCTTCAGGTCTGCTCTGGGGTCCTGGGGCTTCCCCCTCTTCTGAAAACCCACCCAGAGCTCAGCCATCAGGGGACACTCTGATGTGCTTGGGATGGAGCCTAAGTCTCTTGCTTCCAGTGAGGAGACAGGGGTTTTCTCCATGACCTTACACTGAGATCGAGCTGTTTATCAGCTGGTTCTTGCCACTGGCTTCACAGGTAGTGCTAGTGATAAAGAATCTGCCTGCCAATGGAGGAGATGCAAGAGAGGCAGGTTTGATCCCTAGGTCAGGATGATCTTCTGGAGGAGGAACGGCAACCCACTCCAGTATTATTGCCTGGAGAATCCCAAGGACAGAGGAGCCTGGTGGGCTGTAGTCCATACAGTCACAAAGGATTGGGCATGACTGAAGCGACTGAGAACGCACCCACGCTTACCACTGGCATTAGAAGCTACATGTGAGCAGTTTCTTGAACTGCACCTAATATGTATAGAAACTGAAGAATATTTGTGGAATAAGTGAAGAGACACTGAATGTTTGTCTGTCAGGGTCTATTTTACAGCTGTATGGAGACAGATGTGGCCCGTCTGCACTTGGCCATCTGAAATGAGGACCCTGTGGCTTTACAGAGACTCCTGATCTCCTGGAAGCAAACTCTTCACATTCTGTTCCTCTGTACCCCCAGGGACTTGCTCAAATTTCTCCAAATGCACAGAGTGTGTGGTGCCAGGCCCTGACTATTTACCTTTGTGATGAACCCTTAATGCAAATGGCAAGCCATCCCTAGGGCGGCTGGCATTCGTGCCCACACTGAGCGGGCTGGCAGCAGTGTGTGAAACGCTGATGTCAGTGGCCATTAATGCAAATGAAAATGAACATTTTTCATCAGAGTCTTACACCATGCCTGCAGGTGGGCCAACCACGGGGCCACCTGTTTACAGAAACACGCTGCTAATCAGTCAGTAAAAGCCCACAAATAGCTGTGATTCTCCATTAGATTAGTCTCAATTAGTAAAGCTAATGTGTGCAGAAATATTGAACATTTTATTTTAATGGAAAGCATCCTGCTGGGTGAAGAATATGGTTTCTATCCAGAGCCCCTATCTCTAGCACAGGCTGTGGTTTCCCTCTCTTGAAAGGTTAATCACAGGTTTATTGTAATCAAAGCACCGATGTTGGATTTTTTCTTTATTTCTTACAAATCATTAAAAAACTTGATACTCATTTCTTCAGCGATGAAGCTCCGTTAGGAAGGGAGTGACCTAGTTTGTGAGTTAGTATTTTATCTCTTCTCCTGTTGGAGTGACAGAAAGAAAGCTGCTGCCTTGTAATGCTTTCTATCATCTGAATAGTTTTCATACAAATAAAATGGAAAATACAACCAGGCACGGTGGGGGTGGATTCATGCTCCTACGCGTTTGTTCCTGTACGCTTGGCTCTGTTTTATTACTGCACCTGCGGCCTGATTTCTGGGGTGGGGGAGCCCCGTGTAACAGAATGCCAGAAGTATTTCAGTTCCCTGTGATTTTAGATGCCAGCTTTGTTCTCTTGAAAATAAACTGAGAGAACTAGACCCAGGTAAAGAGAAAATACATTTTATTTATTGGCGAATGTTTCTATGTTGACGTTTACAGGAATTTAGGTTTGCAGCCATCATTGAAGCTCACAGAATCAGTGACTGGTGATTTCAGATCTTCCCAAGGATCATTGCAGTGGGAAGTGGACAGGTGGAGGTGACAGGTAGAGACATGTGTGCAGCATGCAACCAGCAACCTGGGCTAGTCCCTGGGATTACAAACAGGTGGACATGATGAAGTGCCTATCACTTTCACTTTTCATACAACCATCAACAAACAAGATTCCACCAGGAGTCAAGTTCAAGGGAACAGCAAATAAAAAAACATCAAGATAAATGTCATAAATCAAAGATAACCATGTATTCTCATCCATCATGCCACAGAAATAATGACGACCCCTGGTTGTTTATCAACAAAAGTTATAAAAATTAAAAAAAAAAGTCAGATGCTGGAGCTCAGGAGGGAGTGGAACAGAAAAGGGAGAAAAGGGACAGGGGTTAGCTCAGGGCTCCTGGACATATTGTCAAAGCAAGTGTCGTGGTCCAGGTGCGGGTTGCAAAAGAATTTCCAGACATGAGACAGAATGAGAAGGAAATAAAGTTTATTAGAGTGGGAGACGCTGTTAGAACAGCAGGCCAGCTCAAGGGAGAGCTGACGTTGAACAGGGATCCTTAGTTCACTTTTATACCCAGGGTACAAGGAGTGGGATAGGGGTCTTGCAGGTCATTTGCTGATTGGATGAGGCATGTATACTGGGTGGGGGAAGAGTACAGCAATACCTTCTCCCTATGGGGTAGGAGGGGAGACAAGTTATACTGTTCCATTAATAATTACAACATGCGGGAGGGAAGGACGATAAGGGTTTGGTTTTTCCTTTCCTGCATTCCAAGACCCTCCTTGGTTCTATCTGCTCTTTCATCCTTGGGTCACTGCAGCAAGTCCATGCGCCCTATGCACCGTGAGGCCAAACACACTGAAATGTTGGGTGCATGGAGCAGAGAAAGATTTGTTGCATGCGAGAAGACTAGTGGCTCAAGGCCTAAAAAGCCCTGAGCTACCTGAAGGGTTTCTGCAAAGCATTTTTAAAAGCAGGTGAGGTGAGGGGTTCTCAGGGTGTGTGATCAGCTCATGCATAACCCTCTGATTGGCTGATGGGGAGGCAGCAGGTGGTGTTACAGGGTGAACGTCAACAGTCCTTAGGCTCCAGGAGGCCTGGGGCTGTGTGCTCAGGGTCAAATAGTTAACATCTTCCATTTGTAGGAGAGAGAGGGGTTTCTTATCTGCAAAACAACTCAGGAAATGAGCATCAAATACTGTCATCCAGGTGCTTCAGAGAGGAGCTGCAGCAGAGGATGTGGGATGTGGGGGAAGGCCCTTGTGGCGTCCTGCTCAGTTACAATATTAGACCCCAATCCAGTGCCCTTTGTGGACAGACTCACATTTCATTTGTGTGTCTGATTCCCTGATCCATGTCTCCTCTGTTGGAACCACTCGTTCTGGAGGAACAGAGTCCGTGTTCATAGATATGTTCCAGGGAATGCAGTCGGCAATACTGACATGTGACAGTGGGCTCTCATGTTATGATTTCCTGGTTCTTACCAGGGTCCTCAAACTCACAGGTTGAGGCCATAATGGCCAGTGTGCTGGTGTTGGAAGGGGGCTTGGGAAGAGCACAGGCTCCTAGTGAATCTAGAGACAGTGAACAGCTTTTTATTAATATGATTATTTATTATACATGATTATCTGAGAGTACAGAGAAGGCAATGGCAACCCACTCCAGTATTCTTGCCTGGAAATCCCATGGATGGAGGAGCCTGGTAGGCTGCAGTCCATGGGGTTGAGAAGAGTTAGACATGACTGAAGCGACTTAGCAGCAGCAGCATTTGAGAGTAACTCTTTGAAGCCAAGACCTTCCTATCATCATCCCTCTTCTCTTTGGATCATCAATAACAGACAGAGCTTTCTGTCTGAGTTCTTAGCCCAGGGCTCCCAGCCTTACTCTGCTGCTGCAGCTCAGATCTTCCATTTCCAAAGCCACATTCGGATTTTTAAAGGCCCAGAATTTTGGCACAACTTTTTAGCCTTGGCCTTCTTGCTGAAACAGCACATGGCCAAATTGTTTATCCAAATGCCAACCTTTCCCGCCATCTGTCTGGGAACTAGTCTCCTACTTGGAGATTGCAAACACTATGCAAACTTACATGAAATAAAATCACACCTCCAAAATAATTAATTCCACATTTTATCTGTATATGTACAAAATATTTTCTCATTAAAAAAATAGGCTTATTTTTACAGGTAGCTCCTAGAGAACACTCATCCCATAATTTGGCTTTCTGTTTTTTTTTTCCTTACTTATTTTTAAAAATAATTTTTATTTTTTAGTTTGTTTTGCTTTACAATACTGTATTCGTTTTGCTATACATTGACATGAATCAGCCACGAGTGTACATGAACTCCCAATCCCGACCCCTACCTCCCCCCTCCCACCCCACACCATCTCTCTGGATTATCCCCGTGCATCAGTCCCAAGCATCCTGCATCCTGCATCAAACCTGGATTGGCGATTTGTTTCACTTATGATATCATACATGTTACATTGCCACTCTCCCAACTCATCCCACCCTCTCCCTCTCCCACAGAGTCCAAAAGGCTGTTCTATACATCTGTGTCTCTTTTGCTGTCTCGCGTACAGGTTTATCATTACCATTATTCTAAATTCCATATATATGTGTAAGTATACTGTATTGGTGTTTTTCTTTCTGGCTTACTTCACTCTGTATAATCGGCTCCAGCTTCATCCACCTCATTAGAACTGATTCAAATGTATTCTTTTTAATGGCTGAGTAATACTCCATTGTGTATATGTACCACAGCTTTCTTATCCATTCATCTGCTGATGGACATCTAGGTTGCTTCCATGTCCTGGCTATTATAAATAGTGCTGCGATGAACATTGGGGTACATGTATCTCTTTTAATTCTGGTTTCCTCAGTATGTATGCCCAGCAGTGGGATTGCTGGGTCATAAGGCAGTTCTATTTGCAATTTTGGCTTTCTGTTTTGTATGCTAGTTTTCTAGTCCATAGAGTAGAAAACGGAAACAGCAACACAACGAAGTGTCTTCCCCCTCAGTCTGCCTAGTACATTTGGGGTCAGCAAGTGTTAAAGATAGCTAGCATATGCTGGAAGGTGATTATCTTGTAGACTGTCTCTATAAAAAATGCCCTGTAGTAGAAACTCCCTTTTGAAGAGAGTCTGCTCTTTTTTTTGCTGCCCTGGGAGAGCAGAATTCAGAATGTAACCGAGGGAAGCAGCAGGCTCTTTCCCTGAGAGCTCAGCTTCTCTGCTCTGGGCTCCCCAGAGATGAGCTGCTGCTCTGGGCTAATGCAGCCCTAGTTTCGCTCTGTCCTGCCCCACTGCCCTGCCGTGGGCAGTTCTCACCCAGGGGTTTGGCCTCCATCCTGGGAAGCTACAGAGGAGGAGAAGTAAGTCCGTGTGATGGTACTGCCACTTATGTGTCTGTCCCCAGGCAGGCATTCAGCCTCTGTAAGTGATGAGCTTATTAAGGGTTTGCTCTTTCAAAGGGCCCCCGGGGACAGCTATGTCTCTCTGCTATCTCTTCTCAGAATATGACAGACAGCTCCCCCGCCTTCCCCTCCTCCCACTCAGCCAAGCTTCTGGCTGTGCCAGCCGGGCCCATCACTTCTGCCTACACACCGGGTCAGGACTTCCAGATGGCTCAGTGGTAAAGAATCCACCTGCAAAGCAGGAGATGCAGGAGAGGCAGGTTCCATCCTGGGTCGGAAGGGTTCCCTGGAGCAGGAAATCCCAACCCCAGAATTCTTGCCTGCGATAATCCCGTGGATAGAAGAGCCTGGTGGGCTACTATCCATAGGGTCACAAAGAGTCAGACACAACTGAGCATGCAAGCACTGAGCACACACACACCAGGTCTGCTGGGGGAAGTCAGAGATGGAGGCTGTTGGTGCAGCATCTAATTCGGGCAAGTCCCTCTTCCTGGGACTGGGTGACTTTACAGTGAACAGAAAAAAGTCAAATTTAAGAAACTGTAAAGCAGTAGACTTTGGTGAAATGCTTAGAAGTGGAGACACTGAACTTGCCAAGTCAGGTTAGTTTGGGGCTCTTTGGGGATTTTTGGTCTTAATATCCCCTGCCTCTTCTGGGGCTACTGCTCAGTGCTCTGGCAAATTTCTAGGAATCACAGTGGGTGCATTGTTATGAGAACCTCATAAAGCCATAAGCATATCAGTTTTAGCAGAAATATTGCTTCACACTTTTTGAAATGCTGCTAAGTCACTTCAGTCATGTCCGACTCTGTGCAACCCCATAGGCGGCAGCCCACCAGGCTCCCCTGTCCGTGGGATTCTCCAGGCAAGAACACTGGAGTGGGTTGCCATTTCCTTTTCCAATGCATGAAAGTGAAAATTGAAACTGAAGTTGCTCAGTCATGTCTGACTCTCAGCGACCCCACGGACTGCAGCCTACCAGGCTCCTCTGTCCATGGGATTTTCCAGACAAGGGTACTGGAGTGGGTGGCCATTGAAAATACATCCAATATTAACATAATGGCAAAGTTGGTCACAGAGGCAGCTAAGTCCCTAATACCCTCTCCTTTTAGGTTAATGTTTCATTGTTGCAGTAAATTACCTGGATGAAAGAAAAGATATTGTCACAATCAACATTTTTATTTACTGTCAATAAGATGACAGTCTAAGACTTACAAATAACTATAGCATATCATCTTCCCTGGTGGCTCAGACGGTAAAGTGTCTGCCTACAATGCAGGAAACCCGGGTTCAATCCCTGAGTTGGGAAGATCTCCTGGAGAAGGAAATGGCAACCCATTCCAGTATTCTTGCCTGGAAAATCCCATGGACAGAGGAGCCTGGTGGACTACAGTCCATGGGGTCTCAAAGAGTCGGACATAACTGAGCAACTTCACTTTCACTATAAGCATATCCCTATAGTTTATCTTTTTGTGTTATTTAGATAACAAGAATATACAGCAGGTTCATTGAATATAATGAAGTATTACTATATTTACAGTGTTAGCTCTCAGTCATGTCTGACTCTTTGATACCCCATGGATGTAGCCCACCAGGCTTCTCTGTCCATGGGATTCTCTAGGCAAGAATACTGGAGTAGGTTGCCATTCCCTTCTCTAGGGGATCATCCCAACCCAGGGATCAAACCCATGTCTCCTGCATTGCAGGCAGATTCTTTGCCATCTAAGCCACCAGGGAACAGCATTAATATATTTACAGGTATATATTTCTACGGCTTCTAGTTGGGATTATAGTAGTAAAAGCTGTTGTGTATAATTCTTATAGCAAATTACAGTTAATGAAAGAGTGTGATTTTAAAAATTAAGACTCAGTTCAGTCACTTATTTGTGTCCGACTCTTTGGGACCCCATGGACTGCAGCCAGGTTTCCCAATCCATCACTAACTCTTGGAGTTTACTCAGACTCATGTCCATTGAGTTGGTGATGCCATCCAACTAGATTTTTAACTAGTCTTAAAAATTAGGACTAGTCACAACCAAAGTAGTTGGTAGAATTAAAAAGAAACTTTCAACTTCTATTCATCAAATGGTAATTGATCACATAATCTTCTTTTTCCCTATGATAATTATTTTATTTTTTCATTTTACATAAAACCACTTTGTTTGTGAATAGTCTTAATTTTTAATCTTATATTAAGTTTTTCAGTTCAGTTCAGTTCAGTTCAGTCACTCAGTCATGTCAGACTCTTGCGACCCCATGAATTGCAGCACGCCAGGCCTCCCTGTCCATCACCAACTCCCGGAGTTCACTCAAACTCATGTCCATCGAGTTGGTGATGCCATCCAGCCATCTCATCCTCTGTTGTCCTCTTTTCCTCCTGCCCCAATCCTTCCCAGCATCAGAGTCTTTTCCAATGAGTCAACTCTTCGCATGAGGTGGCCAAAGTACTGGAGTTTCAGCTTTAACCTCATTCCTTCCAAAGAACACCCAGGGCTGATCTCCTTTTTACTATGTTTTAAAATTGAGGCATAGTTGATTTACAATGCTGTATTAGTTTTAGGTGAACAGCTGTTGATGTTCAGTTGCTTAGTCATGTCCAACTCTCTGTGACCCTATGGACTGCAGCACACCAGGATTCCCAGTCCTTCACTAACACATAGAGTTTGCTCAGATTCATGTCCATGGAATCAATGATGCCATCCAACCAACTCATCTTTTGTCGCCCTCTTCTCCTCCTGCTCTCAATCATTCCCAGCTTCAGGGTTAATGAGTCAGCTCTTTGCATCAGATGGCCAAAGTATTGGAGCTTCAGCATCAGTCCTTCCAATGAATAGTCAGGGTTGATTTCCTTTAGCATTGACTGGTTTGATTATTCCAATCAAACTTGATGTTGAAGGGACTCTCAAGAGTCTTCTTCAACACCACACATAGAAAGCATCAATTCTTTGGCACTCAGCTTTCTTTATGGTCTCACTCTTACATCTGTACATGATTACTGGAAAAACCATAGCTTTGACTATGTGGGCCTTTGTGGAATAGTAGGAAGTTTGTAATTTTTGAGTAAGCTGACTCAGGAGTCAGCGAGGATTCCTCACTTGTATCTTTCAATGTGCTCGGAAGAACACTTGGAAAGAGGCAGTGGGTAAGCATTAAACAGAGTCCATAAGTTTTAAGTGCATCTTTCAGGATTCCAGTGGGTCTCTTTTCCTGGGGGAAATTTGAAAGAGGAAAGTCAATGATACTGACTCCAGCACCACCATCACACCTGGCTCAGGGTCACAGGTCATGCTCATTGTCCTCCTTCTCTGCCCGTCATTCTAAATCCCCTTCATCCAAATCAAGATACAGAACAGATCCATCACTACAAGGTACTTTTCCCATTTGCATAATTCTTCACCTCACATAAAACACTGAATCTGAGATACTAGAAACTAAATTATTTGAATAGTTCTAGGATGGCACCCCATTCCAGTACTCTTGCCTGGAAAACCCCATGGATGGAGGAGCCTGGTAGGCTGCAGTCCATGGGGTTGCTAAGAGTCGGACATGACTGAATGACTTCACTTTCACTTTTCACTTTCATGCATTGGAGAAGGGAATGCAACTCACTCCAGTGTTCTTGCCTGGAGAATCCCAGGGACAGGGGAGCCTGGTGGGCTGCCGTCTATGGGGTTGCATAGATTCAGACACGACTGAAGCGACTTAGCAGCAGCAGCAGCACCAGCAGCAGCAGGATGAGTAATGACGTATACCTGGACTGATATGGAGGGTAGCTGTAGATTCATGAGGCTATTAAATTTCATGCCAGAGATGCCAGAGAGGTGTTCGAAAGATCATCATTTATAGAAGATGATTTGAGACCAAGATAGGTCAATGATGTCATTTAAGGTCAAGCAGGAGCAAAACCAAGAATGAAGTGTTGCATCTTCTAACTCCTTCCCAGAAGTGATAAACGCTAGATGGTATAAGCCCTGCTGGGTCATCAAACAAATGTTGAAAACTTGCTTTCACATCATGTATCATTGTTTTAAAAGTCTCTAATTTCTTTCTTAAGTTAGAAGGTAGAGTAAACAAAAGTTAATTTTATTACTTTTCACTTTCATGCATTGGAGAAGGAAATGGCAACCCACTCCAGGGTTCTTGACTGGAGAATCCCAGGGATGAGGGAGCCTGGTGGGCTGCCATCTATGGGGTTGCACAGAGTCAGACACGACTGAAGTGACTTAGCAGCAGCAGCAGTCATATTTCTAAATACCAGTGATTTCAGAATTGTTTTGTAGATAATAGTTCAAAAGAAGACTGAATTAAATGTGAGTGGGGTTGGAAACTGATGTTTTAATTTTATATTAAGCTTTTAAAATCTCTAGTTAGCTCTAAAAAATGAGATGTGGTTAATATTTACCAGATATAGCATCATTTAATAGAAATTTTACTATAAAAACTAAAGTAAGTGAAAAGGGAGTTGCTGTAAAATGGAAGTCTATGTAGGTTAGATTTTTTCCGAAGGCTTAATTTTGACTTACTGTTGATTAGCAGAAAATAGAGGATACAATGTCCATTGTATGTCTTTAAGCTCCATGAACACAAACAAATGTGGTGGAACTGTAATTGTCTCCTGTGAATTCAACCCAATTGCTCCCTGCACTTAATTCATAGCTTATGTGTTATGCCCATGGCCATTCATGCTGGGACATTTTAACCTATATAGAGTACTATGGTTTGCAGTACTTTCTTGACCTTGATGCCTTTAAATTTCTTGTTAATTTTTACTGGTTTCCATCAGCACTGTTTCCCATGCCTACCCGGGCATATACACTTATGGGCTTTGAAGGTCAGCGTTGATTGGTATTTGAAGAACAAAATTTGTTTTTTCCATCAGCTATAAGTTTTACTAAAATTTGCTTTTTCCATCACCTATAAATTTTTCTACCTTTTTGCTTCTCTGGTGACTCAGATGGTAAAGAATATGTCTGCAATGCAGGAGACCCAGAATCAGTCCTTGGGTTGGGAAGATCCCTTGGAGAAGGAAGTGACTATCCATGCCAATATTCTTGCCTGGAGAATCCCATGGACAGAGGAGCCTTGGGAGGCTACAGTCCATGGGGTCACAAAGAGCAAGACATGACTGAGCGACTGAGCATAGGCACACATACATCCATTTTCAGGCTAGAAATCAGAGTCTGGTTCCTGAAACCCTCTTGTGCTAGGCTCACTTCTGCTGCACTCACAGCTCTATGAGGGGGTAGTTTCAATTATTCCTTTCATTAAACCCCACTGTCCTAACTCTATCATTAGGTCTTCAGTCCTAACTAATTTTAATGACTTTTAGATCAAAAATTAGTGACCAAAACAGCATTTTGGCTTCAAAATGCATAATACAGTACTTCTTTGAAATAGTGAACCATAGTTTTCCAACTGAAAATCAACATAAAATTTCCACATACTCTTAGACTTCAGAGAATTTAAATAATAAGAGAATGTTTTCACTGTTTTGGAGTTTCTCTTGAATTTAAAAATAAAAAAAGAATTTAGCCTCAATGTGGACATGCAGGATCTTAGTACCCTGACCAAGGATGGAACCCACACCCCTGCAGTGGAGTCGTGGAATCTTAACCACTGAACTGCCAGGGAAGTCTCTGGAGATTTTCTTTAGATGATTGTATAAAAAAGGAAGAAATAATCATTTATCAGGTCCCTGTAGCTCCCTGGATCTCTCTCTTGGGAGAATGCTAATGGTCAGATTAAACTCTCTCAATACAATGGTCCAAATGAAGAAGGCATACACCAGCTCCAATATCATATTCTCAGTTCTCTTTTCTAGCTCTTAATAATTTCCCTGATATTATAGATTTGTGTGAAGCAAATATGTGTTCTCCAGAAATGTGTGCATATGGCAGACAAACTGATGTAATATTTCCTGCCCAAACTACTTATCTCTTTCTTCCTTCATCCTCAAGCTTACCGAGCCCCCTACTCCCTGTATACATCTGTAGGCTAGTGACTAAGATGGAAGGGACTTAGGTTCCTCTGAGGAACCTTCCATGAGGAAGCTTCCCTGGTGGCTCAGTGGTAAAGAATCTGTCTGCAATGCAGGACAAGCTGGTTAGATTCCTGGGTTGGGAAGATCCCCTGGAGGAGGAAATGGCTACCCACTCCAGTATTCTTGCCTGGAGAATGGACAGAGGAGCCTGGTGGGCTGTAGTTTATGGGTTTGCAAAGAGTTGGACATAACTGAGTGACTAAACAACAACAAGAAAGACCCCCGAGGAGCCCCTGAGATAAGAAATATGAAGTATACCCTTGGAACACAAAGAGAACCAATTCATCATCTAACGATGGCGGCATATCCTAAATCACCAATGAGCAGAATGTTATCATGGTTTTTAAAAAGGAAATCTTCTTGATATTAATGAAATAGATATAATGTCTATTGATTTCTTTGGTTTAAACAAAGAGCTGTGTACAGTGATAGAACTTCTTTTCCAAGAAAAATAATTCTCACTTGTTTTCTGAGCTATGAAATCATGTATTACTCCAAGGTTTAGGCCTGGTGTTATATTTCCATTTAGTGTTTTCATGTGTTCTGGTAACAAGATGGTTTATTTCAGTTTCAGTGCATAATTGTCTTTTCTTAATACTTTTTATTTTATATTGGAGTATTGCCAATTGATAGTTTCAGATGAATAGCAAAGGGACTCAGCCATACATATACATATATCCATTCTCCCTCAAACCTCTCTCCCTCCAGGCTGCCACATAACATTGAGCAGAGAACCCTGGGCTATACAGTAGGTCCATTTTAAACAGAGCAATATGCACAAGTCAATCCCAAATGTCCTAATTATCCCATCCCCCCATTCTTTCACTCTGGTAACCATGTGTAGGTTCTCTATGTCTGTGAGTCTGTTCTGCTTTGTAAACAAGTTCATTTTTATCTTTCTCTTTCTCTGACTTCCTTTACACAGTACAATAATCTCCAGGTCCATCCACGTTGCTACAAGGAAGCACTCTCTATATTCCTTTTAAGAGGGGCCCCCAAAAGCCAAACCTAGGCGGTAATAGCCTGAATTGCACCAGCACAATTTAATATGATGCCATTACACCTAAAACATTTACAAAAGTTGCAAATCTACTTATTTTAAGCACAGTTTATATAATACTTTGACAAACAAAAATATACATTTAGAACTATTATATGTATCTATTTTCTCTGTAGCAAACTTACAATAAATTATACATTATACCAGAGTACATTTTCTTAAAGGCTAAAAATAAAAAGCCACATATATGTTTAAAATACAATGCTAGCTCATAATTAAAAAAAAAAAGCTAACAGCCATTACATAAGATTCACTCATTCAAGCTTACATTCATTTAATATTCACATCAAATTCATTACTTATAAGATTGACAATGAAGTTGGCTTTTAACACTGTTTGGAAGCTTGTTCCTGACATTTCAGTTCAGCTGTGAGCTTACTATTTTGAAAATTATGTATGAAAAGAAACATGAAAATGACACAAGAAACATGTTACACTCTTTGCAAAAGTATGAAAATAAAATCTGTGTTTTATTCCTAAGCTTTGTCCACAGATATCACCTCCAAAGAGTGATACAGTGGTGTTTGAGATGTTGCTGTCTTATTTCCATTGAGAATGGGTTTTTGAAAATTAGGTCCACCAGGGAAAAACAAGTTTGCAAAGCTGTGAATGCTTCCCATGATGTCAAGACAGAGCAAGTGATGAGCATAATGCATTGTCTACTACATCTCACAGCTTGGTTTCTTCCTTGGAAATTGGGGAGTTTGTGTGTAAATGAGCCTAAATAACGACATTATAATTGCTGTTTCATTCCTTTGGATACTCAACTTTTTTTGTCCTTTTAAAAGAGTCATCTTGCTAATATTTAAGCATTTACAGGTATATTTTACACTAATCTAGTTTTTATGTATATCTGGTTTGAGAGTAGGAAAGAAATAGTAAGTTAAATAAAAACAGAATATTATTTATTAGCTTAAAGTATTTAAGCTTTCCAGTTCTTAACATTTGGGACAAGGTGAATGCTTTTCCAAGTTTATCTTTCTACTATTACAAAATGAATGGAATGGGAGAAAATTTCACTATTCGTATTTATTCTTTTTCACTGGATTTAAATATGGTCATTAGACAACTTTTACCCAACAAAATTGTAAAATATAATATCAGTAGAGACTCTACTTCTCTATTTCATGCTACTATAACATGGTAATGTGTTTTTACGGAAGACTGCCTAAAGGGGTTGAAACAAAAATTTATAGTGATGAAGTGGGTGAAAATAACTATTCACACAGAGTGCTGGAAAGAGTCTCATGTGAAGTATCATACTTGCTAGGAGCTGCAGTCATCAGTTAATTACCTTTACATGTCAGAAGTTCCCACCTTTGTAGTTTTTTAAAAAAATATGTGGCCTCCTCCTGGTTCTTCTCTCAACCCATGTACAAGAATTTTGGGACTCCCACACTTACAGGTCCCCAAAATGTGCTTCTTTTCAAGCACTCCATAGAACAGTGGACATAGACAGATGCTGAGCAAATAGATGAGTAATAATAATTCTCTTTTCATTAGGTCATATTTGATGTTTTGTAAAAGTTCTGAATGCAATGTCTTATTCACCATCATGCTTGGATAAATCATTAAAAATATGGGTGAAAGTGAAAGTATTAATCACTCAGTCATGTCCGATTCTTTGTCACCCCATGGACTGGAAATATGGGAATGACAATTAAAATATAGGAACGACAAGCAAAATTACTTATTTTCATATTTAAGAATTACCCTGTAAATTAAATTCATGTTAAATAACATGGAGAAGGAAATAGCAACCCGCTCCAGTATCCCTGCTTGGGAAATCCCATGGATAGAGGAGCCTGGTGGGCTATAGTCCATGGGGTCGCAAAGAGTTGGATGTGAATGAATGACTTTCACTTCACTTAATAACAAAAGAGATTGTTATTTGTTGCCTGTAGACAATTACAATAAACAAGGAATTCTAGCTTTCTAAACACAACTTTTGGACTTAAAGTTGTGACACTGAATTCACTTCAGTTTGCCTGTGAATTGCAAAAAATTAAAAGAATTTTTTTTTGAATAATTGTGTTAGTTTGAACGACTCAGACTGTTTTTCTTTATTGGATCAAATGTTCAGATAACTTTTCAGCTGATTAGTTCATTCTGCTTTTGTAGAAGTAGCTCCAGTTATTTCTATTGTGTGACTGGTGGAAAAACATCTATAATTCTAAAATGGATACAAACCATAATGTATACACATTTTTTTTTAACTCCAGAAAAGGAGTAAAACAATATTCAATGAACAACCTTATGAAAGTTATGTAGATACCAAATGTTAAAATTGATGGCTTCTTTCTTTAGGATGTATTTTTAGTTTCTCCTTTCTTATGCATTTTAAAATTCACTGTATACCACTTGTAGTATTTGTCTAGTACCTAAGACTGGCTTCTGCAAAAATGTGCTGCAGAGTAGCTCTCCTGACACTCATTAACAAACCATCCTCATTAACAAACATTCAAAATTGAGTGGCTTTGCTTTTCTAATTTTACCACTTTCAGTAGTGTGGTTTGTCTCTCACTTTGATAGGCCCTGTAGCTATCTCACCTTACAAGTGGCTCAATTTCACTTCTAATACAAATAGACGGTCAAGAGATGACATTTTTGTCATGAAGCAAAATGTTCCAAACCTCAGATGAAGGTAAAATTCACTGTTGTTCCTGGCACTTTCTACTTAATAGCCTTCTTGATTTATCACTGCCAGATTGCCTAATGATCATGCCTTTCTCACTATATGTACTTTCCCCAATGCATATGGTAGTCCTATGGTAGTTTTAGATACATCCAAAGGAGCCAGGAATACTCTACCATGATGCTCTCTATCTTACTATTACCTTGCATGTCAAGAAATGCTGCTACACAATATTTTTTTGTTTGCTTTGCCTGTGCTCAGAATAACACACACCACCAGTAAAAGAGAAACAAACTGCATATTCAAAAAATGTTATAGTTAACAGAAAAGAAGAAATTACTCATCACACCAGAGAAATCAGCTGACAAATTCATTGTACCATCCAGTGGAGTGACAGGAATTATAAGTTCAGTGTGATCGTTAAATCAAACTCTTGAGGCATTCTCCAACAAGGTCAGGATCAAGGCTACTCAGACTCCTTGGGTTTCTCATATCTAAACTTCCTTTTTCCATAATTAAGGTGAACACTCTATTTGGCTTTCTGTTTTTTGAGTGGGATTTTAGTCATGTTCAGATACTTAACAAAACTACCAAGAGTCAAAATTAAATGAAGATGAGACATGTCCATGAAGGAGAGAGAGCTGCTGCTTCAAGGGTGCTTCCTTCTGACTTGTCTTGGATTTGTGCAATTAACTACTCTATGGATTTTTGTCCTCCTCATTGTTATTTTTTTTTTTTAAATATACTGTATATGCTGCAAACCAACCTTTCAGGACTAGTCTGCTCTAGTGCCTCATCTGAGAAAGCAGAGTTTTATGCAGATGTGATTACTGTAAATTATCCTCTGTCCCAGAGCCCTCTGGACTTGAATCCATTTCCAGGAGGGCCTCCTGATGGGTGAAGGTCGAGCTGAGAGTTATGCTCTGCCGTGGCTTCACGGGTGCGAGTTCATCTAGTTTAATGTTTTCATTTCTAACCAGAACCGTCTTGTCCATGTTCTCTTCACTGTGCCTTGCAACAACAGCATCGAATACATCCAGTTTTGGTGGTAAGGTTCCACTTTCAAACAGGTATTTGGCTAGATAGGAAATGCAAATGTTGGATAAAAATGAGGTCACCATGGCGAGGGTTTTAAATGGGAATCTCTGGTTATATATGCCACCTTTATCAATGTAATAGCCAGGGTAAAAGATCAAAGGCTGCAGGTTCAGGTAAGGCTCCCCGCCAGTGACTCGCAGGAAAAGGCCCGAGACGTAACCTGCCGCGGCCCCGTACGTGTTGGTACCCTTGATGAAGAGCACGCAGAGCAACTGCGGGAAGATGATGATATAGACCAGGTCAGAGCTGAGGTACCAGAGCCCATACACCGTCTTCGTCAGCAAGGCCATGGTCATCGCAGAAGCTCCAAACACGAATACCGTGATGCGCATGACCCAGACGATCTCCTTGTCGGAAGCCTGTAAGAAATCACCGTCGAGACAGTTTTTCTCAGAAAGTGCGGTCTTCTCCCGGAGGAGAATGAGATGCCTTCCTGTGCTTTAAAGCTGCCCTAAAGAATAACTTTGGTTCAAATGGCACAGCTCACAGGTAAACCCAGCAGCAAGGAACAGAGCAATCTAGGTGGCCTCCATGGTGGACCTGGGGAGGAGTTTCAGTGACCCGTATGGAGGAACCAGAGCGCACCTTTGTGCTGCTCGCTGAATGTCAGAAAAAACACAAGACGCTGCACATGTGGCAGGGAGGGGGCGTGGCCTATCTGGCTTCCTCTCTCCGCTGAGAATAACCGCCTTACAAAACAACTGGCACCACTTAGATGCTTTGTGGCAATACTTGTAAAACATCGTATAAATATTGTTTTCAAAGAATAGTGTATAAGCTTTTAAAAAATCATGAAACTGAAAAAGTGTTATGGGCTTCCCTGATAGCTCAGTTGGTAAAGAATGTGAGACACTGGTTCCATTCCTGGGGTCGGAAAGATCCGCTGGAGAAGGGATAGGCTACCTACTGCAGTATTCTTGGGCTTCCCTTGTGGCTCAGCTGGTAAAGAATCTGTCTGCAGTGTGGGAGACCTGGGTTCCATCCCTGGGCTGGGAAAATCTCCTGGAGAAGGGAAAGGCTACCCGCTCCAGTATTCTGGTCTAGAGAATTTCATGGACTGGATAGTCCATGGGGTCACAAAGAGTCAGACATGACTGAGGACTTTCAGTTTCACTTTCAAACAAGTATTATACATTGTGTATTTAAATGAAGGCTGAGAAAGGAAATTTGAAAACTGAGAAATTAGGAATTGAATGCAGATTAGAATCTAAAGCAAAGCATTGCTAATAACTACACAAAGGGGTACTCTGGAGGATTAATTTCTTATGTATCTCATTTCACTGTTAAGCACAATCTTATTCATCTGCAAGTAAAAAAAAAACCTAATAAATTATTGTTTGTGTATTTTATAACATTTATTTTTCTTGCCTTCATTTTAGAAAGATCATTGTGTTGATAATAACAAAGATTTTCACACACACACACAAAAGAAGTGAGACAATTGTGTTAACTATGACCTAGAAAACCTACAGAAAGCCAAGCCTGAGTGAGGGAAGGAGGTGTAGAGGGCTACAGGCCCCTGGGTGAGCATAAGTGTGCTGCTCTATGCCCTCAGATTCAACGAGGAAAATCAAATTGAGAGACTGTTTCCTGACAAAGGAGGACTTGGAGTTCAAGTGAAGAGCAAAATAAGCAGACACCGATATCTATGAAATAATGACTCACTATATTCTGCCTACACCAGGGTTTCATGAGTTTCTTACTGTATTTAAACTTGAAGTTTTTCTAAGATATTTTAAGTTTTGTTACTCCTTCATTAGAAAGAGAAGACATTAAAATTCTTGCAATATGCCTGCCCCACTTGGGAAATAGTTATACCGATGCATGTCCCTCAGTATTAGAGTGAATAATAGCATGCATTAAAAACCTTCATGTGTGTACTAGTCACTCAGTTATGTTAGACTCTTTGCCACCCTATGGACTATAGTCACCAGGCTCCTTTATCCATGGACTTCTCCAGGCAAGAATGCTGAAGTGGGTGGCCATTTCCTTCTCCAGAGGATCTGCTCGACCCAGGGATAGAGTCCAGTCTTCTGCATTGCAGGCAGATTCTTTACTGTCTGAGCCACCAGGGAAGCCTTCATATACAACATATATGAAGAATCTTCATATACAACATAAATAAAGTGCATCATCATTTAACCTTGTGTGTGGAATCAAAGTAGGGTCAGATTGTCACAAAGACTATTAATAATATAGAATAATACCTACACACTAAGTACAAGGATGAGAACAATAACAACAATGTAATGTTAAAGAAAATATAACTATTCTTACATTTTGTCTGAATGAAAGCTGGTAGATGTTGCGAGCAAACATCGAACTTGCTGACAAGATGGAAGAATCTGCTGAGGACATGACAGCAGCAGAAACGGCTCCAAGACCAAAGTAAGAAATGTACACGGGGCAGAGATACTTGAGGACAATCGGCAAGATCATGTCTGCCTCCTGTTTCTCCCTGGGAGCAAGAGGCCCGTATGCAGTCTGGTTCCAGGCTGTCGACAGAAACAACAAACACAGCCAAAGAGCCATCTATCCATCCATCTGGAGTCCTTCTATTTACTAGGTAGCTTTCGAAATTATATGACCTAGTCTAATCGGTGGGAAATCTAATTAGTCCAGTGGGGTATGTTAGTTTAATTAGGTGGCAAGTCCATTATTGGTCCAGTGACATTGTCTCCTATATTCTGGTGTCTAATGGGCTTTGGTTACACTTAGTCTTATCCACAGGACCTGCACAGGATATGGTGGTGTGAGATTTTTTAATACAAATTTCTCTTCTGCAGTGTTACAATGGTGTTATCTGGTGCAGACTCATTGAAAATAAGTGTTCTCAAGCTGAAGCCTAGAGGATTCCTCCAACCACATGGAGATGTGAGAGAATACACAGTGTTTCATTGCTCAGTTATACACATAAGTGGATAAAGACAACAGTGGGCCTCTTCTCACCCATTCTCTTCCTGGATAAAGCCTTGTGGTGGGAGCTTCCTCGGCATTATTTTTCTCTCGAGTAAATTTCTTCTTGCATTGAATTTCACTTATTAGAAACAAACATGAATGGATCAAAGACAGTCCCTTTTTATTGAATAAAAAGTGCAAGTATGGGGTTGGAATTTTCACGCAGTTTTTGGACTCTGTGGTAAAAGAACTTGAAATTTAAGCTTATGTTTGCATATAAATCTTTACTGTTTAGTTATACTAGTATGTAAGAAGAATAGAGCAGAAGCTTTAACAGTTGTTTAGTATAGCTCCTTTTTTATTTGTTGAACGTTAATGTCATGATTATAGGACCATATAGGGGTGGTTTTCCTTGGATCCTACCATTTTTCCTTCCCTCATTTTCTATTACAATTGTTCAAAGCCATGCTTTTATGTGGCCAGTTTTATAGCATTAACTGGAATATTATGGGACCAGAAGTAATACCCAAGGGTCAGGAGTAATTAGTAAGTGCAATCAAACTAAGGATAAAACTTAAAAAAATGTTCAGAATAGAGGCTAAATGGGAGATCAGCACATCATAAGACTTTTTTTTTTTTTTTTTTACCAATTTTGAGTAAGATATTCTCTAAGTGCCTTAGTGTTTTAGTTTATCTTTACTTACAAACTTGTTGATTGATTTCTCCAAGAAGGGAAATCTTTAATTAACAAACTATTGAAAATGTAAACTGAAGCCTCAAGTCAAAGTGATCCTTGGGTGGTTATGGTGATGGCAGGTCAACTTCTGAGTCAGTGGTTCTCTACTTTTTTTTCCCATTAAAAAAAAATAATTGGAGTATAATTCCTTAACAATGTTGTGTTAGTTTATGCTGGACAACAGCATGAATCAACCCTAGTGTGTATATATCCCCACCTTCTCTTGAGACTCCCTCTCAAAGCACATCCCCCCGCCCCTGCATCCCACTCCGCTAGGTCATCACAGAGCACAGAGCTGAGCTCCTTGTGCTACATAGAAGCTTCCCACTAACTGACTGGTTCTCAGCTTTGACTTAGTTTTAAAAGAGAACTTTTAAAAACACAGATCTCTGGCTCTATCTTAGGTCACTAAAAGAAAATTCCTGTGGAGTAGGATAGAAATGAGTATTTTTTGAGTCCCTCCACCTCCCTGGCTGATGACAGTGTGCACGTTGGTTGAGAACCATGGCTGACAAGATCACAGATACACAGCTGATAAATATCCCAACAGTGGGGCTGGGAGCTGCTCACAAAGGTCTTACTGGTGAGGTGAGCAGTCAAACAATGTCTGAACTATAAGACGATTTGTTGACGTCTTATATAACAAAGGCAGATACACGATGGGAGTAATGGGGAAAGTGGGAGAGGGAGGACAGCTGGGTGCTTGCTGGTAACTTGGGTGAAGCCTGAGTGAGTCAATCAGTGAAGCTGCCAGAGGTTTACCTGTCGATGCGCCAATGGCTCCAATGAGCACAGCTGGCAGAGCCATCACCAGGCACCCGAAAGCTGCCAGGAAAGACAGCACCTGAGCGTAGGTGGCAGAGGATGAAGACAGGACCCTCTGGAAGTAGGCTTGCCACGGGATTCCACCCAGCATCTGCATGGGAGCCATGGGGACGCAGGATGAATGGAGGCAAATAGCATCTATTAGTTGTTTTTATTTTTTTTTAAATTTCCTGTTTATTTATTAAAAATTTTTTTTTAAATTTTTAAAAATTGGGGGATAATTGCTTTTCCATGTTAGGTTGTTTCTGCTCTACAAAAACATGACTTAGCCATATGCATACATATATCCCCTCCCTCCTAAGCCTTCTTCTCTTTGACATCCCACCCCTCTAGGTCATCACAGAGCACAAGGCTGGGCTCCCTGTGCTGTACAGCAGCTCCCCACTAGCTGTCTATTTTACACATGGGAGTGTATAATGCTTATTGGGTATTTTTAAAATGAGATTTTTAAAAAATAATCACATTCAGTAATCACATTTAATAATCACATTCAGTCTTGCTTGACTTAAGTATAGCAAGACTCTGAAGTATATAAAATGGTTCTACATGCCACTCGTCTTCACTGCTGTCATTGTCACAGTTTCAACTGTGCAGATTTCTTCAAGTTCTTTTCTTTCATAATTACATAGCACACAATTTTCTTTTCCTTAACTTACCCACTTTAAGCTGTGTTAAAACTGCCCAGAAACCTTCAATTTGTACTTATCTGGAAGTTCTAACCACCACAAAATTGTCTCAAAAACATTAATATTCTGAAACCATGAAGTTTGAGTCAAAACAACCCAATGAATATTTCTGGATCCCAGTCATGTGCCAGGCAGTGGAATGGTTTTGGAGCCCAAAGATGAGTGAAAAGTGGTTTCTGCTCTTGAGATCCCTGTCGACTGGGAGAACTAGTGCACTGAGGTATTTTCTAATATAGATAAGATTCTAGAATTTCTCTTTATACTCATTTCTACCTTGTACCTAACTGTGAGATTGTTGTTTTATTAAATGATTTACACAATGTGCAGTACAGTGCATATAAGCAGTCTATGCCTACATTGGGGTTGTGCTTAGCATTCTTTTTTTCATTTTACTTTAGTTTACTTTACGACACTGTATTGGCTTTGCCATACATCAGCATGAATCCACCACGGGTGTACATGAGTTCCCCATTCTGAACCCCCCTCCCACCTCCCTCCCCATACCATCTCTCTGGGTCATCCCAGTGCACCAGCCCCAAGCATCCTGTATCCTGCATCAAACCTAGACTAGCGATTCGTTCTTACAGGATATTATACGTTTCAATGCCATTCTCCCAAATCATCCCACCCTCTCCCTTTCCCACAGAGTATTTAACAGACTTTTGTGCTTAACATTCTTATTGAGAATATATTATTAAAAATATTAGAGACATTGAACTGGAATGTAATTTGTTGATACTATAAAGAGACAATATGGGAACAATAATGAGAAAGAGCAAATCATTTGGGTGGTAACAGAGGGAGGTGGAATGGTGGGAGGAAGACTTCCCTAACCAGGGAAGCCCATGGAAATGATATTCGAGTCAATCCTTGGACATCCAGGGATGTCAGTGGGTGGAGATGGAGGGAGGAAAGTTCTTAGGAAATAATCCAACATGAAAAAGAAAGAAAGCAAGAGGCAGCCATAAGACCACCATGTATTTGGTACAAGTAGAGGTCAGGGTGTGTGTGGGTGGCTAGAGAGGAGACTGGACAATTCCCTAACTGACATAGAGTCAGTGTTCAGTAAATATTTATCATGTGAGTGAGTGAATTGATGAGGGAACTTCCCAGATCACAATGTACTGAAGTTGCTTCTTTGACTGTCTCTCTCATTGGCTTCAAATCCTGGGATATCTGCTTGTTTATCAGTATCTCACATATTGGCTCCAGAAAAATTTCCTTCTTATAAAAGCCATACAAGCTCAAAAAGTTGGCTTAAAGCTCAACATTCAGAAAACTAAGATCATGGCATCTGGTCCCATCACTTCATGGCAAATACATGGGGAAACAGTGGAAACAGTGAGTGACTTTATTTTTGGGGGCTCCAAAATCACTGCAGATGGTCATTGCTGCCATGAAATTAAAAGACTCTTATTCCTTGGGAGGAAAGTTATGACCAAACTAGACAGCATATTAAAAAGCAGAGACATTACTTTGTCAACAAAGGTCCATCTAGTCAAGGCTATGGTTTTTCCAGTAGTCATGTATGGATGTGAGAGTTGGGCTTTAAAGAAAGCTGAGCACCAAAGAATTGATGCTTTCGAACTGTGGTGTTGGAAAGACTCTTGAGAGTCCCTTGGACTGTGAAGAGATCCAACCAGTCCATCTTAAAGGAAATCAGTCCTGGGTGTTCATTGGAAGGATTGATGTTGAAGCTGAAACTCCAATATTTTGGCTACCTGATGCAAAGAGCTGACTCATTTGAAAAGACCCTGATGCTGGAAAAGATTGAAGGCAAGAGGAGATGGGGATGACAGAGGATGAGATGGTTAGATGGCATCACCAACCCAATGGTCATGAATTTGGGTAAACTCTGGGAGTTGGTGATGGACAGGGAGGCCTGGTGTGCTGTGGTTCATGGGGTCACAAAGAGTCAGACACGACTGAGCAACTGAACGGAACTGAAAAGCTCAAAAGCAAAAATAAACAAAATAAAATAAAACAAGAAGAAATTCTAAAATTCATAATCCCATGCCTCAACTCTACATGCTTCCAAAACTTTCCCCTTTGTTTTGCAACCTGTAAATCAATCTATCATTAACATCTACCATGTTGATAAATATTTCATCGATAGTTTCAATGACTGTATGAACTGATATACATAATTTACATACCTATGTCTCTGGACACGTAGGTCATCAAGGTTTGTAAGTCAGGTACAATCTGGCCTCCACTGATGAACAGAAGCTCTGATGGGAAGGTGGAGCAAGGAGTGGGAGCCCGCTCACCAGGGTGTCCAGGGGTGGTGATGAGCACTGAGATAAGGATGGGCATGTGTGTCACTTACCAACAACAAAAAGCTGTCAAGCCATGTGTAGATTTCAAATGGCTCGATGGTCCCCAGCCAAGGCTTCTGGTACTTGGTGTGCAGGGCAGTGAAGCCAATGTCAGCAACTGCAGAATTGGACAGCGCGAACGGCACGCTGATCCACTGCAACCAGAGTTCGTGAAAGCATTAGTGTGGCTATCTGGGACATGCAAGATTTCATGTATTAGTTTTTTTTTTCTCATAGATGGCACAGCTTGGTCATTCCTGTTGTTCAGGGGAGGACCTGGAAGCATGTTCTCTGTGGACACTGAGAACACTGATTTAGAAAAGTTAGAGTAACAAGTTGTCAGCTTCTGAGCTAATTATGCCATCTCACATTGACTGCAAAACCTTCAGGAAGAAAACACTGAATTTGAGAACTTTACATATGTTTATACAAAACATGAATATATGTTAACATATATATATATAAATAAAACATGTATTTTCTTAGAATTAGAAGATATCCATTCCTTAAAGTGACTTGAAAGATTTGATTGAAAATAATTTCTATACCCTAGGAGCAGTTTCATGGCATAACCAAAACTAATGTTTGGAAAGGTTAAGAGACAAACACAGATCAGGGTCAAGGTTTAAATTTTAACTCTGACAGAAGTCCTTGAAGGAAGATCACACATGTTTCTATAAAATGTAGGCATGAAGGAAAGGAGCCCCCAGACCTTCCTAAGAGCTAACTGAGGGCACTTTCCTGTCAAAATCTCACAATGTGATTAGAGTTTTTCTAAGTAATCCATAGAGAAAAGCAAAATTTCGAATACTGTATGACTTATTGTGTGTTAGTCATGGTAGGGAAAAAGGACTTCTCTTAGATTTTGCTGAGTTAGTATGAAATACCATGTCATCTCTTACAAAAGGAGAAATGAAGGAAGAAGGGAGGGAGGATGAAAGGAAGAAAGAACTCCATGAATGGTTCTACTCACCAGGCCCACGAAAATGCAAAAGAGCTGAACGACATCTGTGTAGGCCACAGAGTAAAGCCCGCCCACCAGGGTGTACAGGGTGGCGATGAGCGCAGAGACGATGACAGACATGTGCACACTGGCCCTGATGATCACGCTGATGGTGGCTCCTGCAGAAATGGGATGGGAACAGACCAGCTGAAGTTCTGCAGTCCAGCTCTTCCTTCTCAGTAATCTGAGTGTGCCTGTGCACATCTGTGTTTATATACACTGCAGATGGTGACTGCAGCCATGAAATTAAAAGACACTTACTCCTTGGAAGAAAAGTTATGACCAACCTAAATAGCATATTCAAAAGCAGAGACATTACTTTGCGACTAAGGTCCATCAGTCAAGGCTATGGTTTTTCCAGTAGTCATGTATGGATGTGAGAGTTGGACTGTGAAGAAGGCTGAGTGCCGAAGAATTGATGCTTTTGAACTGTGGTGTTGGAGAAGACTCTTGAGAGTCCCTTGGACTGCAAGGAGATCCAACCAGTCCACTCTGAAGGAGATCAGCCCTGGGATTTCTTTGGAAGGAATGATGCTGAAGCTGAAACTCCAGTACTTTGGCCACCTTGTGCGAAGAGTTAACTCATTGGAAAAGACTCTGATGCTGGGAGGGATTAGGGGCAGGAGGAGAAGGGAACGACAGATGATGAGATGGCTGGATGGCATCACTGACTCGATAGACGTGAGTATGAGTGAACTCTGGGAAACGGTGACGGACAGGGAGGCCTGGCGTGCTGCGATTCATGGGGTCGCAAAGAGTCGGACACGACTGAGTGACTGAACTGAACTGAACTGACACACATACATTCTAAAATGTTCTTTCTTTCAGAAATTAGTGCTCTGCTCACTTATTTATGAGGAAACCTGAAACTCATGACTTGATTACAGAATGCCATGACATAAACTGAACTGAACACTACTATAAGTTCCTGCAATCGTTCCACTGACTGCCTGAAATTCTGACTTTATTGAACATGTGCAGTGTATTTACTCACATCCATGAGAAAAACAAGCCTTTATGATGAGCATAACCACCCAGCTTCTCATTTTACAATTAGCATTGATTTGCTCTTTTGCATTAATTCTGACCTCTGTCAGCTTTTATTAGATGACACATGGTCTAAGGTACCAGGGTCTGAAATAAATCCATAGGAGAAAATAATAAAATTGCACTCTCCAACTTTTTCAAATTTATGAAAGATTACTTTTATTTTATTCATTTCCTATAGCATTCCAATCTTGTTCCTAGGATACAAATGTACTGCAGAGTCATAGATTTAGCATCATTTTTAAGGGTTTTTATATCCCCTTAAAATTTTTTTTTTTATTGGAGTATAGTTGCTTTAAATTTTGTGTTAGTTTCTGCTCTGCAGCAAAGTGAATCAGCTATGTGTATACAAATATCCTCTCTTTTTGGATTTCCTTCCCATTTAGGTCACCATAGAGCACAGAATAGAGTTCCCTGTGCTCTGTAGTAGGTTCTTATTGGCTACCCAGGCTGGACACTATAAACTCCTAGAGGAAAATATAAGCAGAACACTCTGTGGCATAAATTGCAGCAAGATCCTTTTGACTCACCCCCTAAAGTAATGAAAATAAGAGCAAAAATAAATAAATGGGATTTATTGAACTTAAAAGTCTTTGCACAGAAAAGGAAACCACAAACAAGACAAGACAACCCCAGAATGAAAGAAATATTTGAAAACAAAGCAACTGACAGTGGATTAATACCCAAAATATACAAACAGCTCATGCAACTCAATATCAGCAAGCATCATGTTTTATAGTGATTTTCATCACTATCAATTCATCAAAATTGTAAACCCACTTTAGAAATCAATCTATGTGAAGAAAGCTGAGTGCCGAAGAATTGATGCTTTTGAACTGTGGTGTTGGAGAAGACTCTTGAGAGTCCCTTGGACTGCAAGGAGATCCAACCAGTCCATCCTAAAGGAGATCAATCCTGGGTATTCTTTGGAAGGAATGATGCTAAAGCTGAAACTCCAGTATTTTTGTCACCTCGTGCGAAGAGTTGACTCATTGGAAAAGACTCTGATGCTGGGAGGGATTGGGGGAAGGAGGAATAGGGGACGACAGAGGATGAGATGGATGGATGGCATCACTGACTCAGTGGACGTGAGTCTGAGTGAACTCTGGGAGATGGTGATGGACAGGGAGGCCTGGCGTGCTGCAATTCATGGGGTCGCAAAGAGTCAGACACGACTGAGTGACTGAACTGAACGGAACTGATGCTTTTCTAACTTTATGATTTTGTTTATTGTGTTTATTGATGTCTACATTTCTAATAGAATATTAATATCATGGTATGGATAGCTGGACCACTGTGGAGTTTTGTGCTGCCAGTTCACATTCACTTGTTGTTCTACACAGCCTTTCCTGTTGTTCTCAAGAGTGGTATAGTTTATATCTTCTATTATTAAATGTAGCAATGATATTCCTCTCACACTAATGTACATGCAACACATTGTGATTTCTTTGAGTCATTAACTGCAATCTTACATTCTATCCTCACTTCTCAATTGCATGCTAATAGCATATGCAGCTCATTTGAGATGAAAATCCATTATCTAAATCCATTACCTATAGATATCTCAATATCTAATGAGATATTTTGATCTGAGATAACAATGCAAAATATATTTCAAAAGAATTTTCTTCTTAGTGCTTTGGTTTAGTGAAAGTGTAAGTCACTCAGTCACTTTGCAACCCCATGGACTATACAGTTCATGGAATTCTCTAGGCCAGAATACTGTAGTGGGTAACCTTTCCCGTCTCCATTGGATCTTCCCAGGTCTCCTGCATTGCAGGTGGATTCTTTACCAGCTGAGCCACAAGGGAAGCCCATGGTTTGGTATCAAAATTAAATTATTTTCTTTAGCAAAAACCAATTGAGAAAAGGAAAATCTTAGTAAAGAATTGGGAGCAAAAGACAAAGGAAAGTTGGTTATTTACAAGTGACTTTGGACAACCGACTCATTGTTGTATGGATATTTAACAAGCTATTTTTTTTTTTTCTCCTGAGACTATTCACTTCATGTTGAAACTTTAGTTGCAATTCTTTGCCATTCACCTTTGGTCTAGCTCTCTACTGTAATAACAATATTTTAAAGTTACAACCCATGAATTATGAAAAGTTCAATTATTACTCCACTTCTTTTGAAAACTGTTTAATTTTCCACCCTCTGGTGCAATTTCTATTAATCCTACACCTCCAAAGGTAGGGAGGCTGCATGTTACAGAAGAAAGATTACTGGATGAGGAGTCTAAAGATGTAGGGTTTAGTGTGTGGTGGCTCAGACGGTAAAAGTGTCTGCCTGCAATGTGGGAGACCCAGGTTTGATCCCTGGGTCAGGAAGACCCCCTGGAGAAGATATGGTAACCCACTCCAGTATTCTTACCTGGAAAATTCCATCGATGGAGTAGCCTGGTGGGCTACAGTCCATGGGGTTGCAAAGAGTCGGACAACTTCACTGAGCGACTTCACTTTCAGTTTTCACTTTCAAGTCACTTCAGTCCTGTCCAACTCTTTGAGACCCCATAGACTGTAGCCCACCAGGCTTCTGTGTCCAGGAGATTCTGCAGCCAAGAACACTGGAGCGGGTTGCCATTCTACAAAGCTGTCATTTGGCAGTAACTCAGCGGCTTTAAAGAAGCCACCGACTTTCATTTCACTATTAAACTTGTAATGAATTTTTTTCTCTAAAATATTTTCTAAATCATTCCATCATTTATAGTGAGTAAAACCAAATCTAGACTTCCAGAGCTGCTGTGAAATATTAATTTACTCATGCAGCCAGAAAAATAAATATACTGCAAATAAAGTTATAAAAATTCTCTGACTTTGATCTGTTATGTAAATACACATTTCTTTAAGAAGCTGTAAGGATGCTGTCTATATATATCAAGAAGACAGTTTGAGATACTCCTAAATTTTACAGGTGAGCTATGCACATTCATAGTAAAGTGGTAAAATATCTTGTCCCAAGCTATTTCTAATAAACACTAATTTTGAAGTTGGATATACTTCAAACTATATATATCCAACTATTATTTTTGAAGAAAACATAGCTGTTAAATTGAAATACACATTTTTTTTACTAGAGCATGTATTTCAAGAATAGCAGTCATGTTTTCATAAATGTTCTTTGATACATGTGTATGTAAAGAGAGAGACATTAACATATTTTACATGTATGCTGACATACACACAGATGTAGACACATATTTACTAAAATAACTAATTGCAGCGAAGTTCAGAGTTTAGCTACTATGATTAATATTTCCAAAGCACTTTAGAAATAATAGGTTTTCACTCTATTCTCCCTTTAGGGCTCTGTTACATGAATTGATCCTTATTCAGCGAGAGTGAACATTTTGTATTCTGTTAGATATCAGCCCACTCCTTTGTTGATGTCTCAGCAGGCAGTTTGTTCTTAAAACCAAAATTTTCTGGCTTTGGAACCAATGACAAATAAACTACCATTGCTACTGAGAGCAAGGTAGGAAGGGAGCTGTGTGTTTATGTAAAATTTCATGAGGACATGGCAGGGGTGGCTGTGGAGCATGACCACTCAGTGGCAAGAAAGTGTAGTATTTTCACTGAATTATTACAGTGAAAATCATTTACCTATTAAATTCACTTATTTTCTACATTAAGTCATTCTTTCATCTGACAGTTGGTGACCAACAAAATAAGATACTATTATATAGGAGTCTAGAGAGAAAGGAGTGAAGAGTGGTGTAAAATATTATCTGATGTTACAGAGACCAAATCTGATGACAACCCTGAAACCAGAAGAGTAGCCTGTAGTCTAATGCATAACACAGGAGATTCATGTCATCTGACTTTTCTTTGGGCCACTTAAAGCCTGACTGAAGATGTAAGCCCTTTGCTTCTATTTGTAAGAGGAGATGGAGATGACAGTGTCCTGGATGTCGCACAAAGACACAGGTCCTAGAGGAAGGACAAGGAAGGCTCAACACTGTGAGTCTTCAGGAAGGAACTCAACATTCAGTGGGATGGCTTAGACTTATTCTGGATGAAAAGGGAGGGTACTGAGCCTGAAGCTCGCCCACAATCCCACTGAACTCTCTCACTTCCTAGGTTTTATGAGTGGGCTGAGAACTCAAGGACAGGTTGTCCTTAGCATGGATGGATCTTGGAAGTAAGTTAGACCCCAAAGAATCTAAGTGCACTTTTCAAATCCCTGAATATGTCCACACTCCAACACTCTGGATGAAATGGGATTCATTGAGAAAGGAAAAGACTGTTGTTTTCCTTTTTCTCATTTGAAGAAAGTGTGGCTATGGGTGATTCCTTCATTCATTCATGTGTGATGGGACAATAAGTATTAATAAGACATAGGCCCTGCCTTCAAGAAATTCATAATTCCTTTTGTGACCGTTTGGAAACGAGAAATAGATAAATAGCCATGTAAACACAAAGTAATAAATCCACTGAAAACAAAATTTCTGGTTCCTACAGAATCCCAGAGGAAAGGCATCTGGCAAGTTCAGGATGACTGCCTGGAGGAGGTGACATCTGTAGAAGATTTGAAGGCTCTTCCTGGTTGGTTTGAAAGGAAAGTGGGGGCTGCACATCCTAAGGAGGGGTCACTGGGCTTGCAAAGTTCTGGAGGAAGACAGAAGGAAGAGTCCAAAAGAAGCTTTTCCAGCCCAGTTTAAAGGTCGGTTTTAAGCAGTAAAGGGGTGTGATCAGATTCAGTCTAATCTACTGTGTGAAGATCATGGGAGAAGGGTGGCCTTGTAAGCAGCAGGGTGGTGGTGTTAATCTAGGTAAGTGAGGCTGGGGCTTGTGGCTGAAGATAGTAAAGCTGTTTATCTAATGCTTGTTCAACCAGAGCGTGTGTGTGTGCGCGCTAAGTCACTTCAATTGTGTTTAACTCTTTGCAACCCTATGGACTATAGCCCACCAGACTCCTCTGTGCATGGGATTTTCCAGGCAAGAGTGGGTTGCCATTTCCTCCTTCAAGGCATCTTCCTGACCCAGAGATCGAACCCATGTCTCCTGCATTGGCAGGTTGGTTCTCTACCACTAGCACCACCTGGGAAGCTCCCTGCATGCAGAAGGATGTTTCGCTGGTTCTCACCTAAGGCTGAGAAGATGGCTGCTGCCCAGAACATCTCTCCCATCAGCGCAGGGATGAACAGCAGCCCACCCATGCGCTTCCCATAGATCTGCTGGAAGGGGTCTAGCATGGTCACATAGCCCTTGGAACGCATGGGTTTTGCGAAGAACAGACCACCTAAAGAAAATTCAAACAAGAGTTAAAGAGAAAATTGAAAATCTGCAATATAAAAGTCTTCGCTAACCTTTTACTGTGTATAATTTCTCAAGGGAAACGAATTTTTTAGAATACTTCTATGTGTTGAGGAATCAGTCTGCAAAATCCTGTGAGTACAGGACCAAGAAATTTCAGCAATAAAGTGAAAATTCCTTAACACAATGACCGTTGTAGGCATCCAAGGCTGTACATAGCACAGACAAATCATGTGGGCTGAAAAACGTGGACCAGCTCAGCACGCCCTTAAATGTCTATGCACCTGTATTATTTGATTAAGCACAAGATCCAACAAAAGTATTCTAAGAGCAAAAGAAAAAAGAAAAAATAGGAACTGTGTTAAATAATATTCTTGATCTTTTATTAGTTTGATTTAAAACAAGATATTCAGGTACAATTCAAATTGACTCATTTTTAATGATATGTCCGCACTATTTTGGAAATAAAAAACATCATTACACTAAGAAATTCACTGTGATGATTGTAAAATGATCAAGGGAATTTTTTCTACATATTCCATAATCAAGAGATCCAGTCAGCTACACATTCGTGTTACCACTTTCTGATAACAGTGACTTCAGTGGGATTTCCGGTGGCATTTCCCACAATAGTTATGCTGTTTGACTTGTTCTTTCGGTTGCTATTTATACTCTTAATCTTTATGCTTTACTGACTGAGTCGCTCAGGTATAAAGCTTTTCTTACCTAAAATCAGACTAAGAGAGTATCCAATGGGTGCCTGAGCCCACGCCAAGCCGTAATCGGGAACATACACGGCCTCGGCTGTCCCGTTGATGTAGCCTCCTCCAACCCAGGTGGCTGAAATAGGATGGGAAGAGAAGGGGAGATGTGTCATGCCTGTTGTCCCTGAGACCCGCTCGGCCCCACAGGGCGCCCCTGAGCCCCGAGAGGCCTGTGGGACTGCCACCAGAGACATGGCTGGTCTGGGTGGAAGTGATCGAAGAGTGAAAACTGCACTTTGGATTTCTAAGACTCATCATGGAAAAATAAGTGTTGAGACTTGTCAATCTTTTTTGTACTGGTTATACAACAAAATTAAAACATTCTCAACATACTGAGTTAAATAATTCTATTATTTACATTAATTCACCTATTTTTGTGCTTTTTAAAAAGTGATATGTAGAAAATTAAAGATACATTTGTGGCTTACATCATTTTTCCACTGAACAGTGTTGCCCTGGATATTTTCTAAATCCACCGAGTCATGAACATTTTGAAGTGATATTATAATATCACAAAGTCTGAGATCATATATGATATATTTCATGACTGCTTCCACTCTTAATAATGCTACAACTCTCCCCCTAGCTTCCATAACATGGAGTCAAGTGTTTTGATTTCAAGGGCCTTTCATTTTAATTGTATTGATCTCTCCTCATTGATCATGACTATTGTCTTCAAGGAGTGAAGTGTATGTGTGTGCATGTATGCATGTGTGGTTGTGGGTGTGGGTGCTTTCCATTAATAGAGTCATTTCATAAACATGCTAGGTGCATAGGGTTTTGGCAAATCTATTCTAAATGATAATATATTTATACTTACTATCTTACTCTGTTAAGGAAGTGGAGGGAGGAGAGTGCCAGGTGATGTAATTGAGCTTAAATTGCTTTTTCCTTCTCTGTCTCCCCAAGGACCTGACCTACACTTAGGGCTTGGGTCAGCCTTCAGGAGAATTAAAATGTTGACTGCATGCTCATTTGCAAGTCTTTGTTCTAATCTGGGTCTTTCAGGCAGACATTTGATATTTCATAAAGAATAATAAGAACTACATCTTCTTCAGATATTATTTAATAACATTTTTTTGTAGCACAACAGCTGAAGAAGGGAGGCCATAGAATCAAAGAAAACATGTTTTGATTAAACAACTTTGGGTCCAAAATGATCTATAAACTATCATTTTCTCTGAGAAGAACTGTAGTAGTTGATTTTTGCTGAAATGCTAAAGTTAATGGAACACTTTAATCTTGGCAGTTTATACCCTTTGAAGAGTATTGTCAAACTATTTACAATAATCCCTAGGTATAATTGCTGTAAAATTATGAGGAATAGAGGCTGGCATGAAGCTTACTAAATATGAGAGTGAATTCTGGGCTGCAATGGGGAATAAAATTTGACTCTGAAAAATTCTCTGAAATTTCACAGTTAGAATGTTCATAAACAAATAATTTGTTTATGAAACTGCCAAAGACAAGTGTTTCTTGCCAAAATTTATCTGGCATTTAATCCAAACCCAAAGCAAAGGAAAGAGAGCCTTCAATGGTTGATCCAATTTTTAAAAGGTCAACATGAAAAGACTTTCCTGCAAAGGAACTTTACATTCACAAATGGAGAGTTTATACACAAAATCCTCAAGTGGACAAATGATATTTAGCAGCCACCTCATTTTCACAGCAGCTTTTCCATGGTGTTGATCAATAACAAATGCTATGATGTGTTTTTCTTATCCTAAACCTGGTGAAATTTTAAAGACTTTCCTCCCTAACCCCCAACAAATGGCAAGTAACCAGGACCTAGAGCAATGACTTCTCACAGCACAGCCCCTGAGACCTCACCTTCCTGTCAGGTATTTGCGACTCCTAATACCACGCAAGAAATGTTTTGCCCCGTTAAGTAAATGCCTGTTGGTCTTATTAGTGATCTTATTGGGTCTTACTATCACAACATTTATTAGTGATCATTTTTCATTGTGTAGGTCTCCTTTCCATTTTCACAAAGAAAACTGATGCTTGAGTTAAAATATCATAATTACAAACTATAGTATTAAAATGTTATAATATAGACAGGCAGACTTGGGTACTTTTTGTAATTAAAGTCCCTCTATTGTTATCAATATGGTCATTTGCATGTTCATATATTTTCACGTCAGATTCTTGAGAATAAGGATTCTTTTAAATCATATGCATTTTTATTTTCAATTTTTATTCCTTATCAAATAACACAATCAATGAATCTGACAAGTTTAGATAATATGGTTCAGATTTTAATTGAACTATGATATTGATCAAGGCTCTGCTTGGTTTTGAGAAAAAATCTTTAAAAGCTAAGTTTAAGCAGGACATGTTATAAGAAATATCATAATTCAAATTTTTTCAATATAGTTTAATAGCCTATTAGATTAAAATCACCCTAAATGATAAAAGAACAAATTCTGAGATATCTTTATGAACATAATTAATGTATATTTAATTAGAGTAATAGAAAGTTACTATAGTTTACGATTAATGAAATACTTTAGAATGCAACAGTTCATTTATTCTTTTCAACCATTTGAGAGAAATCAACAACTGTCATTTTATTTTGCTTTTCTTCTTCTTTCCTTTGTCAAAAGAGAAATCTGAGGGAGATATAATTACAATGCTTTAATTCACTTCAGATACCAGTATCCCATGTGGGTCTTTAAAGGAAAGAAGAGATGTTTGTGCTCTAATGAAAACTGAAGATGAAGATACAAAGGTGCCTGTATTATTCGTTAATAGCTGGATAATAAGAAAAAAAAAACAAACAAGAAAATCTGCACCAGCGTTTCAGTAAACATCTGCAGGTGATAGGTAAGTGGGTGATTCTTATTCTTCATGTTTTTGTACTTTTTTGGTTTTATTTATTATGCATTGTAGAAAATATTTTGTAAAATACATTTTTTTTCTGTATGTGTGTTTATGTAGAAAAAAATGAGAGACTGAGGGTAAAAGAGAGCTCTTTTCACCTTGGGTACCTTTATGGAGAAGTAGGGAGAGGCTGGGTGTGGTTCACTGTGTGGCCGCCAGACTTGGCTCTGGTCCTTACTAACCACATGAGTCTGGGTCCTGACGTAGCCCAGAGCCCTTCCAAGTGCTGTCATGAAGATCAAACAAAACCATGTATGGTTGGCAAAGAGTTAAACAAACAAAATGTGAATATCTGAGAGGCAGAATTATCAATAAATTATTCTATGACACTGTAAGTTTCAAATGGCTAAACTGGGATGCAGTCTGCCCAGACTGGTTTGGAAAACTTTTTGAAATACAGAGTTAATGATTTTTAACTAGCACTTCAGGACTGAAATTTGGTATCATTCTGATATGGTTTCCAGTGGGATATTTCTCCACTGGGCACTCATAGTAATCCTGTTGGTATGGATTATATTGATAATATTTTAAAACCTAATAAAACTCTAAAATGAAATGTGTGATGTTAGTGAATATATATCAAGTGATAGTATGGAATAATTTTAAATTGTTGTTTTTCAGTATTATTTGATGATATTAACAACCGAGAAGAATAGAAAAGAAAAACAAGCCACCACTTAATCAGAACCACCTTTGGGCAAAGGAGGAGAGACTCTGGGAGCTTCTGGCATGGAGGGGTTTAAATGAGTGATAGCTGCAGTTGGTGGCTGAAGGATTCTTACTAAGACACACCCTGGTATTTCTCTTTTGTATCAGTATTCCTGAAACCTTCTCCTCAGAACCGGGAATTCATAACACGTGATCGTCTTCCTGTGAGTAAAATTATTTCACTACATGGCAGAATAAGGTTTCAAGACAGGACATCAGTCAATTTGGAATTGGGCTGCCCCCAAATTGACTTATTTAGTTTTAAAACTATCACTGGTTAGTGTTCATCAACTAGTTAGCATTCATTAAGACAGCTCGGACACAACTTGATGCCTGTAGTAAGGAGTAAAAGGAGATGCTGCCTGCCTCACATCGATGATAGAAATACAACTCGTGAGACTCGGGCACTTCTGCACATCCCCCCACCTCTTTGTTTTCACTGCTTCCACCCACCCAGCAGCCCAGAGCCCAGATTTCTCTCACTGATGTTCTGTCCAGTAACTGATAATAACATCATTTGGTCCAGTGCTACTGGATTGAAAATATTTGAAAAGTATATTAGTACTGAACACAGAGACTTCCTCAAGGACAAGGAACAAGGTTTGCTTTCTTCCCCTGAAGAGCTATGGCAGGGATGGCACAAAGGTGGGCATGAGGGGACCCACCTGTCATAGTGAATCCACCCACCAGCAGCCCGATGTCGCGGCCGCCCACGATGATGGCCTCGCTACGCTCTTCCGCACTGCCACTGTTCTTGGTCCTCCAGGCGGCCCAGATGCCGACCAGCAAGATGAGAAGGTAGAACACCACGATGGCTACCAGCCCTTCCACCTGGAAATCCATTGTCACTGGGGCTTTGGGCTCTGCTGCAGCAGCTACTTCATTAAGACTTCTGCGAAAACACAGATGCTTACAAGCCAGCCAAGCCAATCCCGGCAGCCTGGTTAGACGACCTGGCTCCTGAGCAGTGGCCACTTAAAGAAGAAGTGCATTGAAATCCCAAGTTCACCTGTAGCTGCCAACAAGCCTCCATTCCATCACTCTATTTCTGTTCAACAACTGAACCTTGTCTTGGGTTTGCAAGAAACAGAGAAAATGCGGGTTTTGCTGTTTAAGGAATGTGCTTATTTTGTATTAAATTCTTGCAATGTAAAATTAACCTCATTGTGTTTTAACCCGGTTACTTGGGCAAGAAGTCACTCACAATCAGCAAGTCTGTATTTACTTTGGAACCACCGTACTATTCGATTCAGAATTGTTCAGCAGTGTAGATGCATCATAAAGGATCACTGAGAACCTATGCATAATCATTCATTTATTGAATCATCATCCCATCCCTCCTTTCAAACATCTTCAGGGAGCGGTTCCAAAATTAACCTGACATGCAAATATCTGGGGAAAAAATTTAGGAAGATCAACTTCAGAACAACATGGGCCTCCAGTTTTCAACAAGTGCGGGAGGATTGAGTTATGGCAGCCACTAAAGTGTTGTGCTATTTAGAGGGTCTCCCTCTGTCGACCCTCTCCACCCAGTGTCTTCCCTTCTCTCCCCTGCTCCCTCAGTGGCACACACAGGGAAACGACTTAAAAATACAGAAATGCCTGAAACAAAGCGGAGTGTCACAAGCACTAAAAGCAAGACCCTTAGAAGAGACACGTCAAGTTCTAATGCCTTTAATTTCTAGAATTTTTGTTCTCTCGTGTCTTCCTCTCGTACCCGTGGCTATCCATTCTCCTCAATTGGCACAGACAAGTTTTTGGGCAAGCCAGACCTCCGTGCGTGCAGATGGGCGACAGACCTTGGGCCGAAGAACCAGCCTCCGTCCCTTGGGCTCAGAGAAGTCAAAAGGAGCGCGAGTGGCGAGCGAGGGGTGAGCTTTGCCTTTGCAGCCTTAGCACCCCGTGTTCCCCTCCCTACCCGCAGGTCTCCCCCATCCTGCTCCGGGCGGATCCTTCTGCGCCCCAGGGTCCCTCCTGCGCCCGCGGCGTCCCCGGGGCTCCCACTGCACCCCGACTCACAGCCGCTCGCACCCGAGGACCCAGGCTGCGAGACCCGACCCGCCGGGCATCCCCGCGGGAGGCACAGAGCCGCGTCGGAGGGGTGGCCCCGACGCGCTTCTACCTGGAGTGGCCGCCGGGCAGGGAAGCGCTCCGCGGGTCCAGGCTCCTCTCGGCCGAGACTGCACGGGACACTGGCGTGTGGTCGGGGCGCAGGGCGGCAGGCCAGGAGGGTCCAGCTGCCGAAGCTCCGCACCCCGAGTCTCCGGAATCGCTGCGCGCGCGAAGTTGACAGGTGTGGGCGCGGCTCGGGGCGCTCGGCGCGGCCAAGAGGCGATCGATCCAGTATTGGCCACAGTCCCCTTTATAAGGGCGGCCGGTCGTCAGAGCCGGGGAGGCGGACGTCAGAGCAAAGTGCCCCGCGAGCCGGCGGGCGTGGGGCGCAGGGGACGCGCCGGAGCCGCGGGCCGGGCTGCGCTCTGGGCGTGGGGCCAGCGCCACCGCGGGGTCCCGGCCTGACGACGCGGGCGAGGCGCGGCCACTCCCGCTCCCTCCTCCAGGAAGCGGGGCTCGATTCCCCGGAGTCATTGCCAATTCCTACTTTCCAGGACTCTGGTTGGAAGCTGGGAATGGGGAGATGGGGAGGGTCTCAAGAAATTGTTTTCAGGTGGAGTCTCTGGAGGTCTGGCAGAGAGGAGGGGTCTAGGGAGTCTGCCTCCCCCAGACTTTGGTTTCTTGAGGCGCCACTCGCTGGTGCGTGAGGACCCCTCCCCGGGCCCCAGGGGAGGCTGATCCTGGCTTCTCTGTGATGGGTTCTTTGAAGAAGACATCTCACAAAGGTTTCGAGAGTCAATTTTAAATCCATACCCTTTCGAGTGGTCTGAAACAATGGGGGTGTAATGTCAGCCAGCCAAGGCTGAGCTGAACAGGTTGCTTGTCCACCAATGTACATTTTCAGTGCTGTAAAATTTCGCTGCTGCTGCTGCTGCTATAAAGTTTTAAATATCTACACCTAGACATCTATATCTGATAGCTAGATTATATATCCATGGGTATAGTTGCATGTCTATAGCTATATTTACATCTAGCTATATTTCTGCATTTATGGAGATAGACCTAGATAGATCTTTAGATAGATCTCTATCTAGGGAGATAGATATAGATAACTGTGTATTTCTGTAAGTGTGTGAGTGTAGGGGAGAGAGGAGAGAGAGAGGAGACACACACAGAGAAAGACAGCCTCTCTGGCTACTCTCTCACTCAGCTCCATATTCCACCAGCCATGCCACTGAATTAAGCAGTGAAATATGAAAATCTAATAATTAATGGAATAAGTAATGTTTGTTGATGACTGTCCACCTCTCTTGATGCAAAATTTCAGCGCATCCCCCGTTTTTGTACACTGGATTTGGAAATGGACTTTCACATTCCCAGCTACTGCTTTTCTTTGTTCTCTGTAAACAATGATAGCATCCAACCACCTTGTTTGAGATAAAGCCTGGGGAGGTCAAACTCTTCAGATAGAGAAGGACCTGTGAGTACAGTTATCTTGTCTGATTTGTATGATTAACTCACAGCTTTCCTGGAAAATGATTGCATAGCCTGTCAATATGACTCCATTTTTAAACAGGTAAGGGTTATGAATTTAAGCAATTGTAAGAAACTCATGAAGGGAAGACAGAGATGAGATTTCATATAATTACTGAAATGCTGTTAGCGGAGATTCATTCATTCGTTCATTTTGTTTTTGACAGTTATAACTCAATTTCTGCTTCTGGGCTTTGGCCACAGGTTAACGTCTTCCATACCAGAATGTACTTCAGGTGATGATGGCGGAAAGCATGTGACTGTAGCAGTATAGCAGGACAGGTATGGATAGTGGCTGTGTGTGAATTAGTGTCCATGGCTAAGGTCAGTCTCAGATCCAAGGAAGGAGGAAAGAAGAGGCTGTCCTCAAAGAAACATCACGAGGGCTTAAGGACAAGCGTCGGAATGCAGCCAGGGCAAGAGCTCTCCTTGGGGCCCACCTAATCCACTTTAAGATGCGGGACTTGCCAGACTCCAGACTTGGAGCCAGATCTGGGAGGTACAACGACCTTGAAGATGGCCAGACAGATTCTGGCCTGGCAGAGGAGCCGTCTGTCCTTCATGACGAAGAATGCCAGCTGAAAATAACAACCGCTGACGTGTTGAGTCCACTTCTGGGGAGACATTTGCTCATCTGCCGGGTCCTTGGAGCTCCAGTGTCTGATCCCAGGATGACGCTGCTGTGAATTTCTGCTCTAGGATGTGTTCCCTCTGACACTCACTCCTCTGTTGTCATCAACGTGCCTCTCCCTCTCCACTCACCTGGGAATGCATGATCACACACACCGTTAGAGAAATTCGTGTCAGGGGAAGATTGATTATAGCTTTGTTGGATAAAAAAGCAGTGATTGCCTTTCCAAATCATTCATTTAACAGACTTTTCCAGAGTGTCTTCTATGTTTGGAACATGGTTCTGAGTACAGAGAAATGTGCAGACAATGATGTAGCTCCTGCTCTTGTGCAGTTTATCATTAGTGAAAGGAAAGCAAAAAAACTAGCAAAAGCTGTCCTCCTGTATGTTCTTATAAATGCTGGGAAGAAAGTATCATGTTTGTGCACATGGATTTTAGGGAACACAGAAACAAAAGGCCTTAAACAGTAGAGGGTTTTCTTCCTAGAGAAGGGAGAGCAATCATTCAACAAACTCACTATGTGAACACCCACTATGCACCAAGAATTGTGATCGGTGGTAGGTATAGAGTCAAGTGATTTGAGAGAGGAGACCCGTACTCAATGGGCTTGAGCTTTCCAGGTGGCTCAGTGGTAGAGAACCTGCCTGCAGTGCAGGAGATGTGGTTAGACTTCTGGGTTGGAAGATCCCCTGGATGAGGAAATGGCAACCCACTCCAGTATACTCGCCTGGGAAATCCTGTGGACAGAGGAGGCTGGCGGGCTACAGTCCATGGGGCTGCAAGAGTTGGACATGACTGAGCGACTGAACAACAACAACAACAACAGGCTTACAGTCTGCAGCCTTGCTGCTTAAAGTGTGGTCCTTGGAGCAATAGCACTGATACCATCTTTTCTCTTAATAACTTTGAGAAAGGTCACTTGGCATACACATTCTGAACACAGGGTTGGAAGATCCCCTGGATGAGGAAATGGCAACCGACTCCAGTATACTCGCCTGGGAAATCCTGTGGACAGAGGAGCCTGGCGGGCTACAGTCCATGGGGCTGCAAAGAGTTGGACATGACTGAGCGACTGAACAACAACAACAACAGGCTTACAGTCTGCAGCTTTGCTGCTTAAAGTGTGGTCCTTGGAGCAATAGCACTGGTACCATCTTTTCTCTTAATAACTTTGAGAAAGGTCACTTGGCATACACATTCTGAACATGACTCATATATAGATGAAAATGCACAGTGAGATTTTTGGGGATCCATTTTCCTTAAATCATTGCCCTTTATCTTGCCCTAGTTTCCTCATTACAATTTCTGCTTGAAGCTTTCACAATTTTTAGTTGATTACTTTCATCTTCAATGGCATCATTGTCCTGTCATTTCCAAACCAGGATGATGATCAGAATCACAGTACTTTAAGAATTTCAGGCCTTAGGGCTCCACAATAAGAATTCTGGTTTGAGAAATCTTGGGTAAGATTTGAAATCTTTTTAAAATAGTCTTTCTTTTTTTTTCTTTTTCTTTAAAGTCATTTCAGTTTCAAAGCCAAGGAAAAGAGAGTATCTGAAATCCTCCCTGCCCCTCCATATACACTGTTGTTGTTTAGTTGCTCAGTCATATCTGACTTTTGTGATCCCATGGACTGTAGCACACCAGGCTTCCCTGTCCTTCAGTGTCTCCCAGAGTTTGCTCAAACTCATGTCCACTGCATGAATGATGCCACCTAACCATCTCATCCTCTGTCATCCCCCTTTCCTCCTACCTTCAATCTTTCCCAGCATCAGAGTCTTTTCCAGTGGGTCAACTCTTTGCATCAGGTGGCCAAAGTCTGGGAGCTTCAGCATCAATGTTGTTGTTTAGTTGCTCAGTCATATCCGACTTTTGTGATCCCGTGGACTGTAGCACACCAGGCTTCCCTGTCCTTCAGTGTCTCCCAGAGCTTGCTCAAACTCATGTCCACTGCATGAATGATGCCACCTAACCATCTCATCCTCTGTCATCCCCCTTTCCTCCTACCTTCAATCTTTCCCAGCATCAGAGTCTTTTCCAGTGGGTCAACTCTTTGCATCAGGTGGCCAAAGTCTGGGAGCTTCAGCATCAGTCCTTCCAATGAATATTCAGGGTTGATTTCCTTTAGGATTGACTGCTTTGATATCCTTGCCATTTCTATGAAGGCCACACATGCATAACCTCCACCATCATCAACATTCCCACCAAAGGGTAGGTTTGTTACAAAGGATGAACCTACCCTGACATGTCATCATCCAGAGCCTATAGTTTACCTTAGGCTTCACTCTTGTTGTATAGGCTGTCGGTTTGATCTCATGTGTGAAGACATGTGTCCACTATTATTGTATTTCACTGCCTGAAAACTCCTCTGTATCTGACTGATTCATCTCTTCTCTACTAAGCTGTGGCAATACTGATCTTTTTACTGTCTCCGTACTTTCACCTTTTCCAGAACTTCCCTTATCAACAGTTTCATTTCCTATGATAACCCTCATCTGAAAATATTAAAAGGAAAAATGCCAGAAATAATTTGTAAGTTTCAAATTGGGTGCTGTTCTGATTAGTATGATGAATTCTTGCTCCATTCCACTCTGGACATGAGCCATCCCTTTGTCCAGCAGATCTGCACATTAGCCACTTAGTAGGCATCTGGATTCTTAGATCCTCTGTCAAGGTATCGCAGGGCTTGTCTTCAAGTCACCCTTATTTTACTTAATAATAGTACCAAAGTGTAAAAGTAGTGATGCTGATAATTTCAATATCCCAGAGGGAAGACATAATAAAAGGAAAAATGCCAGAAATAATTTGTAAGTTTCAAATTGGGTGCTGTTCTGATTAGTATGATGAATTCTTGCTCCATTCCACTCTGGACATGAGCCATCCCTTTGTCCAGCAGATCTGCACATTAGCCACTTAGTAGGCATCTGGATTCTTAGATCCTCTGTCAAGGTATCGCAGGGCTTGTCTTCAAGTCACCCTTATTTTACTTAATAATAGTACCAAAGTGTAAAAGTAGTGATGCTGATAATTTCAATATCCCAGAGGGAAGACATAAAGTGCTTCCTTTAATGAGAAGGTGAAAGTTCTTGACTTCATGGGGGAAGAAAAAAAAATTATATGCTGGGGTTACTAAGAACTATGGTAAGAATTAATTTTCTATATATGTGATTATGAAGAAAGAAAAAGAAATTTGTGCTGGTTTTACAGTTGCATCTTGAACTGCAAAAGTTACTGTCACAGTGTATGATAAGTGTTAGTCGCTCAGTCGTGCTCGACTCTTTGTGATCCCATGGACTGCAGCCCGTCAGGCTCCTCTGTCCATGAGATTTTTCCAGGCAACGATACTGGAGTGGGTTACCATTTCCTTCTCCAGGGGATCTTCCCAACCCAGGGATTGAACCCTGGTCTCCTGCACTGCAGGCAGATTCTTTACTGACTGAGCTACAAGAGCAGCCCACAGTGTGTGATAAGTGCTTGGTTAAGATGGAAAAGGCAGTAAATTTGCACAATAAGGTATTAAGAGGAAGAGAGAAACTGCATTCACATAATTTTATTATTCTATTCTATTACTTTATTGTTAACCTCCTATTGTGCCTAACTTATAAATTAAACTTTATCATATGCATGTATTTATAGGATAGAACACAGTGCACTTAGGCTTCTGTACTTGCCACGGTTGCAGGCATCCACTGGCGGTCTTGAATTTACCTCCCGGCCCTGCCCCAGATAAGGGGAGACACACAGTTGTTGGAATCAAAAATTGTGCAGACTTTTCAGAAGGATGTTATTCTTTCAGTTATGTGAATTTAAGGTTCCTCCATGACTTTTCATGGCTTGAGATCAGATCATTTGGAAAGATGTGGGTGGACCTATAGCCTGTCATACAGAGTGAAGTAAGTCAGAAAGAGGAAAACAAATACCTTATATTAACACCTATATGTGGAATCTAGAAAAGTGGTACAGATGATCTTATTTGCAAAGTAGAAATAGAGCACAAATGTAGAGAACAAAGATGTCAAGGGGGATGGGAGTGGGGTGGGATGAACGGGGAGATTGGAGTTGACACATATGCACTATTGATACTGCGTATAAGATAGATAACTAATAATGAGAACCTACTGTACAGCACAGTGAGCTTGACTCAATGTTCTGTAGTGACCAAAATGGGAAAGAAATCCCAGAATAAGGAAAGATATGTGTACTACGTATAGCTGATTCACTTTGCTGCACAGCAGAAACGAATACAACATTGTAAAGCAGCTATTCTTCAGTACAATTTAATAGAAATGATAACTGCAAAGATGTTTTCAAAACACTGCAAGGACAAATAAGTGAATTCAGCAAGGTAACAGGATATAAGATAAATTGCAAAATACTAAAGAAAAGATCAAAGACCTGATGGAGAGACATGTCATATTTATAGACTGGAAGACTCAACAGAATAAATATGTACACTCTCCCAAAAGTTATAGCACAATTCTTTTAAAAAATCACAGAAAAGCTCTTTTTTAAAAAAAATTTATACAAGCTTATTCTTAAATTTATAAGAAAAACTCAAGCCTTAGAATATTTAAAACAACCTTTATAAAAATAAGGTGGGTTAAATTACTTTACTTGATATTAAGACTTAACTGTAGAGCTACTGTAGTCAAGAGTATGTGGAAAAAAACAACCAAAAAAAAAAAAAAAGTATGTGGGATTGTGGAAGGACAGACACAGATAAATGGCTCAGAACACAGAACCCAGAAACAGACCCACACAAATTTGTCCAACTGATTTTTTGATAAAGTTGTAGAAGCAGTTCAAAGGAGGAAGAATAGCCTTTACAATGGATTTCTTTTTTTTTTTTTAATAATTTTTATTTTTTAGTTTGTTTTGCTTTACAATACTGTATTTGTTTTGCTATACATCGACATGAATCAGCCATGAGTGTACATGAACTCCCACTCCCGACCCCCACCTCCCCTTCCCGCCCCACACCATCTCTCTGGATTATCCCCGTGCATCAGTCCCAAGCATTCTGCATCCCGCATCCCGCATCCCGCATCGAACCCAGACCGGCGACTCTGTGGGAGAGGGAAAGGGTGGGATGATTTGGGAGAGTGGCAGTGTAACATGTATGATATCATAAGTGATACAATGGATTTCTGAAGCAACTGGCCAGCCGCAAGCAACAGAAACAGACAAAAAGCTCTATGGTATTTTAAAATTTATCAGTAAATTTGAACTCTCTTATAATAAAATGCTGGGGGAAAATTGCTCAACAGGTATTGCTTCCAATAGTACTATTTGGTAAAGTTTTAAAGCCAGTTATATATAAGACCAATTCCATGTTGTATTTGGCCAGTGTAGAAATCCTCACATTTTAATTGAGAAATAACCACTTTGAATATCTACAGAATCCTTGTTAACACTCAGAGGTCTGTGCAATGCTAGTGCTTCAGTCTGTAAGAAAGGTCAACATTGCTTCTTCACATCTTTATTGATATTTCCAGTTGGGATTCCAAATAAACCATAGAAGCAAAGGTGGCTGTGGTATTAGCAAGTGGCCAAGAGGTCTGAAGATAAAATTTCAAAATCTTCTTGTTGATCCTAGTTTTCTGCATCAGGGACCCTGGTTTACAGAACTGAATTGAAGACAAATGTGATAGCTGGAATAAACAGTTTTGGGGACAATTGCTTAATGCTTTAATTTTCTTTAGAAATCGTAGCCCAGTACAAAAAGATCTATTAAGGTAATTGGCTGTAATATAGAGAAAAACATGAGAGTTAGCCAAAATTGTATGCTTGCATTTCATAATGCTTAGCTAAATACCTGACACTTTTTCTTTCATTGACCTTTTCTAGTCTTCTTTCCAGAAAGGTAATTTTAATGAGTTTCAGTGCTACTCACTGTTAGTAAATTATAATTACATTTCATTTCTTCACTTTATAGTTGCTAGATTCTTTGATATGAAGGGGTGTGCTTTTTTTCTTTTTCAGTTAAACTATCAAACAGAAAATAAGCACTTCTGTTATACTTAAAAATAATATTGATTTTTTGTCCTCTGTGTAAAAGTGAAGCTTTATGATTGTATCATATGTTACTTTAAGGGTAGAAAGCCTTTATTTTTCAAAACTAGAGTAACATTTTTCTTTCATCCTTTTGAGAACTTTCTTCATGAAATTTAAATTATACTCTTTGGAGAGAATAGTTTGACATGTACATTTCTATTTATGGCAAAAGCTTCCATTTGCAGAGAACACAGGAATATGATATGTAATGGATGGACTGCTTGGGAACATCTGGGCTTGACCAGTTTGTGAGGGCAGTGGGAACACAGATACTTTATTTTATTGGGCTTTGGAGATATTCCTTTAAAAAAAAAACAAATTTAAGGTTTCTGGCAACCCTGTATCAAATAAGTCTATTGGGCCAGTTTTTCCAATGGCATTTGCTCATTTCATGTCTCTGAGTCACATTTTGGTAATTCTTACATTATCTCAAATTTTAAAATTATTGTTATACAATTTCTATTTATTGCAAAAGCTTCCATTTGCAGAGAACACAGGAATATGATATGTAATGGATGGACTGCTTGGGAACATCTGGGCTTGACCAGTTTGTAAGGGCAGTGGGAACACAGATACTTTATTTTATTGGGCTTTGGAGATATTCCTTTTAAAAAAAAACAAATTTAAGGTTTCTGGCAACCCTGTATCAAGTAAGTCTATTGGGCCAGTTTTTCCAATGGCATTTGCTCATTTCATGTCTCTGAGTCACATTTTGGTAATTCTTACATTATCTCAAATTTTAAAATTATTGTTATACATGCTATGGAGGTCTGTAATCAGTGATCTTTGATGTTACTATCTTCACTCACTGAAGGCTCAGATGATGATTAGCATGTTTCAGCAATAAAGGTTTTTAATAAAGATATCTACATTGTTTTTTAGATGCTTAGCTGACTTTTTGAACCTGGTAGGCTACTGTATAGTATATATATAACTTTTGTATGTACTGGGAAACCAAAAATGTGTGTGACTGGTTTTACTGCAATATTTGCTTTATCACAGTGGTCTGGACCCAAACCCGCAGTAACTCTGAGATGTCTGTACTGGATGCTGACATTGATAACCAACACATTTCTTATCATTGTAAGTATCATTTACAACAGAGTAGAGATTCACTTTATCTCAAGTATCATCAGTAAGGATCTGGGAAATGGTTGGAAGCACAAGCCAGCTTTTGTTTTTTATTTATTTTAAAATTAATTTTCTTGGAGTATGATTGCTTTACAATGTTGTGTTAGTTTTTGCTGTACAGAAAGGTGAATCAGCTATATGTGTACATATATTCTCCCTTTATGGATTTCCTTCCCATTTAGGTCACCACAGAATAATGAGTAGAGATCCCTGTGCTATACAGTAGGTCCTTGTTGGTGATTTATTTTAAATATAGCAGTGTGTACATATCCATCCCAAATTCCCAATCTATCCATCCCCCCACTGTTCCCCTCTGGTAACCATAAGTTCATTCTCTAAGTCTGTGAGTCTATTGCTGTTTCTTAATAAGTTCATTTTATCATTTTTTTCAGATTCCACATATAAGCGATGTCATATAATGTTTATCTTTGTCTTATTTCACTCAGTATGATAATCTCCATGTCCAACCGTGTTGCTGCAAATAGCATTACTTCATTCTTTTTAATGGCTGAGTCATATTCCATTGTATATATGTACCACAGTATGGTACAGGCACAAAAACAGAAATGTAGCTCAATGGAGCAGGATAGAAAGCCCAGGAATAAACCCACATACCTGTGGTCAACTAATCTGCAACAAAGGAGTTAAGACTACACAATGGAAGAAAGAGAGTCTCTTTAATAAATGGTGCTGGGAAAGCTAGACAGCTACATGTAAAAAATTGAAATTAGAACACTTTTAACACCATACACAAAGATGAATTAAAAATGGATTAAAGGCCTAAATGCCAAAAGGCCAATTTTATGCATAACAGTCCCCAGAAGAGAGCATACATATATTAAATGACATCAGGACTGCTCAGTGATGCTAGGAATAAAAGAAACTGCCTTACAAAATATTATAAATCAATTATATTTTAATAAATTAAAAAAAATAAACTGTCTTCCATAGTTAAGGAATCTTCATGTCTGCTGGTTTAAGGCTGGACTCTTCATTCAATATCAAATTTCTCTTAAACTGGGAGCATAATTTCTTTCTGGGCACAAAAATGATGGATGAGAAATTGGTTTATCTATTTTCCTTTTCACATCTAAGTAGCAATATTAATAATAATTCATGTGAACAGAAGGGAAAACTAAAGTCTATTCCCAGTTACGCCTCTTAACAGGATTTTAATTTCCTTCAGTTCAGTTCAGTCACTCAGTCATGTCCGACTCTTTGCGACCCCATGAATCGCAGCACACCTGGCCTCCCTGTCCATCACCAACTCCCGGAGTTCACTCAGACTCACGTCCATTAAGTCAGTGATGCCATCCAGCCATCTCATCCTCGGTCGTCCCCTTCTCCTCCTGCCCCCAATCCCTCCCAGCATCAAAGTCTTTCCAATGAGTCAACTCTTCGCATGAGGTGGCCAAAGTACCGGAGTTTCAGCTTTAGCATCATTCCTTCCAAAGAACACCCAGGACTAATCTCCTTCAGAATGGACTGGTCGGATCTCCTTGCAGTCCAAGGAGCGCTCAAGAGTCTTTTCCAACACCACAGTTCAAAAGCATCAATTCTTTGGCTCTCAGCCTTCTTTACAGTTTAACTCTCACATCCACATATGACTACTGGAAAAACCATAGCCTTGACTAGAAGGACCTTAGTCGCCAAAGTAATGTCTCTGCCTTTGAATATGCTATCTAGGCTGCTCATAACTTTTCTTCCAAGGAGTAAGCGTCTTTTTCTTTTTTTTTAGGGGTAAGCGTCTTTTAATTTCATGGCTGCAATCACCATCTGCAGTGGTGCATAAAATATTTCTTATGAGTAGTTAGGACAGAATCCTTTATCCTAAGAAGGAAAGATAAACAGACTTCAGGAATGGCCTTAGCTACCGCAGTTTTGTTTTGTCTTAAAATATGATGTCAAAATCTGAAACCACTACACAAGTGTGCTGGAATAGAACAATTAAGCAAGTGATGGGAAATGATGGAGACCAGGCATCTCACTGTCAGAGGGGGAGGTTCCAGAGAAGCAGAGGAGGAGGCTTGGATGATCCCTGGGAACTGGACTAGAATGGGGGCATCCGTGTGGAAGAATCCTTTATCCTAAGAAGGAAAGATAAACAGACTTCAGGAATGGCCTTAGCTACCGCAGTTTTGTTTTGTCTTAAAATATGATGTCAAAATCTGAAACCACTACACAAGTGTGCTGGAATAGAACAATTAAGCAAGTGATGGGAAATGATGGAGACCAGGCATCTCACTGTCAGAGGGGGAGGTTCCAGAGAAGCAGAGGAGGAGGCTTGGATGATCCCTGGGAACTGGACTAGAATGGGGGCATCCGTGTGGATTTCTGTTTCAGTTCAGGTGCAGATGCATGGATCAAAACAGAGGGACATAGATAGACTAGTTATAGATATATTCATAAAACTGATTAGCATTCATACAAGGCTTCCCAGGTAGAGCAGTGGTGAAGAATCTGTCTGCCAATTCAGGAGACACAGGAGATGTGGGTTCAATCCCTGGTTCAAGAAGATCCCCTGGAAGAAGAAATGTCAACGCATTATAGTATTCCTGCCTAGAGAATTCCATGGAGAAGGGAACCTGGAGGGCTATAGTTCTTAGGTTCGCAAAGAGTCAGACACGACTAAAGTGACTTAGCATGCATGCACACATGCTTAAAATTGTGGAATCCTAGGTTTTTAGGGTATAAATATCATAAAAACTGGAAACTAAAGGTAGGTCTCCTTGCTAATTTTCTCTGATAATTATCTTGCTATTTTAAAGATGAGTAACTCTGTAAGCACTGAATTTGATTTTGCAGTAAGCCTGTGTAATGGGACATTTGGTGGATCTGTTCTAATTCACAGACGTGAAACGTTAATCATCCCTTAGTCACAGGGAGCATCCTCTGGATTGGTGTATTGTACCTGATGGTTGTGATTTATTATTCGGTTCCTGTTGTATATAAACACATTCTGTTGTGTTGTTTCTGACTTGACTGGAAGAAAATAAAAACAAACACTATTTACCACTATTCAACCCATGACTCAACAACTTAATAGATGTGGATGGTCAGAAGATAGCTCATGTAAAAGTTAACAGAAATTAATGCTGAAATTATTTATGTGACTATTAACTCCTTAAAATAAATAAGCAAATAGATTTCCAAATTTTATTGAGGGCAAAGATTCTACCTATACTGTTAATGCAGAATAGTTTTAGAGACATCCTGTATTATTAAAAGAAGATTTCTTCTATGAAATCTATATGCAAAGATTCCACCTTTGGCCCAAATAATGGTAAAGCAATCTAACCTATAGTCTCTATACATTTCTTTATTGTAGATATTTTTACGTTTTTATTCAGATTAAGTTTTATTAACTGCAATGGTCTAGAATTAATGGATTTCAGTATCAGTTCAGTTGCTCAGTCATGTCTGATTCTTTGCGACCCGATGGACTGCAGCATGCTAGGCTTCCCTGTCCATCACCAACTCCTGGAACTTGCACAGACTCATGTCCATCGAGTTGGTGATGTCATTCAACTATCTCATCCTCTGTTGTACCCTTTTCCCTCTGCCTTCAATCTTTCCCAGCATCAGGGCCCTTTCCAATGAGTCAGTTCTTTTCTGGCTTTTCGATTCCTACATAAGAAGACCCTTATGAATGACTTCCCAGGTGGTCCAGTGGTAAAGAATTTGCCTGCCCTTGTAGAAGACACAAGAGATGCAGTTTCAGTCCCTGGGTCAGGAAGATATCCTGGAGAAGGGAATGGCAACCCATTCTAGCATTCTTGTCTGGAAAATTCCATGCACCGAGGAGCCTGGTGGGCTAGAGCCCACGGACTTGCAAAGAGTCAGACATAACTATGCACGCACACACACATAAACACCCCCCCACACACATTAGACAACTCAATGATATGTTTCTGTTCATTTCAGTTGTAAATGTCTAAGGCTCATATATGCTCTTTTGCTGAACATGGTAAGAAAATAATCTATTCTTTCAACAAATGATTATTGATTACCAACCATATGCCAGGCCAATGTGTGTAATAGCTTTTTAATTTTTATTTTGCATGTTATAAAAGTTGAGTAACAAAAGTCAAATTTTATTTAAAGATACATGTAATTACACAATTGTGATCCTCTGGAAATAAGCACTTTTTCACACTATGCTGGTTTGTGAGCAAAACAAGATGTGTGTTATTGTTCCTCTCTCTCTTTCATTGCAGATCCAGAGCTCCTTACTCTTTTTATTCTATTTTTATTTTTAAGATTGTTTTTGATGTGAACCATTTTTAAAGTCTTTAATGAAGTTGTTTCAATACTGTTTCTGTTTTATGTTTTGGTTTTCTGATCATGAAACATGTGGGATCTTAGCTCCAACTGTGGATAAAACCCATACACCTTGCACTGGAAGGTAAGGTCTTAACCACTGGATCATTGGAGAAATCTTCTATTTTCTTACTCTTTTAGGTATTGTAACATATAGATTACAGAAAGTAATGTGTAGCCATGCATTCCTAATTCCTGGCCTAATACTTGTAATGCACTCTTCTTGTTTCTCTACATTTGTTGTTGTTCAGTTGCTAAGTTGTGTCTGACTCTCTGTGACTCCATGAACTGCAGCACACCAGGCATCCCTGTCCTCCTCTATCTCCCAGAGTTTGCTCAAACCCATGTCCATTGAGTCCGTGATACCATCCAACCATCTCATTCTCTGTTGCCCCCTTCTCCTCCTGCCCTCAATCTTTCCCAGCATCAGAGTCTTTTCCAGTGTGTTGGCTCTATGCATCAGGTGGCCAGAGTATTGGAGCTATATGCAATACAATAAATAAGGTAAAATGCAAAGCATTTTTCTTCATAGGTATTTCAAATAAAAATAAATGTATAGCAAAACCAATACAATATTGTAAAGTAAAAAAAAAATAAATGTAGCATTATTATATAAATGGTATTTTATTTAAAAGACTAAACATTTCAATAACTTGATGCTTTTGCTTATTAGAGGCTATTTGGCTGTGGCGGAGGCAGTCCTGACATTTTACTCATTTGCCTTTTCTTTTCTCTACCTCACCAAGGTAGGTTGTTCTACTTGGGGAATAAAATCCTGGTCAGATGGATGTGGGTGTTTTTTTGTTTTGTTTTGTTTTTTGGTTTCCAGGCAATAATTTATACTAGTCATGTACATCTAAGTCTGCATCACTGATAGAGACACAGTGGTTGGTGGTTATGATCATTACCGGGTTTGGTGATGCATCTTCAGTGAGCCTTCAGCCCCTCCTTCTCAGCTCTCCAGCATCATCCAGTTAGATATAGCCCTCCCAGGAGCAGAGAGATGATCCATGAGCTGGGTCAGCCTGCAGGTCACTTGTATTTGAGTCACAGAATTTTGGCATCTCTAAACACCTTAAAATCAGATTTCGCAAAACATTCAGCCTTCTCCGAGAGCTGACAGGCTCGCCTGCCTGTTGTAGGTTTTCCACAGGAAATGACGGGCCAGGTTAAATGGTCTCTGCTGCATTTTAGGGCTCACTGACAGCTCTTGCTTTCCTGAGACCGAGGGCAAGGGTCACTTTGCATTGAATTCTGCATCTTTACTTTGCGTTTTAGAGTAATGGTTAGGAGAAAAATGCTCTACATATTGAAAGGATATCTATCAAAAGTGGGAAAACAGAAGATAAACACTATTTCCTGTTCACTCATTCTACTTTCTGCATATTTCACTGGTACTTCCAGTGTATCCAAACATTATTTTGAATAAATATGCACTTGCATATGTGTGTTGTGGGTTGTATTAGCTAAATTCAAGGCAACAGGCTTTGAATTAATTAGAGTTTACCCATTCTTAGGAACTGAGGATCCAAAAATGAATGAGACATGATAGGTATTATTATAAAGGAGTTTGTGGTCCAGGCAACGCCATTGGAAATCCTTCATAATTATTGCCTCATTCATTTTTCATCCTCTTTTTAATTTTGTACCTCTTTTTATTCTGGTTGCGTGAGAATCCCCTGAACTGGAGCTGAGTTCTTCTTTAAATGTTATTAATGTCATTAACTGTTAGTACAAATATGTACTAATTTTTAGATGATGAACAAAATCTAAACTCATTCAAAGATATTCTTCATTTAAGTTGGCAAACAAATTTTCCGGAACTTACTGATAGTATCTATGAAAATAACTTGAAAACTGTTTTACTGAGGAGGAGAAGATTATTTCTATTGAGAAAAAAATAATCCGTGGCAAGAATTATAAGATAATACCGAGAGAAAAGGAAAAATTTCATCAGATGAAAAAATGATCAATCATCTGTCATTACTTGAACATCAGTCAAATCCATGAATGAATTTATAACATTGTTTCAGAAAGAAAGTGAAAAATGTTAAACACAAAGCCAGGCAGGCTTTACCATCACCAACTTTCAACAGTTTCATTATCCACCCTGGGGATTCACAGAATGACGATTTCTCTTTCTTAATCTCTCTACCTGGAAGATCTCACAGGAGAGAAGTCAGTTCATAAGTCACAGTGGCAGGAGCTTTGGCTGGTGTTCTTACAATTCAAACCCTAAAAGAGCAATTGCTCCATTGGGAGCTTGGACATCCTCAAGACTGAGGTTGAGGGGACTGAGGATGAGGGTAGAGGTGCTTCGGGATCAAGAGACAGAGTGGGGATCAAGAGAAATTCCACAGCTTGGCTCTGAGACTTGCTGTTAGGTAACAATGGGGGAAGTTAGACAAATAAATGGTCAGGGAATTTCTCAGAAATGTACCTTCCCTACAACACAACTGTGGCCTTGTTTTTTTTCCCTTCCTTTAAAACTATTCCTATTTAGGACTTCCTGGTGGTCTAGTGGTTAAAAATCTGTGTTCCGAATGTAGGGGGCTACCAGTTCCATCTCTGGTCAGGGAACTAGACGCTATATGCTGCAACTAAAACCCGGCATAGCCAAATTAATAAATATTAAAAAAACCCACCATTCCTGCTTGTAATTTATCTCTCCCTGCTCCCTGATGGCTTAGATGGTAAAGAATCTGCCTGCAATGTGAAGGACCTGGGTTTGATCCTGGGTTGGAAAGATCCCCTGGAGGAGAGCATGGCAACCCACTCCAGTTATCTTGCCTGGAGAATCCCCATGGAAAGAGGAACCTGGCGGGCTGCAGTCCATGGTGTCATAAAGAGTCGGACATGACTGAGCGACTAAGTGCAGCACACAACAGCACAGCCTTCTCCTTTGGGGATCATATATTTGTTTCCTGTGTCTGTGGGTCTGTTTCTGCTTTGTATATAAGTTCATAAGTGATTAGGTTGTGATAAACATATGCACTGCTATATATAAAATAGATAATCAACAAGGACATACTGTGTAGCACAGGGAGCTAGATATTTCATAATAATCTAAAAAGGAAAAGAATCTGAAAAAGAAAAGACGCACATGTATGTGTAACCAAATCACTTGTGCTGCACCCTTTAAACTAACACAACGTTGTAAATCAATTATACTTCAACAAAAAAGTAAAAAACAAAAAACCCATTCCTGTTGGAAAGTGACTAAAGCAAAATGGTTGTAATAATTTAGGACCATGTGAGAAAAGCAAACATTTAATCTGATGTCCTTTGTGCCTCCGGAAGGAACTGTAATTTGATTGGTTTTTGCCACCGACAGCCTTTTCCTCCTTAGAATGCAGATCATGCCAATAATTCCTAAAGTAATGTGACTGAAATATCATTTCTCATTTCTGAAGTTGGCAAATATTAAAAAATCTTGAAGAGATTTCTTAATTTATTGTATAAAACCTTTTGCCTGAACTGCCTCTAACCACACTGGGAATTGGTTTCTTGATTCTATTCTTCAAGAAAATGATCTTTGCAAGTAATTTTCTTTTATACTCAGTTTCATCTATAAATTATTTTCATTTCATAGTAGCATTAATTAAGTTATTATTAGATGTCTGGGCAATGAGCTAAAAGTCCCACCTGAGTAAAATATTATGGAAAAGGCTGAGTGCTTAACCAGTGCTCAAAGACAATAGTCCTTAATAAATTCATTTTTTCCTCCCTGAGTAACATTGCAAAACCCATTTAAGGCTCAGCATCTTCTTGAATAACCAAGTATATCATTCTGTAATCACTGATACTGAATTGGGTGATGGTCTGACTCCCAAATGATAGAAACTAGCCCATGTATTGAATTTTCTGATACTTGCTCAATGTTCCACATCCCTAGGACAAAAGAAATGAGAACTTAGTATGTATCAGTAGCTTTATATTCATGAATTCTTTTAACCTTTCCAAAGCACTTTGGCCACCGGATGCAACGCCAATTCACTGGAAAAGATCCTCAATCTGGAAAGATTGAGGGAAGGAGTAGAAGGGAGGGGCAGAGGATGAGATGGTTGGATGGCATCACTGACTCGATGGACATGAGTTTGAACAAGCTCTGGGAGATGGTGAAGGACAGGAGAGCCTGGTGTGCAGAAATGCATGGGGTCACAGAGTTGGACACAAGTTAGTGACTGAAGAACAGCAACAGCAAAGCACCATGGGGGCAAAACATTGCTCCCATTCTGCAGAGAAGCCCTCCCCAGGGTAATTTGCCTGAGATCACAGAGCTGGAAAAGTGACTGGTGGAACCAGATCCCCCCCAACTCTGTGGAGAGTCCACACTCTCTCTGTCCCTGAAGAGTCTCTGAATACCCAGGATGGATCCTTTCTTCTCTCTCTGCGCCAACAGCAAGGAGCCTAACACCCAAGCAGCTTTTTCTCTAGCTGACTGACCACCCGGTGGACTTCATATTCATCCCATTGTCACACCACAGAGATGGAACTTTCCAGACAGCCTCACAGGAGAACACAAAGTCACTTAGGATAAGCACACGATGTAGAATGTAATTATACCAAGGACTCAGACAGACCAATATTTAATTAATAATAATAGTAAATACACATTCAGTAAAAATAGAGTGGATGCCCGTTTGTTGAAACTTGAGAATGAGAAGGAAAGTGAAATCTTATGCCAGTTTCCCGCAAATTACTATGTATTATGAGAAAAAACAGGCTTCCTAGGTGGCTCAGTGGTAAACAACTCACCTGCCAATGCAGGAGATGCCGGTTTGATCCCTGGGTCAAGAAGATGCCCTGGAGAAGGGAATGGCAACCCACCCCAGTATTCTTGCCTGGGAAATAACATGGACAGAGTAGCCTTGTGGGCTACAGTCCATGGGGTTGCAAAGAGCTGGACATGACTTAATGACTGAGCACCACCACACTGAGAAAAAATAGTCCCATGGCCATGTAAGTTTGGGAATTGCTTGTCCAAGACATCTGAAGGGGCTTCTTTAAGGAAGGACATCTGAGAACTCTTGATATGCAATACGACGGTGAAAAGTCATCTTCTAAACTTGTAATGTAACGTTAGGTTTTACTTTTTATTTTAGAATATTTTAAGAATCTGGCATTTCCCAATGTGGTTTTCTGTCTTTCAGTCTTATTATTTATTCCTCTTACATAGTTTCTGTATCTATCATAGAAACTCTTTGAAATATCCTTTGCCATCCTCTAAAATTTCCTTCCTCCATATCTTTGGCCACACGATTATTCTATTTAAGACACCATTTTCCATCTATTTTTTTCATATCCAAATCCTAGCTATTTTTCAGGGATTAACTAAAATGCCAACTTATCCATGGAGTCTTTTCTAATCCTTTTAACCACAAATAACTCTCTTTAGTGCTCTTAGACCATTTAATCTCACTTCTTTTATCATGTCATTTATGATGTTTTGGTCATGGGCAACAGACTCTGCTTCTCAATTAGGTCAAAAGGGAAAGATATTTTCACTTATCTCACACACTAGTGAAGCAATGCTCAAAATTCTCCAAGCTAGGCTTCAATAGTATGTGAACTGAGAACTTCCAGATGTTCAAGCTGGATTTAGGTAGAGGAATCAGAGATCAAATTGCCAACAACTGTTGGATCATAGAAAAAGCAAGAGAATTCCAGACAAACATATACTTCTGCTTCATTAATCACACTAAAGCCTTTGGCTGTGTGGATCACAACAAACTGGAAAATTCTTAAAGAGATGGGAATACCAGACCACCTTATCTGCTTCTTGAGAAATCTGTATTTCTTAGGTCAAGAAGCAACAGTTAGAACAAGACAATGAACTGGTTCCAAACTGGGAAAGGAGTATGTCAAGTCTGTGTATTGTCACCCTGTTTATTTAACATATATGTGGAGTATATCATGCAAAGTGTCAGGGTGGATGAAGCACAAGCCGGAATCAAGATTGCAGGGAGAAATATCAATAATCTCAGATATGCAGATGACACCACCCTTATGACAGAAAGTGAAGAGGAACTAAAGAGCCTCTTGATGAAAGTGAAAGAGGAGAGTGAAAAAGCTGGCTTAAAACTCAACATTCAGAAAACTGGCATCCCATCCCATCACTTCATGGCAAATGGAAATACTGACAGACTTATTTTCTTGGGTTCCAAAATCACTGCAGATGATGACTGCAGTCATGAAATTAAAAAGAGGAACTAAAGAGCCTCTTGATGAAAGTGAAAGAGGAGAGTGAAAAAGCTGGCTTAAAACTCAACATTCAGAAAACTGGCATCCCATCCCATCACTTCATGGCAAATGGAAATACTGACAGACTTATTTTCTTGGGTTCCAAAATCACTGCAGATGATGACTGCAGTCATGAAATTAAAAGATGCTTCCTCCTTGGAAGAAAAATTATGACCAACATAGATAAGCATATTGAAAAGCAGAGACATTACTTTGCCTACAAAAGTCCATATAGTCAAAGCTATGGTTTTTCCAGTAATCATGTATGGATATGAGAGATGGACCATAAAGAAAGCTGGGCGCCAAAGAATTGCTGCTTTTGAACTGTGGTATTGGATAAGACTCTTGAGAGTCCCTTGAATAGCAAGGAGATCAAATCAGTCAATCCTAAAGGAAATCAGTCCTGAATATTCACTGTAAGGACTGATGTTGAAGCTAAAACTCCAATACTTTGGCCACCTGATGCAAAGAACTGACTCACTGGCAAAAGCTCTGATGCTGGGAAAGATTGAAGACAGGGGGAAAAGGGGACAGTAGAGGATGAGATGGTTGGATGGCATCACCAACTTGATAGACATGAGTTTGGGCCATCTCAAGGAGTTGGTGATGGACAGGGAAGCCTGGTATGCTGTAGTCCTCGAGGTTGCAAAGAGTCAGGTATGACTGAGTGACTGAACTGAACTGAACTGAACTGATAGAGTTAATAAAGAGGAAGAGGTGGACTGGATACCCAGGGAGTAAGGATATAGTGGGAGCGTCTGCAGGGTTGTTCCTCCTTGGAAATACTCAAGGCTGATCATTTCCCAAATTTGTGTCAGTCCATTAAAATTTAACCTCTGGAGACAGTGTGTGATTGAACTGGCTGAAGTCAAGCCCCTCACTTTGGGTGTTGAGGATGGGTGGCCTGCATAACAAGGAGTCCCATAGTTCTCCTGCAGAAAATGGAGTGTTCAGTTAACAAAATAAAAGAGAAGGAATACTGGATGTAGAAAACATAAGACAGTCACTGAACTTTTCTACTCAATTACCTTAGGCCTCTTATTATAGATATATTATAGATATATAGGTAAGTCTTCCCTCATGCATTTATTAAGTTTTGGGTCTTTACCACACTAAGCACATCTCACACACACATACACACACACACAGATTTGTTCAATAAATATAAACATATGTAGATATGGCTTCTTATTTTAAGACAGAAAAGCAAAGAGAGAATGTCTTAAAGTCTTAAACAACATACACAGTACATGTCAGATGAGTTCCCCACCTCCATGTACATTCATATCTCTCACTTCTAGGGTATTTCCTGGTTCTTTTTAAAGTCTTCACTTGTGTTATATTTACAATGTTTTAGTTCCTGGGTACGTTGCTTTCTGTTCTTAGAACATTTCATTCTGTGGAATTTACTGAGGTTAAAAGAGGAGCAGAGTTCTTCCCAAGTGAAGAACTCATATCTCCTTCTCCTTCTCCCAATGTCTGTGGTGAATGAAAAAAATGGGGAGAAGAGACTTATAATTTTGTGTTTAGATTGTGAATTTTGGTTTTTAGGGCCCTATGGAAAACTTTTAGCTTATTCATTTGAAGGTTTTCATTGTTTGGTAATTAGTTTTACAAGCCTTTCCTGTTAAAAATCATTAGCTAATTTTATTTTTTTGGGCTCCAAAATCACTGCAGATGGTGACTGCAGCCATGAAATTAAACGACACTTACTCCTTGGAAGAAAAGTTATGACCAACCTAGATAGTATATTCAAAAGCAGAGACATTACTTTGCCGACTAAGGTCCGTCTAGTCAAGGCTATGGTTTTTCCTGTGGTCATGTATGGATGTGAGAGTTGGACTGTGAAGAAGGCTGAGCACCGAAGAATTGATGCTTTTGAACTGTGGTGTTGGAGAAGACTCTTGAGAGTCCCTTGGACTGCAAGGAGATCCAACCAGTCCATTCTGAAGGAGATCAACCCTGGGATTTCTTTGGAGGGAATGATGCTAAAACTGAAGCTCCAGACTTTGGCCACCTCATGCGAAGAGTTGACTCATTGGAAAAGACCCTGATGCTGGGAGGGATTGGGGGCAGGAGGAGAAGGGGACGACAGAGGATGAGATGGCTGGATGGCATCACAGATTCAATGGACGTGAGTCTGAGTGAACTCTGGGAGTTGGTGATGGACATGGAGGCTTGGCGTGCTGTGATTCATGGGGTCGCAAAGAGTCGGACATGACTGAGCGACTGAACGGAACAGAACGGAGCTTATGAAGGAGGTTCATTTACAAGGTAGGAGGAATGACTGCACTCAAACAGGCAGAATTAGCAGTGGCCCTGAAAGCCTGCTTGGGCAGAACCACTGAGAGACCTGTCAGACTACACTAATACTTCCTGGTCTGTGGTCTCCCCGGTTCTACATTAAGTGGGAAATGTCACAAGAGCTTTGTGTCTGCACCTGCACCTGAGGTTTTTTGATTGACTCCCAAGCTGCAGCTAAACATTTCCATATTCACGTTTAATTGTATAATAGACAAAATAACTCTTGGACTGAAAGTGAGCTTGTTTTTAGTAAAAAAAAAAAAAAAGACAGGTCCTAATTATTTTTTTCAGCATTAGTGATATTTAACATGTAACGCAAAGGTCCTATTCTTTCACAGGACTTCATACGTAGGTTCTGATATACACAAGAACTCATTCACAGATTGATACTAATCCCTTGACTTAGGATAAATTATGTAACTGCTTTGAGCCCCACTTTCTTCATCTTGCATCAAAATAATGTTTTGAGGATCCAATGAGATGCTAAATGCATTGCTCTTAGTATAGAGTTTTGTACATAATGGGAAATAATGTTTATTGTTATAAAACCACAAAGCTTTAGAGACCTCTTCAAATATCTCTTTAAAGCTGTTTTCTTACACCGCCCCCCTTTTTTTTAGAAGAAAAGCTTACAGTTGGAAGCCAATGGAATTTATATCATCTAAAATCTCAACTGAGTGAATGGCTGGAAGGTTGAAAACACAGTAAAAGAGAAAATAGATAAGATTATTGGATTTTTTATTTTTTCAAAATTAACCTGAGCACAAGTCAGAAACCATCTTTTCTGAGAAGAGATCTGATTTCAATGAAGTCTGGAAATATTATCAGAGGAAATTGATACAGTGCTTTTGTTTTCAATTTCCCAGACTCAATAAAAATGGGGGAGAATAGAATGTATGTGATAATTGAGATGCAGAGAAGGATAAGAAATAATAGAATTGGGGTACCATGAAATGCTACTCCTAAGCCTCAACTGTTTCCTCTCATGTCCTCACTGGGAAAGGAAACTCATTCATCATTTGAGTTTGGGAAATGCCCAGAAAGTGGCTCAGCCTCCAGGTCCCTGACCTTCTCTGTTCCTGCCCAACAGTCAAGTGTTGTCAGAACAACAGGGATCAGCCCTGGAGACCACAGAGTCAGAACCAGAAGAAGGTATGCTAGAGTTTACACCCTTGATGATGAACTATCTAGGATATTCAGCAGAGAGGAAAAAAAGGAGAGTGAGACAAAGATGGGCACACACTCATGGGCTCCTGATACCCACAGGTCCTGACTTAGGTGTTTGTGATAGAGATAAAGGGACAAAGCAGGGGACTAGGTAAGTAAAGATAAAAGGATGGGAAACCCCTGTAAGTTAATGATCAACTCAAGAAAGCACTTCAGAAATGCAAATTATCCCCTGCCCTAATTTCTGCATCAGAAACTCTGATTACAACACAGTAGACCACATGTTCTCAGAGGCTCCTCTCTCCAAGGTTCTGCCCAGGATGGAACAAGGGCAGGCATTAACAAAGCATCCTCTCTCCTTCCCCTGGAGCAGGGCAGGGTGCCAGAACCTTATTCTACCAATGCTTTCTCCTCTCTCTCTTCTCTCACACCATCACTAGACTCTGTTTTTTAGAGCAGAGTAGATTTATAGAAAAAATGAGACTACAGAGTTCCCACATAGCCTCTTCCCATCATTCAGTTTCCTACTATCTTCCCTTACTTTGGGCTTCCGTGGTGGCTCAAACAGTAAAGAATCTGGTGCAATGCAGGAGACCTGAGTTTGATCTCTGGGTGGGGAAGATCCCATGGAGAAGGAAATGGCAACCCACTTCAGTATTCTTTCCTGGGAAATCCCACAGACAGAGGGTCCTGGCAAGCTACAGTCCATGGGGCTACAGAGTTGGATACCACGGAGTGACTGTCACTTCCCTTATTTTAGTATATTTATTAGAACCAATAAATCTATATTAACTGAGTTTCATGACTCACACTAAGGTTCACTCCACCTGTTGCACTGTTCCATGAGTTTTGGCAAGTCCACAGTGTCATTTATCCTTTGATTCACTGTCACGTACCAAACAGAGCATTTCACTTTAAGTAAATAAATATTTACAGATCACAAGGGTTTTGAGAGAAAAAGAGTTAGGCAAGTAAAGTCCTTAATCACCATTAAATGCTTTGAGAAACAAAAACCATTTAAAACATTTTACTACCAAAGAGACACTATGAAAACACTCTGCATTAATAAAGTTCAAATTGACTAATTAAAAGTAGGCTGGAAGCAAATAACATGATTTAACTGATTAACTTCGATTACAAGTCAAACAAAGTAATGGTCTCCAACTTGATTGAAGACTAAATTTTCAGCTAACTTAGCCTGCAAAGAAATCGGATCCTTTGTAAAAAACACATATTTTCTTAATTATATTGAATTGGTTCATACTGCTTTCAAGGTGTATTCTACCCTTCTACTTTTCTGTATATTCATTGTGTTAATTTTTGTGAGTTTGATATTGAAATTCTGTTAATTTATCTATTTAAAAAAATTGTGATATATAGTGGAACTATATGTAACTTTGTTCTGTTTTTCCAAGTCTCCTGTAAATGTGTCATCATACTTTCAAAATTTAAAAAGCAGAAAAGAAAGAGAAAAAAAAGCATTTTGATGTTAATTCTGAAACGTCTTTTGCAAGAATTTTCATAATAAATAATGTGACTTTAACATACTTGTTCAAGTCAGACTTTGGCATTCCTTGGAACACCTACGAAGTGTTAATACGTCCACCTCTGTGTCCCACACAACACACAGCCTGTCTCCTTTACCCAGAAGGATACACACATGTACTCTGGGACCTTAAGAGCACCTCTGACTGCTTTTAAGGATGATAAATGATCAATATGATGTAATCAAGTGGATTCTGATCTTTCTGACCACTGTTCAAATGGTTGTGTTTGTTGGGGGAGAAGAGAAAAGGTATTGGAGGCCCTCTGCTGGTGAGCCCATATAAATAAAAACAGGCTAAGATTTTGGAAGGATAAAATGACAGGTCTGGGGCTCTCCACACTCAGTGCTTTTAAAGAGTTACAGGATGGAAACTCAGAGGCACGAGGGATTGTCCTTTGGGTCTGAAAGGTAGAACACAGACTCAGGTAGGAGGGCACAGCTGTTAAAACAGTGAGGTTGACAGCTGGAGCTTTTTTCAGGTTTATTGAGGGATAAGAGAAAATTATAATGTGTTTATGGTTGTTGATGTTCAGTCACCAAGTAATGTCCGACTCTTAGTGACCCCATGGACTGCAGCCTACCAGGCTCCTCCATCCATGGGATTTTCCAGGCAAGAGTACTTGGAGTGGGGTGCCATTTCCTTCTCCAGGGAATCTTCCCGATCCAGGGGTTGAACGTGGGTCTCTTGCATTGCAGGCAGATTCTTTACTGTCTGAGCCACCAAGGAAACCCATCCAGTTTCAGTTCAGTTCAGTTCAGTCGCTCAGTTGTGTCTGACTCTTTGCGACCCCATGAACTGGACCACGCCAGGCCTCCCCATCCATCACCAATTCCCAGAGTCCACCCAAACCCATGTCCACTGAGTCAGTGATGCCATCCAACCATCTCATCCTCTGTAGTCCCCTTCTCCTCCTGCCCTCAATCTTTCCCAGCATCCAGTTTTCTCAACATCGTTTACTAAAGAAATTATCCTTTCCATACTGTATATCTTGGCTCTTTGCTTGAAAAAATAATTGATCATATAAGCATGAGTTTATTTCAGGGCTCTCTGTTCTGTCTCATTAATCTTTGTATCTGTTTTATGTGAGTATGGTATTGTTTTGATAGCTATAACTTTGTATAACTTTGTAATATAGCTTTATATCAAGACATATGACACTTCCATCTTTGCTCTTCTTCCTCAAGGTTGCTTTAGCTGTTTGGGGTCTTTTGTGGTTCCATATGAATTTTAGGCTCATTATTTTTATTTCTGTGAAAAATACCATTGGAATTGTGATAGAGAATGCAGCGGTAGTGCGGGCATTTTAACAATGTTAGCTCTTCAAATGTATGAACAAAATCCATTTTTTGGTGTCTTCTTCAATCTCTTTCATCAATGTCTCATAGTTTACAGTGTACAGATATTTCATCTCTTTGGTTAAATTTATTTCTAAGTAATTTATTATTTTAGATGCTACTGTAAGTGGGATTGCTTCTTAATCAGTTCTGCTGTTTATATGTACTTTATATATTTAGGTGCTCCTCTGTTGGGTGTGTGAATATTTGTAATTATTATATCCTCTTGGTGAACTGAGCCCTTTATACTTATAGAGTGACCTTTTTTTGTCTCTTGTTACAGGTTTTACGTTAAATTTATATTTTGTGTGGTATAAGTACAGCTACTACTGTTTTGTTTTCTCTTTGTGTGGAATTTTTTTTCCCATTTTTTTCCCTTTCAATCTACTTGTGTCCTTAAAGTTTAAGTGAGTCTCTTGTGGCAGCAAAGAATTGAGTCATGTATATTATCACTTCAACCATTTTATGTCTTTTGTTTGAAGAATTTGATTCATTTATGTTTCAAGTAATTATTGATGGATTTGAACTTATTGTTGCCATTTTGTTAACTGTTTTCTGAGTGTTTTGTAATTTGTGATTTGATGATTTGTGATTGGAAAGCCTTACAGTGGTACTCTTTGATCTCTTTCTCTTTGTCTATCTACTATAAGTTTTTGCTTTGTAGTTATTAGGAAGCTTACATAAAATAATTTATATTTATAATAGTCTGTTTTAAGCTTGTCTTAACTTCAAAGGCACACAAAAGCTCTACATTTTTATTGTTCCTCCATTTTATGTTTTTTTATGTGACAGTTTACATCTTTTTATATTACATATCCATTAACAAATTATTCTAATTATTTTAAATATTTTTGTATTTAAAAATTTTATACTAGCTTTACAAGTGATTTACCCATCATTACAGTATTAGAGTTTTCTGAATTTAGCTGTATATTTACCATTAATAATGAGTTTTATGTTTTATATGCTTTCTGGTTACTAATAAGTATCCTTTTGTTTCAGCTTGAAGAACTCTCTCTAATGTTTAGGCTGGGATAGTGGTGAACTCCTTCAGTTTCTCTTTGTCTGGGAAACTCTCTCTCTCCTTCAATTTTAAAAGACAGCTCTGCTGCGTAGGGCATTCTCGGTTGGCAGTTTTTTCCTTTTAGCACTTTGAAATGTGTCTTTATACTTCTGCTCACAAGGCTTGTGCTGAAATGTTCTCTCACTGTCTCACGGGGGTTCCCTTGTATGTAACAAGGTGAATTTCTCTTGCTGCTTTTAAGATTCTTTCTTTGTCTTTAACTTTTGATAATTTAGCTGTACTGTGTGAGGTACAAGTCTTTTTGGATTCATCTTTCCTGGTACTTTTTGAGCTTCCTGGATGTGGATGTCTGTTTATTTCCCCAGATGAAGGACGTTTTTAGCCATTTTTTTTTTTTTTGAATAAGCTTATTGCTCCTTGTCTCTCTCTTCTCCCTTTGGATCCCTGTAACATGAATTTTCGTATTCTTGATGTTGTCCCATAAGTCCCTTAAGCTCTCTGCTCTTTTAAAAAATTCTTTCTTTCTTTTTGTGCCTTGCATTGGATGAATTCCACTGTCCTGTTTGTGTTTTGTCAAAACCACTGTTTACTTCTTAATATTGCTCTCATTATAGGGCATTGCTACTGTTGATTGTATTTGTGGTTTCTCTACTATACTGAATTTCTTAGAGTAAAGGTCACTTCTTATTTGTTTTTGAAAGCTTAGAAAAGTGTCTAGTATGATATGTGTGGTAGATAAATGGTGTATAAGTAAAAGTGAGAGTTCACTGCAAATAATAACCATGGTTTTTATCAATGACAGCTCTCTGCTCTTTTAAAAAATTCTTTCTTTCTTTTTGTGCCTTGCATTGGATGAATTCCACTGTCCTGTTTGTGTTTTGTCAAAACCACTGTTTACTTCTTAATATTGCTCTCATTATAGGGCATTGCTACTGTTGATTGTATTTGTGGTTTCTCTACTATACTGAATTTCTTAGAGTAAAGGTCACTTCTTATTTGTTTTTGAAAGCTTAGAAAAGTGTCTAGTATGATATGTGTGGTAGATAAATGGTGTATAAGTAAAAGTGAGAGTTCACTGCAAATAATAACCATGGTTTTTATCAATGACAGTATGACAAGACATGTAACATGGGTTTTCCCCTTAATTCAAGGGCCATTAAAACTCATATACAAAGCTAATGTGTAAAATAATCCAATATGACAATTGACAATTAATACTGAACTAGCATTTGCTGCCATGCCACCCCACTCCAGTAATCTTGCCTGGAAAATCCCATGGACAGAGGAGCCTAGTATGCTGCAGTGACTTCACTTTCACTTTTCACTTTCATGCATTGGAGAAAGAAATGGCAACCCACTCCAGTATTCTTGCCTGGAGAATCCCAAGGATGGTGGAGCCTGGTGGGCTGCCGTCTATGGGGTCGCACAGAGTCGGACACGACTGAAGTGACTTAACAGCAGCAGCAGCAGCAGCATTCGCTGCCACCATCAGCTCTGTCTGGAGCTAGACTTTGCATCTTACTTTGCTGCTTATTTCTAACTTCATCTCTGAGAGGTCACTCTGGTATCCTATGATTCTGTGTTTAAAAATTCACTCTCTTAAGGTGCTTATTATTGAGAGTGTGTTAAATTATTTAGTAAAGCCCTCAAAAACTTGGTAAAGTGGAGGTTAAGTTTTCACCCCCTCCCCAACTCACACATCTCAGTAACAACAGGTATGATACAAGTGCATACCATGAGTGCTTTTTCCTTCTGTTTTTCCTTTCTTTCAACTGGAAGCACAGACACTTCCCAAGAGCTCCTTGAACTTCATTGACACAAGGTCACTCTGGTATCCTATGATTCTGTGTTTAAAAATTCACTCTCTTAAGGTGCTTATTATTGAGAGTGTGTTAAATTATTTAGTAAAGCCCTCAAAAACTTGGTAAAGTGGAGGTTAAGTTTTCACCCCCTCCCCAACTCACACATCTCAGTAACAACAGGTATGATACAAGTGCATACCATGAGTGCTTTTTCCTTCTGTTTTTCCTTTCTTTCAACTGGAAGCACAGACACTTCCCAAGAGCTCCTTGAACTTCATTGACACAAAATTCATCTTCCTCTCCTCCTGTGGATTGTTTTTCAGAGGTTCCCTTAGGCTCCGAGGAGCTTGGTAAAAAGTGGGGGGCATGATTAAGTAGCTGTCATTTAGATCATTTAGACCACAGCCTGTCTCCCTTCTGACACACCCACCCAGGTCCTTGAAACATGTGTTTTCTTTGTGCGACTCACCTGGTTCTGCCTATAAAACTTTCTAGTCCTGACTTTCTGGGTCAGAGATGTTCATACCAGCACATTTGGACCTGGTAATAAATATTTCTAATTTCTTTAAAGATCTGATTATTTGTGTTCTGAAACAATCTCCACAAAAATACAGTTAATGCCCAAACTGAAACAAATATAAGCTTCAATTGCAAGATACTTTGACCTCTGGCATACAAGTCCAGGGGGCTCTTGGTTTTCACTTTTCCCACTCAATTTAAAGTTTTACCAGTGAGTAGATTGTATTTTTTTCTGTTTTGTTGCTGTTGGCTCACTAGAGGGAGACAGCGGAAAAGATTTCAGAGAAGCTGAGCCAGAAATCACAGAAAAACCCAGTATCCCATAGGCTAGCGTTCTACAGCTTTCTAAAAACAACTTGGGATCAAATGCCAAATTTAATGAGGAAGTAAATTAAGACACTTGTTTTTCTGTGCTCTCTTCTTGAGAATAAAATTGTGATGGAAATTCAGTCAGTGCATCTTTGACTAGGAGTTGATTACTGATTGGATGTGATGTCTTCTGTTCCTATGTCATTAAAGGCATTCACAAATAATGTATATATTTTTCCTTCTGATCTCTCTCACTTGATTTTTCAGTAGAAATATCCTAATGTGATCATTTTCCTACGAGTCCTCCAAATTTTTCCTGCTTATAGCTTGAAGGTTGGCATTTTAAAAGTTTAGATGTTGGGACTTGGTCATCAATGCTGTTAGGAATCAGAATATAAATATAGTTTCTGTGCACTCACTGTATTTGGTAATATAATTTCCCACCAATTCCATGACTGAATTGGGTTCCCTTCTGGGGACTGGATTGTTTTAGAGGTTTTGTGCATAGTAGAATCTTTCTGGATACAAGTGTGTTTTTATCCAGAGGGCTAAAACTTTGCAGGTGACATTTTGGCCATTGGGGTAAAACCACTGAGTCAAGTTTCTGAGAATGCCTCTATGTGTCTCTTCTCTCTACATCCAAAGTCAGGTGAGGTCTGTTGTTTTAGTGTACCTCACTGTGGGATCACAGAAGAGAGCTCTTCTCAGTGAAATGATCTCTTCTTTCTTCCCCCATCCAGGCACGGTAAACCCTTACCAGCTTGGCCGAAATAATCTAAAAAGAAAACAGAATTGGGCCTTGCAGAGAGAAGTTGCATGGGTTTCTTGTACTCCCCCCTGGGGTCTGAGGCAAACACACGTGGGGTGAACTTTGAATAGCCTAGACAAGAATGCATAAAGGACATTGTGGCAAAGTGAACACAGGGCCTGCCCCCTGCTCCACAGCATTAAAAGGAGCAGGAAAGAACTGTGGCAGAGAAGGGTCAGTGGCATGCCCTGGGGTGAGCATCCCTGCCAGGAAGCTGAGCTTGAAACACAAACGGCAGTGGCGGTATCACCCTGTTTCTGTTAATTACAGAACAGCCGCACTTCATTTCATTCTGAATGGAATACTGTTCCTCTGTCATTAAATATGTACGTTCCATAAAATATGGATAGCCCTGGGCTTTGCTGGCACGATGCATGGCAGAATTTCCAATCTGACCTAAATTATTCGTGTTGGTTTTATGACCTGGAAAGCAAATGGATGCATTCCAAAGACTCTGGCTAAGATGGTTTAAATTATTCCATTGTAATATGGAACAAATCCTTACATGTCAACTGTGGGGAAAAAAAAAAAAGAAAAAGCAATCCCGTTATACTGCAGAAATGAACTAGTCATTAATTCAGACAAGAGCCTGCGGCTTCGTCACACATCTGCCCTTCATTTTATTCAATGTTGTCTGCCCCTGCTGGCTTTTTTCCTTTTCATATTTATTTATTTGCTGTGCTGGGTCTTAGCTGTGGTGTGTGGGATCTAGTTCTCTGACCAGGGATTGAACCTGGGCCCCTGCGTTGGGATTGTGGAATATTAGCCATTGACCACCATTCTGTTCTCTCAGACCTTGTGGCTTGTTGAAGGCTGGATGACTTGGTATATTGTTACCTTTCTTAAACAAGGGCTTCCCTGGTAAAGAATCTGCCTGCAATACAGGAGACACGGGTTCAATTCCTGGGTTGGGAAGATCCCCTGGAGAAGGAAATGGCAACTCACTTCAGTATTCTTGCCTGGGAAATCCATGGACAGAGGAGTCTGGCCTTTGCAAGCTGGACTTGCAAAGAGGTGGACATGACTGAGCGACTAATACTTTTTCCTAAACAAATGAGCTGGGGTTTGTTTAAAATACAAGTTAACTAATTGGTTCTGTGCAGAAATGATGCATAGAAACTTGAAAATGGCTTTCAGTGAGGAAAAAATGGCAGAAAAGATAATAAATGATAATAATTCATACAATCATAAAATGTGAATAAATCTAGCACTATGAGTTAATTTTAATAACCAGTCAATGTAATCAGTATTTTATTTTTATGATCTCATAGAGGAAAATGTGTTTCCTTTGGTAGAGGTTTCTAGTTTTACTGGCTCTGTCTGGGTTAATCAAAATGTAACATATATTGGGAAGAGCCCACTTTCCCCTCTCTTGATAAACTAAAGCTAAAATATAAAATGCAGCTGAAGATTAAAAACACCATCTGCTTCATGGAATTGTACCAAATCAGAAGTCATTCATCATTTTGGGGGTACTGATGAGAAGAATCCTAGGGTGTGATTTTCATGGCTTTTATTAAACGAATGAATTTTTTATTCCTGAATAACGTACAGAGAAAGTTTGCTTTCACATGGGACACATTCTCTACAGATGTATTTCGCTTATTCATATTTAAAGACATTGGTCTCTTCATAACTTTCTTTAATGTTTATGTGTAATTAACATTTATATAAAGCTTTGCATTTATGAGAGTTTCAAAATGCATGATCTCATTGACTCTTCATAATAACTTGAGAGGTAGGAGTCACTAGCCCTGTTTGATGTGTGCTCAGTTGCTCAGTCCTGTTTGACTCTTTGTGGCCCCGTGGACTGTAGCCCATCAGGCTTCTGTTCCCATGGGATTTTCCAGACAAGAATACTGGAGTGGGTGGCCATGCCCTCCTCCAGGGATTTGGCTTATGATGGCTCAGTAACTTGGAGAGATTAAATCTCTCCTCAATCTCCCGCGGCAACGTGGAACACAAACTACAAATTCAAGCCCCACCTCCCACCCACTAGTGTCACCTGCCATTTAGACCCTTCCATCTTCCGTCCTGGCTTAGCCTTATGCTTTACCTATAAGCACCCGCCCAACTTTGTTTGCTGGAAGCTCACCTTTCCCAATCTGTGTTTCTGGCCATGACTCTTTCTGAGCACCTTGTGGCCAGAACACTAAATGTGGATTCCTGAGTGTAGTGCAAGCTCAGCTGCGTCCACCCCTGCAGGTCCTTCCTGTGGCCACCAGCTTCCTTCCACGACCCTTTGACCTCCATGTCCTCCCAAGCCCATCCCTTCTCATCCTTTATAGTCACCAAACATGGTAAGCAGACTTAGAAAGGCTCCCTAAATTCAATCAACACTGTATTGATGCTCTTCCTTGTCACCTTATCTCAGCTCGACCCCATCATCCACTGCTAAGTGGTTCACCTTACCAGACATTTGTGCTCCATGCCACAATTAGCTTATGCACTATCCGAGTTTTTTTCTACGAAAGTGTCTGGTTATACACCACTAATGCTTTAAAATTTGCATTGACCTCTGGTCCTACAAGGGAAAAAAGGCATGGGTTTATTTTTGTGCCATGTGAGCAACCAAAGCACAGAAAATGGGCGGGAGGTGAAGTGACTGGATGGGAGTCGGGGGAGGGCAGAAGGTACTATGAATGTATTTCTGTTTTACTATGAAGTGAATGATTCTGCCCAAATTTAATAAAACTCCAGTAGACAAAACTAAAATTCTTAGTTTTAGAAGATCAAATTATATTGAGATCTGAAAAATAGAATACAAAATAATATATTTTTTCAATCATAGAATAATGTATAAATAATGTAAAAATTGTTAGAAAGTGTGGGGAGAGAGGAAGATGAGGTGTGTTGAGGTACTTATTTTACAGTACAGGAGGTAATAAATGCAATTCAGATTTAATATATCAGGGAACAGAAGCATAATCCATGGTTGAATGATGTTAATCAGTAGATGTGCTGAAAGCAGAACTCATTGAAACATTGGGGCTGTTTGAAAGTCTCAGCGATGTGAGTACACTTATTCTAAATTTCAGTTCAGTTCAGTCGCGCAGTCGTGTCCGACTCTTTGCGACCCCATGAATCGCAGCACGCCAGGCCTCCCTGTCCATCACCAACTCCCGGAGTTCACTCAGACTCACGTCCATTGAGTCCGTGATGCCATCCAGCCATCTCATCCTCGGTCGTCCCTTTCTCCTCCTGCCCCCAATCCCTCCCAGCATCAGGGTCTTTTCCAATGAGTCAACTCTTCGCATAAGGTGCCCAAAGTACTGGAGCTTCAGTTTTAGCATCATTCCTTCCAAAGAAATCCCAGGGTTGATCTCCTTCAGAATGGACTGGTTGGATCTCCTTGCAGTCCAAGGGACTCTCAAGAGTCTTCTCCAACACCACAGTTCAAAAGCATCAATTCTTCGGCGCTCAGCCTTCTTCACAGTCCAACTCTCACATCCATACATGACCACAGGAAAAACCATAGCCTTGACTAGACGGACCTTAGTCGGCAAAGTAATGTCTCTGCTTTTGAATATACTATCTAGGTTGGTCATAACTTTTCTTCCAAGGAGTAAGCGCCTTTTAATTTCATGGCTGCAGTCACCATCTGCAGTGATTTTGGAGCCCAAAAAAACAAAGTCTGACACTGTTTCTACTGTTTCCCCATCTATTTCCCATGAAGTGATGGGGCCAGATGCCATGATCTTCGTTTTCTGAATGTTGAGCTTCAAGCCAACTTTTCCACTCTCCTCTTTCACTTTCAACAAGAGGCTTTTTAGCTCCTCCTCACTTTCTGCCATAAGGGTGGTGTCATCTGCATATCTGAGATTATTGATATTTCTCCCAGCAATCTTGATTCCAGCTTGTGTTTCTTCCAGTCCAGCATTTCTCATGATGTACTCTGCATATAAGTTAAATAAGCAGGGTGACAATATACAGCCTTGACGTACTCCTTTTCCTATTTGGAACCAGTCTGTTGTTCCATGTCCAGTTCTAACTGTTGCTTCCTGACCTGCATACAGATTTCTCAAGAGGCAGGTCAAGTGGTCTGGTATTCCCATCTCTTTCAGAATTTTCCACAGTTTACTGTGATCCACACAGTCAAAGGCTTTGGCATAATCAATAAAGCAGAAATAAAATAACACAATTTAAAAACCAAGTGTTAGCAAGAGTGGGGCTGTGAATATAAATGGAACTGTCTTTCTGGAGGGCATTTTGGCAATATATATCTAAAACTATTCATTTTAAATTATCCTACCCAGTAATTCTGCTTCGAAGTATTTATCCTAGGGAAATAATTAAAGATGCAAAGATATATTTATAGACAAAAATATTAATTGAAGTTGGTTTTTTATATAAATCAATTAAAATATTTGAAATACCAGAGTAGAAATCAGCCATATGAAATATAGAACATTCAGATAAAAGAATACAAGACTCTATTAAAATTGATACTATTAAATATTATCCAGAGATATAAAAAATGAACATAATATAATGATACATGTAGTCATGGGAGGAGGCTATTTCAAGAGCATGCTCCCAATTATATTAAATATATATGATTATCAAAGAGACATCACTGCACCTTTTCATACCCAACTTACTTTGTCATAAGGGCAGAATGGGCTTAATGATCAGATTTTCTGATAAAAAAGATGTTGAGTCTTCTAAAAGCCTTCACAGAATAATGTTAAAGAAAATGCCCATTATGTAAGAGCATGTGGATTTTGATAACAGTTTGTAAAAGAAAAGAGTACAGTGGTTAAAAATATCCATAGAACAGATTAAGTGAAGGAAAAAAATAGGTATTTGTAAAAAAACAAACAAAAAAAACAAAAAAACTTCAAACTATTAATAGAAAAAACTTCTGGGTACTGGAGCAGTGGGTACTGTTAGACTGCCTCTTGATTCATGTCCCAACTTCTCCATGAAGGAAAAAAAGCTTTTTTTCCCTTTTTTTGTGAATACTGAGCATCTGTTTTTTTTTTTTTTTTTCCTCAAGAAAAAGGCATTTGATCCCTTCCTGGTAACCATAGCTTCCTTTCCCTGTGGGAAGGTACCAGGTCCTCCACTCACAGCTGTGTCACTTTAGTGAAGTGTCTTATCCAAGATCTAAAGAGATTTCCTGGTGGCTCAGTGCAATGCAGGAGACTTGGGTTCAATTCCTTGGTCAGGAAGATCCTCTGGAGGAGGAAATGACAACCCATTCCAGTATTCTTACCTGGAGAATCCAAAGGACAGAGGAGCCTGGCAGGTTACAGTCCATGGAATTGCAGAGTCTGACATGATTCAGTGACTAAACAATAACAAAGGTGGAGACAGGACGCTGGATGCCACAGTGCAGTAGCCACAAGGACTCATGAGGCCACAAGGGAGAGGCAGGTGAGCCTGACGCAGGTAAGACTCAGAGATTTCTGAAAAGGACACTTTCCTACCTCGGATGTGAACGTGGGAACCTGTAAGATCTAGAGAATCTAGAAGATTCTGCCTCGGAATCTTCAACAATCTGAGGAGAAGCTGAGCCAACCCCAGAGAGAAGGGAGTGTGGGGCTTTGCCAGATGGCCTTCTGGACTTGGCGATTATATCAGCTGATGCTTCCTTTTATGCCTAAGGAAACAGAGCTGAGTCCTTCTGTCATTTGCAACCAAGATGGCTCAAGTAAATTTTTATAAGATATTCTATTTCTTTTTATTTGTATCTTTGATGTGGCATTTATCTTGGAAGTTGTGTTCACGTGGTCGCAGATCTCTGAAAAGAATCATAAAGATTCATTTTGGAGAATGATTTATTCTGGTAGAGCTATTTTCTCCTCAATTGTGTAGAAATCAAGGTTCATTCTCAACAAATACTCCAATGTGTGGTGATTTGTTATATCTCTGAAATATCCCCCGAATATACCTTAATTGAGAAAACAAATGTAATACAAGCAAATTTTCTCTCTAATTGAATCCAGGTCTCCTTTCCCAGAGCAGTTATAAATTAAGGCAATTTTCAGTCAACTCAGGCAGAAAAATAGGTAAAGACACCTTTTTGCAGGGGTGAGGGTTGGGTAAAGGTACTTTTGATCAGCAATTTCTCTCTCCTTACTCTCCTATGACAAAATGATGAAATAAACCAGGGAAACACCTAGAACTCCATGTCAAAGATGGACTTCTAGTTAGTTTTTCAGGAAATAATGATGTTCCCTCCATTTTAGAGCTCTTTACTTTATTTGATACTTGCTGTTGGACAAGTCCCTGAAGCTGGGAAAGATGGAGGGCAGAAGGAGAAGAGGGCATCAGAAGATGAGATGGCTGAACAGCATCACTGGTGCAATGAACGTGACCTTGGGCAAACTCCAGGAGATTGTGAGGGACATGGAGCCCTGGCATGCTGCAGTCCATGGGGTCAGTGGACGACTGGGCAACTGGACAGCAATGAAGCATTCAGGATAGACCCTGGCTGAGTCAACACAAGCCCAACAACTGTGTTAGCTTCAGTGTCCTTCAACATGGACCTTGTGCATCAATAAGTGAGCCGTCTTAGCCTGAATTCTGAGCCCTTTATTGGATATAAGCATGTGGGGTTATCTAATGAGAGAAGATATGGACATATAGTTCAAAATAAACTGACCTATTAACTCTGGGCATTTCTCTAGTTTTGATAACCCTGGTGGGCAATCTCCTGATGTCTGTTGGTATGAGTCTTACTTTTCACACTTGTGTGTTGGTGTGTGTGTGTGTGTGTGTGTGTGTGTGTGTGTTAGTTGCTTAGTCATGTCCAACTCTGAAACATCATGGGTTGTAGCCCACTAGGCTCCTCTGCCCATGGGACTCTCCAGGCAAGAACACTGGAGTGGGTTGCCACTTCCTTTTCCTTTCACCCTTTTAACTCAAGAGATTTTGGTCCCCTGGAACTTTGCCTTCTGGTTGAATACCACCAGACTTCCCTGGTATTTCCTAAAAAAAATTCATGTGCCCCTGTTTGCATTTTCCCTGTGTGCTTGTCCAGGGCAGCTCAGTGCTTTTGAACTCACCAAGCATTTTAGGCATTGGGGTGTGAATGAGGTGCCTGGGGATGTGTGAGAATCAGGCCTATTGGGTTTTTCTTGATTGGGCTGAGCTACAATCTGAATCTGATTTACAAAGAAGTTAGTCCTTTAAGAACCTGGTGATTTTCCTTTTCATGTCTGAATAATACAGCTTGATGGATGGCTCCCTGGTGGGATAAGAGAGTAACGAAGGCCTTGTGTTGCTTCCCAGATGGTTCTGCTTGATCTTATCTCATGACACAGTATCCTTGTTGCTGGCAGGGCTGTATTTCTCTCTGTCTCTCTGTTCAATTTTAACTACACTACATATGATGATGCTAATTAACAAGCACTGATTTCAAAACTATTTGGGACATAATACGATACTTGTGAATGAATAAAAATTAAGCCAAATGGGGACTTCCCTGGCAGTCTAGTGGTTAGGATTCTGCACTCTCATTGCCAAGGGCCCAGGTTCAATCCTTGGCTGGAGAACTAAGATCCTGCAAGCCATGCAGCATGGCTCCCAAAATTGCAAAATAATAAAATAAAGGCCCATCTTTATTAAAAAAAAATTAATCCACATTGAACTAAGTGCCAGAAAAATCAGGTACAGCCACTTGTAAGTGACCAAGATTACATATATGTACATAATATAAATTATATTATATAAGATCATGGCATCCAGTCCCATCACCTCATGGAAAATAGATGGGGAAAAAGTGGAAACAGAGACAGACTTTATTTTCTTGGACTCCAAAATCACTGTGGATTGTGACTGCAGCCATAGAATTAAAAGATGCTTGCTCCTTGGAAGAAAAGCTATGACAAACCTAGGCAGTTTAGTAAAAAGCAGAGACATCACTTTGCCAATAAAGTTCTGTATAGTCGTAGCTATGGTTTTTCTAGTAGTTACGTATGGATGTGAGAATTGAACTATAAAGAAGGCTGAGCACCAAAGAATTGATGCTTTTGAACTGTGATGTTGGAAAAGACTCTTGAGAGTCCCTGGGACTACAAGGAGATCAAACCAGTCAATCCTAAAGGAAATCAGTCTTGAGTCTTCATTGGAAGGACTGATGCTGAAGATGGAGCTCCGATATATTTTGGCCATGGATGTGAATGGCCGACTCGGGAAATACCCTGATGCTGGGAAAGGTTGAAGGTAGGAGGAGAAGGGGACAACAGAGGGTGAGATGGTTGGATGGCACCATCGACTCAATGGACATGAGTCTGAGCAAACTCTGGGAGACAATGAAGGACAGGGAAGCCTGATGTGCTGCAGTTTATGGGGTTGAAAAGAGCCGGACATGACTGAGCAACTGAACAACAAAAATATAAATTATATACTTATATGCATAATGTGTATGTGCTCAGTCAGTCAGTTGCGAGGCTTCCCTGTCCTTCACTGTCTCCCAGAGATGCCATCCAACCATCTCACCCTCTGTTGTCCCCTTCTCCTCTTGCCTTCAATCTTTCCCAGCATCAAGGTCTTTTCCAATGAGTCGGCTCTTCACATCAAGTAGCCAGTTGCTCAGTTGTGTCCTACTCTTTGCAACCCCATGGACTGTAGTTTGCCAGGCTCCTCTGTCCAAGGGATTCTCCAGGCAAGAATACTGGAGTGGGTTGCAATATTCTTCTCTAGACGATCTTCCCAAGCCAGGAATCCAACTTGGGCCTCCTGTATTGCAGACAGAGATACTTGGGAGTGTGTTTTTCCCCTCACTGATAAGAGAGATAAAGAATTTAAATGTATGAGAGCATCAGATTATTCAAATATGAATACTTAATTTTAAAAGCCAGAGAAATGGAAGCTAGAGTAGATATGATCTAACTTTTTTCTGGACACTGAGCACCTTTTAATTTATTGATTGTTATTTTTTGGCCATGCTCCTCAGCATGTTGGATCTTAGTCCCCAATCTGTGCATTGGAAGCATGGAGTTTTAACCACTGGGCAACCAGAGAAATCCCTGGACAGTGAGCCCCTTTTACACTTCAACTGGACATTCAAAAATGCTCGTAACTTAGCAGCTATGGTTCACGCTGCTGGAGCCAGCCTGTGGGGTGGCTCAGACATAACAAATGTGCTAGATTAGAACCTGCCTTCTTCCAAGCTTCACCACTCAAGTGACAGAGGGAGGGGCAGGTAGGCTTTTGTTGGGAATAACATAGCTGCTCATCTGAAAAGAAAGTACTATGAAAAATAATAGAGACAAATGAAAAATTTGCTTTAGTTGAGATCTCCCTGGTGGCTCAGAGGTTAAAGCGTCTGCCTGGAATGCGGGAGACCCAGGTTTGATCCCTGGGTTGGGAAGATCCCTTGGAGAAGGAAATGGCAACCCACTCCAGTACTCTTGCCTGGAGAATCCCATGGAGGGAGGAGCCTGGTAGGCTACAGTCCATAGGATCTCAAAGAGTCGGACACGACTGAGTGACTTCACTTTCTTTCTAATGAACTTAGGAGACTGGAAAGCTTTTTCTAAATAGTAATTTAAAATGTAACTAGGCAGATTTTGCCTTTTTTGTAAGATTTGATTTGAAAATGAGGAGAGGGAGCACAGTAAGACACCATAAAAATTCGTCTTGATCCCTACCATGAATGGGTTTCCCTAGTGAACTCAGATGATAAGGGATCTGCTTACAATGCAGGAGACCCAGGTTTGATCCCCGGGTCTGGAAGATTCCCTGGAGAGGGGAATGGAAACCCACTCCAGTATTCTTGTCTGGAAAATTCCATGGGCAGAGGAGCCTAGAGGTCTACAATCCATAGGGATGCAAAGAGTTGGACAAAACTGAGTGAGCACCCACGGCACACCTACAACGCGACATCAATAGTGAAGTAGACGTCATGTTGAATATGAACAGCATACAAGATAAAATATACCCCTTCCCAATAGTCATCAGAGAATGGCTTCTGATCACCCATTGGGTTGGCCAAAATGTTCATTTGAGATTTCTTGTAAAACGCTATGAAAATGAAAAGTGAAAGTGAAAATATCTCCATCTTGTCCAACTCTTTACAACCCCATGGACTCTAGCCCTCCAGGCTCCTCTGTCCATGGAATTCTCAAGACAAGAATACTGGAGTGGTAGCCATTCCCTTCTCCAGGGAATCTTCCCAACCCAGGAGTTGAACCCATGTCTCTCACATTGCAGGCAGATTCTTTACCATCTGAGCATCAGGGAAGCATAAAATGCTATGGAAAAAACCCAAACAAACTTTTTGGCTAATCTAATACATTCTCTAGGCAAAATGTAGGGTATGAGATGGCACAATGGCAGATTTCAGGCCGTAGAGACTTCCCACTGCCCTGGAAGCAGTTGTGATATCTGAGGACGTGGAGGGTGTAATTCAGGCTTAATTCAAAATTTAAATAAATTTGTAGAAGAATACAGACTGGCATTAGTAGTAGCTATTATCTTTCCAACTTCTAGAATATGGTGATGCTGATATGAAATTTTAATCTCTGAGAACAGTTTGGAGAAGAAAACGCAAAATCAAAATGTGTTTAAGAGTTGATTTTAAAACTCATATACTTCTCTATGTGTAAGAGAACTTCAGTTCAGTTTAGTTCAGTCGCTCAGTCACGTCTGACTCTTTTCAACCCATGGACTGCAGCACGACAGGGTTCTCTGTCCATCACCAGCTTCCGGAGCTTACTCACACTCATATCCATTGAGTCGGTGATGCCATACAACCATCACATCCTCTGTCGTCCCCTTTTCCTCCTGCCTTCAATATTGTCCAGCATCAAGGTCTTTTCCATTGAGTCAGTTCTTCGGATCAGGTGGCCAAACTATTGGAGTTTTAGCTTCAGCATCAGTCCTTCCAATGAATATTTAGGACTGATTTCTTTTAGGATGGACTGGTTGGATCTCCTTGCAGTAAGGGAGCCCCTTGGACTTCAAGGAAGTCCCTTAGAGAGTGTAAGAGCACTTACTGTGTTATTTTTATAAAATGCATCTTGTGATCATTTACTGAGTCTCCTGCTCTGAATCTTATTTGCACAGCTTGTTATCTTAGTGTTGGTGACCATAGAATCATAGGACTATATCATAGAACCACTGATTAGTTGCATCATATGTGGTTATATTTTGCTCAATATACATTTCTGTCTTCATTATGGTAATAGCATGTGTGTTCTACCCACAGCCCAAATTAGGATCTTTAGTCAGAATTTACCAGGTTTGTTGCAAATAGAACTGGACCTGTTGAACTACAGCTAGAGACAGAGGGTCGGGGTGGATCACAGGGAGTGATGGAACCTGAGACATCGTCACTGAGAAGCTCCTGGTGCCTAGAGCCCGAGCTGGATGACAGGACTCCTGAGGTTGAAGCTGAGAATGACCGAACAGATAGCACTCCAGGGAGAAGTGGAAATCAATAAGCAGGAAGATGAGCAAACCAATGTAGCAACCCAGTGAGCTCGTCAGAGAGGCTGCCCATGTTAGGCAGGGCAGGATGGAATGTTAGGGTCTCAGAAGAGTCTGGAGCTTATTGGGAACAGGGCTTGACTCTTCCTGCAGGTACCGTAGGACATAGCTTTGTGGAGTGGAGTTGTGTGGATATTCAGAGAGACTTACAGTGTTGTAGAATTTGTGGTCCTTGGAGGTGCTGGCTCTTCTGCACTTTTTCGGCAGAGACCCCCACCCCCACCCTTCATCACTACCAGCATCACCTCAAATGAAGAGAACTGATAAACATTTGCACCAAACCAGTCAAAGCCTCTTTTGAAAAAGCGGTGATCTAAAAACACTTTGAGATTTGACCTTCATTTTATCCAAAGTGCTTCTCCTCTGTGCTTCCTCCAAGAACAAGTCATAAAGGAGACACTGCTGGTGGCCTGTAGCTGCTCTTGGAGTCAGGAGAAGTATCTACTTTTCCTGGGATCTGAAAACAGGAAGTTTATCAGAACGTCTCCCAGGCAAGTAGGTGGCTATATAACTCGAAGTGTCGTGTTGTAAAATGTAGGGAAATAGAGCCCACATTGATCCAATTCAGGAGAATTCACTGTGACACAAACTCTAAGTACCCCTAGAGATATATTGCTGAGATAGTCACTGACAAAAGGGAGTGAAAAGAGCACAAGAAAAGGGCATAAATATCAAAGGATTATTTTAAGTCAAAACAAACAGACAATGCAAGATTTTCTCTTTGTAACACAAAGATTCTCTCTTTGTGACAAAAATCATGTTTCCATGATGACTTAAGCGGAATGTTGAGAGTCTTTGTTTCAGTGTTAATAAAGGAAATCAGTTATATTCAGCTCTGGCATTTACCCATGTGTGACACTGAAGATAGACGTACCAGTTGGCAAACATCTATTTTCAGCACGTATGAGCTAACAAAATGTGAACATAAAACATTGGACTGAACCTTTGCAGATATCCGAGGAACTTAAGACTGAGGCATAAATTGACTTCATCTCAATGAAGCAGGTGTAGCTTGGAGAGAATTCCAGATATAACAGATATTTAATCTCATTCAAAAGAATATAGGTATTCACAGGATTCCTGTATAATCTCATAAGAATATTCATTACAAAGAAAAAAACTCTTGTCAAGATAATTGTTCAAAGCACAAAGTCAAGATTTTTATAGAACAGCATATGGTAAAGTGAATTTATTGTTTCCAAGAGGAAATTTCCTCCTAGTATTTATTTTCTCAGGAAACTTATTTTTTCAGAATCCCAAGTTCTGAAGAAAAAATTAATATCAGAGAAGTGAGAAAGAGTTGTGTAACTCTTCTGGGAGAACTAAAATTTAACAAACAACACAGGGACATTAATTGGTCTAAAGAATCCACTGACACAAAGTCAGCAGGTGACGTGGGGTTGAAGGTCAGTGTCCGTGTTCCAGGGACAGAGGTGAACATGTGCTTATCTGAGTGGATTGCTCATGAGAGTTGACACCTGAAAAGCCAGTCTGCAGTTGATGGCAAGTCCTTCTTACAAATAAAACAAGTAGTAATAAGTTTATATGCTTGTTTTTTACAACAAGTGATGTTCCAAGAAATGGGTATTAAAAGTGAAATGAGTCCTTAAATTGGCATTTTCAGCTCCTGGATCTGTGCTGCTAACGTTTCTAGGGGACCAGATACTGTGTTATTCAAACACAGCCCGCGGTGGCTGTGTATTCCAGTGTTAGACTATCTGGAAAGGCATCTGTTCTTTAACAGAAGAAATACAAGGGCAGGTGGGACTGACGAGGAACAATGCATTGTTCACTAAAAATAGATCTAAATCTGAATTATCAGCGCAAGGTCAATTCCAATCATAAACTCAATTCAAGGAATGTAGACAAAAAGATCTTCATCTTTAAAAACAAACAAATAAAATAAAAACTTTTCTTTGGTTCTAAAAATATTGTCATGAAACAAGGTGAAAACTATGGAACAGTTAGTTTCTTTTTAATGACCATTTTAAGAATAATTTAAAAATAGTGAATATTTGTGATATTACCTTTCAGTTTTAAATGACTTTTATTAACATTTATTTTGTGTTAATATTTTTATTTTAATGTTTCATATTATTGTGTCCAAATCAGAGATTTTTTACATACTATTGAAATAAATAATGTTGTCACCATATGTTATATTACATTATATATTATATATATTTGTTATTATATCTTTTTAATAGAAAACCTGTAAAATTTAGATTTATTCCTGGGTGTTTTATTCTTTTTGATGCAATTGTAAATGGGATTGTTTCCTCTATTCCTTTTTCACCATAGTTTGTTATGTGTATAGAAATGCAACAGATTTCTGTCTATTACTTTTGTGTCCTGCAACTTTACTGAATACACTGATGAGTTCTAGTGGTAGTTTGGTAGTGTCTTTAGGATTTTCTACACATAGTGTCACGTCATCTGCAAGCAGTGAGAGTTTTATTTTTTCCTTTCCAATAGGGATGTCTTTTGTTTCTTTTTCTTGACTGATTGTTGGGGTTAGGACTCCCAGTAAAAGTGGTGAGAGTGGTCATCCTTGTCTTGGGCCTCATCTCAGAGGAAACGCTTTCCATTTGTCACCTTTGAGTATGATGTTGGCTGTAGGTTTGTAGTATATGACCTGCATAATGTTAAGTATGTTCCCTTTATATACTTCCTGTTTTGAGAGTTTTTATCATAGGTGGATGCTGGATTGTTCAAATGCTCTTTCTGCATCTATTGAGATAAGCATGTACTTTTTATCTTTCATCTTGTTACTCTGGTGTAATATGTTGATTGATTTGTGGGTACAGGAGTGGCATCCTTCCTTCTGTTGTGGGGGACCCAGTTGCAAGCATTCTGCTGTGGGAAGGTGTGCTCCCAGCTTGGCTATCTGAGAAGCCCTCTCTGGTTGTGAGGGAATGCTGGTGGGTGGGACAGGCCTCTGGTGTCAACACTGTAGATTGAGATCCTGGAAATGGCTGCAGCCAGTGTCTGTGCCCCTGGGGGGTTTCTAACTGCCTACTGCTTCCTTGGGTTGTTCTCCAGGATCAGAAAGTGAGTCTGACACACGTTTCAATCTGCTGCCTCTGGGCTGGGACTCAGAGCGTGTGAGATTTTGTGCATCACCTTTAAGAGTAGAGTCTTAGTTTCCCACAGCCCCCAGCTCTCCTGAACAACACTGCTGCTGGTTTTCAAAGCTGGCATCTTGGGGGCTCATCTTCCTGGTGCAGGACCCAGGTTGGAAACCCTGACATGGAGCTCAGACCTCTCATTCCTTGGGGATACCCTGTAAGATTCTTCCTGCTTGTGAGCCACAGTGCTGGGGGTGTGGGTCGAAACTCCACTGCATTTTCTCCCCTCCTACCCACCTCACTGTGGCTCCTTCTTGTATCTTTGTGGAGAATATTTTCTGCCAGTGTTCAGGTCATTCTCAGAGACAGTTGCTCTGTAAGCCATGGTAATTTTGGCATGCCTATGGGAGGGGGTGAGCTCAGGGTCTTCTGTTCTGCCATCTTGCCCCCAACACCAGTGCACATCATTTCATTGCAGCACAATTGTGTCCTGAGAGAACTCAGAGTGTAGACAATGTCCTCATAAAACATATTGGTCTGGCTTTGGAGAGATCCAAAGGCAGAGGAACCAGACATCAAATTGCCAACATCCGCTGGATCATGGAAAAAGCAAGAGAGTTCCAGAAAAACATCTATTTCTGTTTTATTGACTATGCCAAAGCCTTTGACTGTGTGGATCACAATAAACTGTGGAAAATTCTGAAAGAGATGGGAATACCACCTGACTTGCCTCTTGATAAACCTGTATGCAGGGCAGGAAGCAATAGTTAGAACTGGACATAGAAAACAGACTGGTTCCAAATAGGAAAAGAAATATGTCAAGGTTGTATATTGTCACCTTGCTTATTTAACTTATATGCAGAGTACATCATAAGAAATGCTGGGCTGGAAGAAGCACAAGCTGGAATCAAGATTGCCAGAAGAAATATCAATAATCTCAGATATGCAGATGACACCACCCTTATGGCAGAAAGTGAAGAGGAACTAAAAAGCCTCTTGATGAAAGTGAAAGAGGAGAGTCAAAAAGTTGGCTTAAAGCTCAACATTCAGAAAACAAAGATCATGGCATCTGGTCCTATCACTTCATGGAAAATAGGTGAGGAAACAGTGGAAACAGCATCAGACTTCATTTTTTGGGGCTCCAAAATCACTGCCGATGGTGATTGCAGCCATGAAATTAAAAGATGCTTACTCCTTGGAAGAAAAGTTATGACCAACCTAGATAGCATATTCGAAAGCAGAGACATTACTTTGCCAACAAAGGTCCACCTAGTCAAGGCTATGGTTTTTCCTGTGGGCATGTATGGATGTGAGAGTTGGACTGTGAAGAAAGCTGAGTGCTGAAGAATTGATGCTTTTGAACTGTGGTTTTGGGGAAGACTCTTGAGATTCCCTTGGACTGCAAGGAGATCCAACCAGTCCATTCTAAAGATCAGTCCTGGGTGTTCTTTGGTAGGACTGATGCTAAAGCTGAAACTCCAGTACTTTGGCCACCTCATGAGAAGAGTTGACTCATTGGAAGACTCTGATGCTGGGAGGGATTGGGGGCAGGAGGAGAAGGGGACGACAGAGGATGAGATGGCTGGATGGCATCACCGACTCGATGGACATGAGTTTGAGTGAACTCCGGAAGTTGGTAATGGACGTGGAGGCCTGGCGTGCTGCATGCAATTCATGGGATCGCAGAGTCAGACACGACTGAGCAACTGAACTGAACTGAACTGAACTGAAGGGAGAACACTGGAAAGATCAGTTATGTTCTTTCAGTTGCATGTGATACATTAACTGGATGAAAGAGAAATGCTAAAGGAATCTTTTCAGCTTGCAAAGAGAATTTAGAGGGAATACAGTGCCTCAAAGAGTTGTTGAATTGGAAAATGATGGAAATTTGAATTGGGGAAATTGGAAACCTATTTTTCATCCCCAGTTTCTCTGGCCTGTAAATGATTTTCATGGTAAAAAATGATCTCTGGATAAGGATCAAGGCAAAGGTGTGTCTGTAAGACCCTTATGTACCACCATGGGTCTTCAGCTCTAGCATGAAAATTGTCTGGAGGGCTTGCTAAAATCCTCCTTCTTTCCCAAGGATTCTGAATGAGTTGTTTCAAGGTGGGACACACACATTGCATTTCCAGTAAGTTCTTAGGTGATGCTGCCAGTCTGGAGATTTCACTTTGTGAAGTATTGTCTGTGATGCATCAAAGTCTCTGACAGTTAGATCTGAAAAGCTAGAGAAATGGCTTCTAAGAATCTTAAAGGTGCTGTCCTGTGGTAGCCGGGCATGCCGCAAACAGGAAAGACTGGTCTTCAATTATGGATGTGGCCTTTGGGGCATGGAATGAACCCCAGTAAGATTCAAGAGAAACTCAGAAAAAATACAAAGAAGTGTATTGGTGAAAGTTCTAATTATTTGAAGTAAATGGACAGACACCAATGAGAAGAGGTCTCTGGACACTGAAACTTCTATGGGCAGAAAGTGACTGAGCAAACTTTGCAGATGCAAACACAGATTATTGTTATGATTTTTTAGGCAAGGAGGACATCTCAGGGGCTGAAGTCAAAAAACACAGGAGGACAGTAGATTAGGGAAGCACTCCTGGGGAACAGTTCTGGGAACGCCCAAGGAACATCACATTCCCCAGAGAAGCTGGCCCCAGATACTTGTCTGGACTGTGTTTCAGAACATCCTCAGGCTCTTGACAGCGCTGGGTCTTGTTCTCCCACATTTTGAATGGGGGCGTCTGTTTGGGTTCTCTTCCCTGAATCCGCACTTGTTCATGTGTGCAGAGCTGACGACTTGTCTGTCTGAGTCATGGTCTCTGAATCACGTGGATGTGTCTCAGGAGCTGCCCCTGGGGAGCATCACCCATGTGTGGACCTGACGCAGGACAGATGTCCCCAACCGTAACTGAATGCCGTGGGTGGAGAGGGACTTCCTGGGTCTCCGGGACGATGTGAATGTTGTTCAGACACAGTAACACTGTGGGACAGATGGCAGATAGTAGTGGATCACAGCATGTGACCAGATGTCCTTGTAATTCACACACACCATGTCCTATTCAAGGCAGAGTCTGTTTCTCTGTCTCCTTGGATCTGAGCTGAGCGTATGTCTTGCTGGGATCCATTGGATGAGTGGAGGAGATGTTGTGAAATTTCTTCTTTAAAAAAAAAAAGTTTATCTATTAATTTTTGGCCGTGCTGAGTCTTTGTTGCTGTGTGGGCTTCTCTCTAATTGTAGCGAGCAGGGGGCTACTCCCTGTGCCACCTTCTCTGTTGTGATATCTTCTCTTGTTGTGGAGCATGGGCTCTAGGCCCACAGGCTTCAGTACTTGTGACTCCCAGGCTCTAGAGGCAACTACAGGCTCAGCAGTTGTGGTGCGCGGAGTCAGTTGCTCAGTAGCAGGTGGGATCTTCCCGGACCTGGGGTCGAACCCTTGTCTCGTGCATTGGCAGGTGAATTCTTTACCACTGAACCACCAGGGAAGCCTAGATGCTGTGGGGCTTCTAGGCTGAAGCCTCCAGATGTCATGTTCTCTTCCTTGTCCTTATGGAACGTACATGCATGAGACAAGTCTGAGCTGGCTGTGGAATATGATCAGGCTCTGCACGTGGTGTGAAGTTAGACCCATAGGATGTGGGTCAACCCTCCTCAGCCATCAGGGCAGGTCGGCCGTATTAACACTCAACACTAATGGTGACAATAACAATCAACAGGCCTAAACACCAATAGTGACAGCTTTTAGCAGGCATTCACATGTAGTGGGTTTCCCAGGTGGCGCTAGTAGTAAAGAATCCACCTGCCAATGCAAGAGGAAGGAAATGGCAACCCACTCCAGTGTTCTTGCCTGAGAATCTCACGGACAGAAGATCCTGGTGGGCTACAGTCCATGGGGTCACACAGAGTCAGACAGGACTGAAGTGACTTAGCAGCAGCAGCAGCACATGTAGTAGGAGCTTGATGACCTCATTTCTTTTCTTCAGATCGTCTCTGTGATATGAGTACTATTATTAGTCTACAGTTTACAGGTGAAGAAACTATAATTCAGGCAGAATAGATAGCTCACCTGGTCAGCATCAGCTACATGATTTGTAGGACTCGGTGCAAAACAGGAAGGGGAGTCTTTTGCTTAAAATTATGAAGAATTTCAACATGGTGACAGTGGAGAATTAGACCACGTGGGGGGCCCTGCCAGGGTGGCCCTGGGCATGGGTCTGATGTCCACAGAGCTGCAGCACCAGGTCACAGTCAGTGTAAGAGGCAGGCTTCTGAGCCACGGCTGGCCGACTCCAAGCTGACCATCACTATGTCAAAATGATTCTTTACCAAAGATGTGAAGCGCTTTGTAGTTTACCAGCCCAAGGAGGTATTTCCTGAGACTCCCCAGTCACTCTAGAAAAACCTTCCAAACACCAGCCTCTTCTGGACCCAAATTTGCATTAGTTCCCTACCTCAAGGACTGGGGACAGGACGCAGGGAAGGTTGCCTAATGAAACTCTTCATTTGAAAATGAGTTAAAACTCTGTGACTTCCAGCTGTGGCCGTGAAATCTGGGCTTCCCTGCCTAAAGCAGAAATGTGAGAAAAATCAGGCTGTGTCCAAGTTTGATATTGATCTGAGTTGACACTGTCTGCTGCCGGTGCTCATTCTGAGCCTTTTTGAGTGTTTATTACTGATTCTCCTCTAAAGCCTCAAATTGACATCACAGGTGTGGAAGCTTCCCAGGTGGCTCAAGTGGGTAAAGAATCTGCCTGCAATGCAGGAGACGAGGCTTCGGGGCTTCGAAGCTTCGATCCCTTGGACAAGAAGATCCCCTGGAGGAGGGCTTGGCAGCCCACTCCAGTATTCTTGCCTGGGAAATCCCATGGACAGAGGGCTTGGCATGCTACAGTCCGTATGATCAGAAAGAGTCAGACATGACTAAATGATTGCTCATGTGGGCACACATGCACCTGTGGAAGCATCTGTTGGTGAACTTGTAATGCAGCCTCAGATACACTCCCTTCTCATGTGCTTAGTCACTTAGTCATGTCTGACTCTTTGCAACCCCATGAACTGTAGCCTACCAGGCTCCTCTGTCTATGGGATTCTCCAGGCAAGAATACTGGAATGTGTTGCCATTTCCTCCTCCAGGGATTCTTCCTGACTCAGGTATCAAACCTGGGTCTCCCACATTGCAGGCGGATTCTTTATTGCTGAGCCAGCGGGGAAGCCTTCCCTTCTTTTACCTGCCTTTATTTCAGTCTCATCTCCAGGAACAGGAAACATCCATTTTTTTCTTTCTTTCTTTTATTTATTTATTTTTTTTTTGTGGTCAGTCTTCATGGAAGCAGTGCTGTGTCGCTGTTACAGCTTTTAAATTAGTTTCACCACCATCATCAGCTTGGAGATTAGCACTGCTTCTTGAACACCTGGTCTGACTTCAGAAATTATTTGCCATCTGGTCGAATACTGAGTAACTATAACAACTTGGTGGCAGGAGAAAACACAGTTTGCTGAGAGACCAGATAGTCTTTTCAGAGTTAGCTTGCATTAAATGAAGCTCGACAGAGAATGAGATGGTTGGATGGCATCCCAACTCAACAGACATGAATCTGAGCAAACTCTGGGAGATAATGAAGGATGGGGTAGCCTGGTGAGCTGCAGTCCATGGGGTCAGGTGGAGTCGGACACAACTGAGTCATTGAACACACACACACATGGAGCTCTGCATTAACCTAATGGATGCGCCCCCTTTACTGACTGTAAAGATGCTGTGTTTGGGGCATCTTATGTGGGCTTCCTTGGTCTTAGTTTGCCAGACATCAGGCTGGTGAGAGCTTGGATTCACTGACATCACACATATTCAAATTTTCATCACATATTAAATCAAGAAGCAGTCTGTGGCTTCTGGCTGAACGCGCAGACAAGAGGCCACCTTTGGTCCATGTTTCCTTGTTAGGAACTCCAACTCACCTGGAACCCAGTCTGTTCAGGGCGGCGAGCCTTGTCCACAGGCTGTGTCTCCCTGTGAGGAGCTGGTCTTCTGAGGATGTGCTAGAAGGAAGAATGCAGTCAAAGCTGGTGCATCTTCAGATTGGAGGCTGCTTGGATGACTGACAGGAGAGGCATCCTCAGATCATGCTTAAGAGCACACAACTTGGAGCCACCACTCCTGGAGGGATCCTGCTCTGCTACTTACTACTCTGAGTCCTCGGCCAAGATAATATTCACACCCATCCTCTCACCTGTAAAGCAGGGATGATGACAGCAATTACCTGAGAGGTATGAGAAGGAATGCACACGGAGGCATCTTGTAAGTGCTCAGAGTTGTGCTGGCATAACAAGTGCTGTGTCAGTGTCATGAAATAAACGTGACTGTAGAAAACCCTACTCACTTAAAACATACAACACAGAAGAGCAAATAGCCATTCTTGTTAAGAACTGGATGAGAAAGTGTAAGACTTGGATAGATAAGGGTTTAGTAAGTGAAAGCTACCAGGGAAGTGGGCTTCCCTGGTAGCTTAGCTGGTGAAGAATCCATGTGTAATGTCAGAGACCCCAGTTTTATTCCTGGGTTGGGAATATGGGCAGGAGAGGGGATAGGCTACCCACTCCAGTATTCTTGGGCTTTCCTGGTGGCACAGCTGGTAAAGAATCTGCCTGCAATGCAGGAGACCTGAGTTCAATCAGTCCCTGGGTTGAGAAGATCCCCTGGACAAGGGAATGGCTACCCACTCCAGTATTCTGGCTTGGAGAATTCCATGGACTATATAGTTCACGGGGTCGCAAAGAGTCAGACACAAATGAGCTACTTGAAAGATGCTCAGTCGTGTCCAACTGTCTGTGGGATTCTCCAGGCAAGAATAGTGGAGTGGGTTGCTGTGCCCTCCTCCATGGGATCTTACTGATCCAGGAATTGAACCTTAGTCTCTCACATGCAGGCAGATTCTGTACCATCTGAGCCACCTGGGAAGCCCAAGATAAGGCTTTAGGTTTAGGGCACAAAAAAGGACAGGCATCTCACAGGTCCCTAACCCAGGTACTAAGATCAGTTTTTTCTTTACGATTCCAATGGCTTCTTTTGCATTCCCACCCACACTTGATCTTATCAAGTCCATAAGTGAGGACTGTGTCATCTGTATCAGGGAGATGGTAAACACAACTGACAACATGAAGAGGGGAAATTTCCCTGAATGACTGACAGCCAGCCTGGGACCTGCCTTCTTCGCAAGGACCCCTCTTAGTGGTGAACTTGGAATTGTGCTTGGGGACAGAAGGCGGCCTCCTGCTCTAAGGACAATGACATGCTGTTGATGACATTGACTGAAACAAGTGACCTACAGTTAACATGCTAGAAAGGAGTGTCCACCAGTCAGCACACAGCTAGGTTTGAATAGCACGTCTGGCTTCAGTGGTGCCTTCTGGTCTGTGACCCAGCAGTGAGGTCTGAGGCCTGCAGCCACATCGGGTGGGACCAGGCAATGGGTCCATGGTCCCAGCCCTGAAACCTCTGCAGATTTTCTGCTGAGCAGCAATGGACGAAGGGATCCCATTCCATTTTATCACCAGGTTGCCATCTAACAGAAAACTCTTCTCTACCTTAAGTACCTTTTGTTGTTGTTGATCAGTTGCTCAGTCATATCCAACTCTTTGTGACCACATGGACTGCAACATGCCAGGCTTCCCTGTCCTTCAGCATCTGCCAGAGTTTGCACAAACTCATGTCTATTGAGTTGGTGATGCCATCCAACCATCTCATCCTCTGTTGACCCCTTCTCCTCCTGCCTTCAATCTTCCCCAGCATCAGGTTCTTTTTTAACAAGTTGGCTCTTTGCATCAGGTGGCCAAAGTATTGGAACTTCAACTTCAGCATCAGTCCTTCCAGTGAATATTCAGGATTGATTTCCTTTAGGATCGACTGGTTTGATCTCCTTGCAGTCCAAGAGACTTTCAAGAGTCTTTCCAACATCCCAATTCAAAAGTGTCAATTCTTCAGGGATCAGTTTTCTTTATGGTCCAACTCTCACATCCATTCATGACTACTGGAAAAATCACAGCTGTGACTGTGTGGACCCTTGTTGGCAAAGTAATATCTCTGCTTTTTAATATACTGTTTAGGTTTGTCATAATTTTTCTTCCAAGAAACAAATGTCTTTTAATTTCATGTCTGCAGTCACCATCTGCAGTGATTTTGGAACCCCCCAAAATAAAATCTGTCACTGTTTCCATTGTTTCCCTATCTATTTGCCATGAAGTGATGGGATGCCATGATCTTAGCTTTTTGAATGTTGAGATTTAAGCCAGCTTTTTCACTGTCCTCTTTCACCTTAGTCAAGAGGTTCATTAGTTCCTCTTCACTTTCTGCCATAAGGGTTGTGTCATCTGCATATCTGAAGTTATTGATATTTCTCCCAGCAATCTTGATTCCAGCTCTTGCTTCATCCAGCCCAGCATTTCACATGATGTACTCTGCACGGAAATTAAATAAGCAGGGTGACAATATACAGCCTTGACATATTCCTTTCCAAATTTGGAACCAGTCTGTTGTTCTATGTCTGGTTCTAACTGTTGCTTCTTGACCTGCATACATACAGGTTTCTCAGGAAGCAGGTAAGTTGGTACCTTAGCAGTAAGGTCTAGTATTCTCATCTCTTTAAGAATTTTACAGTTTGTTGTGATCCACATAGTCAAAGGCTTTAGCCTAGTCAATGAAGCAGAAGTAAATGTTTTTCTGAAATTTTCTCGCTTTTTCTATGATCCAACCTATAGTGACAATTTGATCTCTGCTTCCTTTGCCTTTTTGAAATCCACTTTGAACATCTGGAAGTTCTCAGTTCATGTACTGTTGAAGCCTGGCTTGGAGAATTTTGAGATTACTTTGCTAGCGTGTGAGATGAGTGCAATTGTGTGGTAGTTTGAATATTTTTTGGCATTTCCTTTCTTTGGGATTGGATGAAAACTGACCTTTTCCAGTCCTTTGGCACTGCCGAGTTTTCCAAATTTGCTGGCATATTGAGCACAACACTTTCACAGAATCATCTTTTAGGATTTGAAATAGTTCAGCTGGAATTCCGTCACCCCCACTAGCTTTGTTTGTAGTGATGCTTCCTAAGGCCCGCTTGACTTTGCATTCCAAGATGTCTGGCTGTAGGTAAGTGATCGCACCATCGTGGTTATCTAGGTCATTAAGATCCATTTTGCATAATTCTGTGTATTCTTGTCACCTCTTCTTAATATCTTCTGCTTCTGTTAGGTCCATCCATACCATTTTTGTCCTTTATTGTGCCCATCTTTGCACAAAATATTTGTTCCCTTTGTATCTCTAATTTTCTTGAAGAGAATCCTAGTCTTTACCATTCTATAGTTTTCCTCCATTTCTTTGCATTGATCACTTAGGAAGGCTTTCTTTAGAACTCTGAATTCAGATGGGTATATCTTTCCTTTTCTTCTTTGCCTTCACTTCTTTTCTTTTCTCAGCTCTTTGCGAGGCCTCCTCTAACAACCATTTTGCCTTTCTGCATTTCTTTTTCTTTGGGATTGTTTTGATCACAGCCTCCTGTACATTGTAACTAACCTCCGTCCATAGTTCTTCAGGGACCTTCTCTATCAGATTGAATCTCGAATCTATAAACACCCTTGGAGGCTGTTAATACCAAGTGAATGGATCCCTTGACTACAGATTTCTGTATTTAAAGAAAACATGCTGTTTTTGCCAAGCATCCTAGCAGATGCTTTCCACATGAGCTTCATGTTATTTATCATGGGACCAGTATTTAATTTCTCTGACCTCCTTCCATATTGAGGCAACTCAGGATTCTTGGAACCGTCAGGCCAGAGTGAACTCTTAGTGGTGAAAACTAAAACAAACAGTTAATAGAGCACTAACGTTAGAAGAGAAATCATGACTTGGTGACACAAACACTAACTCAGAAGGATTTAAAAAAAAATTTCTTGGCAGGGGTGACTGCTACTAACCTCCTCCATGGCCATGTCCAACTTCTCCTGAGACACACTCATTTTCACAATGAGAAAAACTCATTAGGTTTTTCTCCTGGGAGTGGCCAGGAATTATGATTTATCTTCATCCTTGTCAAACTGCACAGAGGTACTAGAATATTCACAAAAGCAAACAAATACGTTCCAGTAACTTCCCAGAGGAAACCGGAAACCAAACTCCTCAGTGAAGAGGCGCTAAACTTTTCAATGACCATTTGATCATTTTTGTGTGATGGAGAGGACCTGCTGACATCTGGCTGCTGGTGGGGACAGTGTCTGAAGCTTCTGGCAGACAGTCTGTCAGGGCAGCTGCTGCAAAGTCTCCCAAATTTAATATCTTATTGACAGATACTCTGTATCCCTATTGGACACAGTTCATCAGGAAGAAGTCACTGAACAGGGGTGACATATAAGTACCTCACTGTGGACCAAATGTGTCCCCAACAAAGCTGCATGCTGAAATCCTACCCCTGGTGTGACGGCATTGGGAGATGTGATGGCATTTAGGAGGTGTTGTGGTCTGTGAGTGGATTGGAAAAGAATTTCCAGACATGAGGCAGAATGAGAGGAGAGTAAAGTTTATTAGATTGGGAGATGCTGTTAGAACAGTGGGCCATGGTGTCTAGTAACCAATTTTTGTAGCCTCAAGACCAAGAAAAATCTTGGTGAAAAGGTGGCATTGGTTAGGATGCTATAGGGTGGGTAATAAGGTGGGTATTTTACCTAATATGGGGTCAGAGAATTGGCTGATTTAGATCCAGAGGCTCATGGCAACTGTTCCTATGGTGCTTGGTCAGTTCCAGTAATTTCTGTCCTGTGACCCTGATAGAGGGCTCCACACCTGTGACCTTGTATAGGGCTCCGCAGGAGGTGGTGGGGGTCAACTGAGGTGACAAGGGTGGGGCCCCTGATGGGATTAGTGCCCTATAAGAAGAGTCACCAGAGAGTTCATTCTCTCTCCCTCTCTCCTTTCACCACATGTGGCCACAGAGAGAAGACAATCACCTCCAAGCCACGAAGAGGGTCCCCAGGGACCAAGTCAATAGGCAGCTGAATTTTGGACTATGTCTGCTGTGTGAACCCCCAGGTCTGGAGAGTTTTCTGATGGCAGCCAAAGCAGACTGAGACAGCCTCATTTCAGGCAGAATATCATGGTATGTGATGTTGTTTGTCTGTCTTCATAGTGAGTGATCCTTCAGAAGCAGCACTGGCCAGATGGACAGAACTCAGCAATTGTCCTCAGGATGGACTCCCAGGAGCTGATCTTGAACCCCTGATTGTCCCATTCTGGCTTCTAGAATGTCAGTGGTGAATCTGGTGGATTCACCTTCCATTGTTTTTTTCTTTTTCCATTATGGATGCTTCTTCATCACAGAGAATATAATCAGTGAAATAAAGCAACTCAAATATGAAGAGAATTAGCTGGTAGGCAGCAATGGAAGTCTGTGGGTTTTCCTGTGTGTGTGTGTATGTGCTTAGTTGCTCAGTCATGTCCAGCTCTTTGCGACCCCATGGACTATAGCCTGCCAGGATCCTCTGTGCATGGGATTCTCTAGGCAAGAATACTGGAGCGGGTTACCATTTCCTTCTCCAGGGCATCTTCCGGACTCAGGGATCAAATCCATGTCTCCTGCATCAACAGGCAGATTTTTTTACCACTGAGCCTCTGAAGCCCATGGGTTTTCGTGAGGGTCTTGATATCATTAGTTGAGACAGTGGACCAGTGGTTAGCAGTGAGGGTTCCAGAGCCACTTGGATTCAAGTCCTGTTTCTGCTATTTATAAGTTGTAAAACTGGCAATATTCTTACCTCTCTGTGCTTTTGTTTCTTTGTTTGGAAATTGAGGATAGTATTAATACCTCTCTGTAAGAGGACTGTGTTCCTTGTCAGAGGTAGGGTGTATAAAGTACGGTGCCTGAAACATAGTAAGTGCTCAGTAAACATAAGCCTTTATTACCTCCTTATATTTTATCTATGTTTTATCATGGTGCTGGATGGGAAAATACTCATGCTGGAGAAAGCCATGTTGCCACTCGTAATTAGCTCTTGAACTGTGGCACCAACATTTGGAGGCCCGCTCGGCACAGATCACAGATGGGCTGTGCTTATATATAGCAGCACGTGAAATAGAGCAGGAAGAATATTTGCTGGTGATAATGATGGCAATTAAAATTGCAGTGATGTGCTAACTAGCACAGTGCTGTTAGAGTTGCTCAGAGAAAAAAGAGAGCAAGGAAGATGAATGGTTTGCAAGAGACAAGAAGAAATACTGAGAAAAAGAAAATTCAGTGTAAGTCTGGGCAGTGGTCACTTGTTCAGTTGCCAAGTCATGTCTGATTCTTTGTGACCCCACGGACTACAGCACACCAAGCTTCTCTATCCTTCACAATTCCAGAGTTTGCTCAAGCTCGTGTACACTGAGTCAGATCCCTCTGAGTCTATCTGGGGTGAGCAGCAGACTGCAGGGCCATATTTCACCACTTCTGAGTGAATATGAATCTTTTTTGGTGTGCCCTAAGGGTAGATGCTGGCAAAGATTGAAGGCAAAAGGAGAAGGGGGCAGCAGAGGATGAGATGGTTGGGTGGCGTCACCGACTCAGTGGACATGAGTTTGAACAAATGCTAGGAGATAGTGAAGGACAGGGAGGCCTGGAGTGCTGCAGTACATGGGGTCTCAAAGAGCTGGACATGACTCAGCGACTGAACAGGCAGACAGATGGGTAACCGCCTGCTGTGTGCCCTGCCTGTCATTTTTTTTCTTAAGTTACTTTAGAAACAGCCTACAAAAGAATCTCCTTGTTTCTCCACATCCCCTAAATGCCAGGCATGTCTCTGCAATCCTGAGACGACAGCTGCTCTTCCTCCTCTTCATGCCCCAAAGCAAAGATAATCTGTTTGCTATTCTAATGGATCCAATGGTGAGACACCCTTTCTTCTTGGACAGGTGCAGTGAACAAAACATCCTTAGAGAGATGCACACACAATGAGAGATTTATCTATGCAAAATGGATTTAGTGATTTCTAAGTGAGATATAGCTAAAAATAGAGAAACCAGATGACTTGATCCTCAGATGTTCACAAAACTTCTGTTAGAGTTCTGCTACATGAAATCTTTTTACTGAGGTTGTTAAAATGGGACTTGCCAGTGCTTCTTTAATTTCCTTCCCTTCCATTCCCCTGGAGGAGGCACTGGTGAGCTATGAAGAAGAAATATACACAGAAGAGGAAACAGTCTAAACAGTACGTGAGACAGATGATTCCTCCCTGGATAAATGGAGATTATTTCTGGAATAACTTACCAGCAGAAAATACAGAGTAAAAATGGAACAGTATGGGCCAGTTGTGTGTGTTTGAATGGTAGGACTACTGTACATAGCCAGTTGGGCTTCCCTGGTGGCTCAGTGGTAAAGAATCTGCCTGCCAATGCAGGAGACGCAGGTCAGAAAGATCCCCTGGAGGAGGAAGTGGCAACCCACTCCAGTATTCTTGCCCGGAGAATCCCATGGATCGGGGAGCTTAGTGTGTTACAGTCCTTGGGGTCGCAAGGAGTTGTACATGACTGAATGACTAAACAATAACATAGCCAGTTAGTATTTATGTAATCTGAACACCTAAAGAGAAATCAAGATGATGGAGTGGAAGAACGTGCACTCATCTTCTTCTGCAAAAACACCAAAATTGCAACCAGCTGCTGAAAAATCATTGGCAGGTAATCTGAAGTATTCCTGCTACAAAGACATCTAGAAATGTTGAATAAAATGGAGTAAAAATACTTTTAAATGCAAAGGGGAATTTGTAAGAAAGTAAGAGAAATTCCCCAAAACTGATAGCAGGGAGAAAACTATAATTAACATGTCAGTGGATACTGGACCAAGCTGCCATGCAGATTTTGCCTATCTCAGTAACCAGGAAGCATGTATTTTATGGGCATAAAAAGTAAACCATGTTCCTGATCAAGATGGGAGATTGGAACTGAAAATCCAGCATTCAGTCCAGACCTTGAAAGGACAACCTCCTGTGGAAGCCATAAATAGAGGTGGATTGCTATTTGATGAGACAGGAAGTGGGGAAGCTTGTTTATTCTGATTTGGGTTTGCGTAAAAAAATCCATAGTCTCCCTGAGAATTTGTCATCACTAGTGTGTCTTAGAGATGGGTTTAAAGTTTGAATTTATATTAATTTAAGATCCCAAATCTCCCAAATGAAAAATAACAGAAAGACTGGAAACATCACTGAGGTGCTTACAAAATCAGATGTATAATTTATTTGGAGTAATGCCTTCTTCATGCAGGTGGCATACTATTCCCACAGATATATGCCAACTGAAAATGTGTTCACAATCTAGAATTACAAAGCCTAGGAGGATGCAGAGCCAGTGGGCAAGAACAACACAAGCAACAAATATCCAGAGATAGCACCCCCAGAGTTTCAAGCCATACAAACAGAAGGTATAAAATAAGCATGTTTCAAAATAACAAATTAAAAATCATTAACAACATGAGAAATAAACAAGATACTATCAGCTGGGATCAGGCATAACTGAGAAGAAAAATATGTTTTGACTCCAGCAGATTGGTTTTGAAATTGCTCCACAGTCCCTTTGTGTCTTGGACTGTCCATTAATCTAATTTTTGGTCTAAACCGACTAGTCCGTAAGACATCCTCTTGATTTTTCCCATTTAGGTAGAGACGAGGCTTCCTTCTTATTATTTTGAGAGGCCGACACTGCTTCTGCTCTTGGTACACACTTCTCTCAGATGGTATTGAGGATTGACAAGGGAGGCAGCCGCAAGGGCTGGCAGCAGCCTGGGGATTTGGAGCCAATGGGTTACATTTTCACCTTTAATCATCACTAGCCAATGCCACTGGGCTTACTAGCTTTGCATCCCACCAAAAAAAGGACCTAAGTCACTCACTGGTTTATTATCCTCTCTTACATAGTCAGTTCCACTTTTAGAACAAGAATTTCATTTGTACAGAGTTCTCTGTGAAATATAAGATTAAAAACCAGTACAATTATGGGACTGAAGTCTATTTATCATAAAGTACGATTTTGGGGCAGATTAGGGTCAGAGTAGGGGTCAGTAGTGGTGGCCGGCAGAGTCTCCAGGCAGGTGACCACCCATCAACCCTACTGCCTTATAGACCATGCTTCGGGCTCCCCTCCAGGCACTTACCTAAAGGAAGTTATTGGAAATCAAAGCAAATCCAAGTAACTTTCATGGGGGTGAAAATTAACCGGCAGTGACCTTGTAGACACACACTTCTTTCAGGACGTCTTACTGTACCAATCATTCTGGGAAAAGGAAACAAGAAAATCATGTCCTTTCGCCACCTGTCTGTAATTAAAACATTCAGTCCTGTACTTGGGGCCAGGCACTATTAGCAGATCTAAAAAAAAAAAAAAAAAAAAGACTGTGAAATCACATCTCAGATAGGAAGTTGGTGTTGGATGACAGGACACCTTTTTCCTGCCTGAGAAAATGACACTTCTCAGAGAGGTGCAAAGACATGAATTGTCTCAGGGAGTTACTTCCTGAGTAATTGCTGTCTTTGTAAGAGGTCAGCCGGAGCAACTTTGAACAGACTCAGTAGTGATGGGAGAAGACAGAGCGTAGAGGGTTCAAATGAAGTCAAGACTGTGTTTTTGAAGTGTGTTTGTTTAGGGTTTTTCAACAGTGAGTTGCTGATTTGCATTAGTAAGCTTCAAATAAAAGTGTGTGATGAGACGACACCGCAGATAATGCAGGGGGGAAATTGCATCTGCTTCCTTTGTATGGATGTCAGTCAACGCTGTTTGAAAACGTGTTGCTATTTTTTTTAAGATGCTATGTCTAAGTGAGGCATCTAAAAAATGATATAAATGGACTTATTTCCAAAACAGAAACAGATTCACAGACTTAGAGAATGAATTTATGGTTACCAGAGAAGAAGAGTAGGGGGAGGGATAGAGTTGGGAGTTTGAGACTGACACGTACACACTGCTATTGTACATGAATATGTTAAAATGGATATATATAAATATAGATAACCACCAAGTTAAAATGGATAACCAACAAGGACCTACCGTATAGCACAGGGAGATCTTGTGTAAAGGGCATGTAACGGGAAGGCCTTAAGAGGCAAGGTTGTTGTTGTTAACTGGCAAGGTTCAGTTACTAAATTGTGTACCGTTCTTTGTGACTCCGTGGACTGTAGCACTCAAGCTTACCTGTCCTTCACTATCTCCTGAAATTTGCTCAACTTCATGTACATTGAGTCAGTGATAGGCAAAAAGATATGACACTGGACGATGAGTCCCTCAGGTCAGTAAGTGTCCAATATGCAACTGGGGAAGAGTGTAGAAATATCTCCAGAAAGAGAGCTGAGCCAAAGTGGAAACCACACTCAGTTATGGATATATCTGGTGGCAAAAGTAAAATCTGATGCTATAAAGAGCAATATTGCATAGGAACCTGGAATGTGAGGCTCATGAATCAAGAGGCAAGGAGACAGGGTGTTTGGGTAGTCACATCAGATATGTGCACCTGCTGGTGACCTTGTGGGGTGTCCTCTAGGGTGAGTGTTGGCACCAGTGGCTGCTGTCAGTCTTGGGTCCAGGAGACCACTTGGCCACACAGATCAGAAGTTGAGGCTGCTGAGCTAAACTCTGGTCATGCTCCTTGAAACCAAGCCATAAGCATATTGATCTATTAGAGAAAATTCCACTGGGTGTTACTACCCTCAATGATGTGTTGTCCTTGCATTTTTTTTTTTACTGTATATATGATTCACCTATTCTCCCAAGAGTATCCCAGGATAGAAGACCTTTATCACATTTTCTTAATGACAGTGTCTTGTGAGGATGGCTTCCTCTTTCTTCTCTTCTCTTCCAGGGTCAAATTACTGGAGTCTTCTTTCCAAGAGACAGCAGGACAGTAAACTGGAACAGGTTCCAGTAAGCTGATTTGCTACCTGAGTTCAAAGTCATTCATAAGAAAACCTCTGCAGAGTTATAAGAACACAAAGACTCAGGGCAAAAATGTGGTAATGCACCTTTTAGCCACTGCCTGGCACCTAGTAAGAGTTTAATATTCCTTTAGAATCATATGGACGAATTGAAGATACAATTAATCCAAAAAGCTCTCTTAAAATGTGACTCTTTATATTCTGTGAGAGTAATGCATCTTAAGAAAATGAAAAACAAAAACCCGTAAATAAGAAGAGTCCTCTTTCTTGTTCCCTGACTCCGCATGTATGACATTTCTGTGGTCAAAGGTGATGTGGGCTGACGGATCTGCTGCCAGACGGGAGGATGGAAGGTCTTGGTATCAGCTGGTACAAAATGTCAGAACTGACGCGTCTCCAGAGGGAATTTTGAAGCAAATGCAGAAAGAAACTGCAGTTATAAGGTTTAGGAAATACAAAGACCCTTGAACTCACACAGGTGCATAATCTTGAGATCCAAAATGGTTCTTCATAGGATGCGATTTATTTATTTACTTGAATGCGGGCCAGTTTTTTCAAGACTTTATTGAATCTGTTCCCATATTGCTCCTGTTTTCTGTTTTTGGTTATTTTGGCCGCAGGGCAGGTGGGGTTCTAGCTTCTCGACCAGGAATGGAACACACAGTCGCTGCGTTAGAAGGCTAAGTCTTAACCACTGGATCACCAGGAAGGCCCTATATGATGTGATTTAGAATATTATTTGTTTCGTCAGAATATTTCATATCAGTTGCTATGTTTTCTTTTTAATTTATATTTCTTTAATTGAACTTTCTCCTTCCGAATCGTCCTCAACCTTCAAACTCTTACACTGGAGAATGAATTCGTACCTTCTGATGGTGCAACAGAAGCAGCTCAATGGGACCCTCTTCAAGTCAGAAATTATTATGCAGTCTCATTTTTTATCTTAAAAGTCCAGTTGAATGTAGTATACTTTTCCCTGAAATACCCCATGTTTGTTTTAGTAGCAATGTTCTAAATTACTTGTCATCCAGTAAGATGGGGATCTTAAAAATATCAGGGATCTCCTGTGGTTTCATGTTTGGCACCCTCTTCTCCACCAGCAGAGCTGAGCAGCCAGGAAGGATTCAAACCCCAGAGTAACAAGGAGAAAAGGGCATGGAGAGTTGACCAGTGTAGGGAACAAGATGTTCTGTGACATTCAGGAAATGATTCTGTGTGTCTGCCAAGCTGACCTCTGCCCTTTCCCAGCTCTGATGGCCCCAGTGAAGTCAGGGTGTACACCAATCCCTGCCCTGCCCCTGCCATCTGGTTCCTCCACCTCCCCCTGCCCCCTAGCCTGCAGATCATCTGCCGTGTAACCACCTGTCATCCATGCAGGGTGAAGAGGAGAAAGGGGTGGATCTGGAGCAGGTCGTGACTCAGACCTTGTTCCACCAACATCTCACTCTAAAGCCGTGAGGGAACCACTTCCTTGGCGTCTACTTCTCTCTTTAGTAAATTAGAGGGTGGGATGGGGTTAACATATATGATCCCTTCCATGCCTAACTTTTATGATTTCCGCTCTCTGGCTAATGACATTGTAGCCTCTGACACTTCTACTAGTGTGAGTGTGAGTGCTGGGACTCCCATGTAGGCGAAGGGAACACCTAGCTCTATAAACATAAGGAGAGACACCTGAATGAGTAGGCATTTAGCAGATTTACACACAGAATAGAAACCAGCAATATAAATATGTGAAGCAATATCCTTTCCAGAAGGCAAAATCTGAAAACATGTTTTCTGACACCATCATTTTTATTTGCACTTTGGCATATAGAGTAATTTCACATGGTTGGCTTTGAAAAGTCTCCAGAACAAATGTGAAAGAAAAGGGGTTCACCTGATCAGAGAACCAGAATGTTTTTCTAGGGACTGGAAAATACTGGTTGGAATATTTGGCAGAACGCTGTTGCAGGTGGTTGAAGAATATGTACATCTACGTTCCTCTAAAGAAATAGGAGGAAGGGAGACAGGAAGAGAGGGAGTGTTAATGTTCCGGAAGCTGACGTCATCTTTCTAAAAGATTTTTTGTTGTTGCTGTGGATGTGGACCATTTTAAAAGTCTGTATTGAATTTGTTACAGTATTGCTTCTGTTTTCTGTTTTGGCTTTTTGACCACGAGGCATGTGATCTTAGCTCCCGGACCAAGGACCGAACAGACCGACTGAACAGACCGAACCTGCACCCTCTGCACTGGAAGGTGAAGCCTGAACTTGACACCTGGCACTCTACACACACCTCTTTGATTTATGCTGAGCTCACATGCTCAGAGGCCCAGCCACACCCAGGTCCAGGAGTCACACTTCATCAAGTAGATTTGTTCAGCCTCCCCAGGCTGTGGTTATTGTGATGACTTCTGAACTTGCAATGAAAGAGGGCAACCTCTCACCCAGTTTGCCCTTTTCTCCAAGACAGGTGGGTTTCCTTAATCATGCTCATATTATAAGTGACCTCAGAATAGAACCAGAGCTGAGAAGTTGATGAAAACATTTCCCCTGTCCCATGAAGGGATTGGGTGGGGTATGAGTGATTGCCTTCCTTGGCAGCATATTAAAGAGCTCTTCGCTTTTAGCCAGAAAGTGTCACAGAATTCTAACACCTCCTGATGATTAATTAATCGTTGTTTCATCCACAGCTCTTAGACCAGTGGAGCCCACACAGTGCCCCGACTTCCGCTCAGTGAAATACTGCCTGTGACATTTATTACTCGCATTAACAGTAATTTACCCTTCATTAATCAGAGCAGTCAGCTACAGTACTTCTCAATCATATACAATACTTACTTTACTAGTTGGCTGGAATATTTTATTCATCCATTAGCCTCAGAAGCTCTGCAAACAACTTGTAAATTCAGACAGGGCCTTGGATACTGAAAGTGCACGGCCCTTTTTATAGCTAATTTATGGCCCATGTTTATATTTGTGCCAAGACTCAGGATTTCTTACCCATCAAGGTTTGAAATATGCAGTCGTAAACTCTTCTTTTATACTGGTCTGTGAGATGGAAGAGCCTCTTGATGAGGGTGAAAGACAAGAGTGAAAAAGCTGGCTTAAAACTCAATATTAAAAAAAACTAAGATCATGGCATCTGTTTCCATCACTTCACAACAAATAGATGGGAAAAAAGTGGAAGCAACAACAGATTTTATTTTCTTGTGCTCCAAAATCACTGTGGAGAGTGACTTCAGCCATGAAATTAAAAGATGTTTGCTCCTTGGAAGGAAAGTTATGACAAATCTAGCACATCACTTTGCCAACAAAGGTCTGTATAGTGGAAGCTAATGGTTTTTCCGGTAGTTATGAACAGATATGAGAGATGGACAATAAAGAAGGCTGAGCACCAAAGAACTGATGTTTCTGAACTGTGGTGCTGGAGAAGACTCTTGAGACTCCCTTGGACTGCAAGAAGATCAAACCAGTTAATCCTAAAGGAAATCAGTCCTGAATATTCACTGGAAGGACTGATGCTGAAGCTGAAGCTCCAATACTTTGGGTACCTGATGTGAAGAACCAACTTATTGGAAAAGAACCTGATGCTGGGAAAGATTGAGGGCAGGAGGAGAAGAGGATGACAGAGAATGAGATGGTTAAATGGCATCACTGACTCAATGGGCATGAGTCAGTGATGGGCATGAGTCAGTGATGGGCATGAGTCTGAACAAGCTCCGGGAGATAGTGAAGGACAGGGAAGCCTGGCTTCCCTGCAGTCCAAAGGATAGGGTCTCAGAGTTGGACATGACTGAACAACTGAACAACAATAATGTATAGGTTTGTTTTATATGGTCGGGATATGCAGAGTGGGTTCTTTGATATAGCCTGCAATTATATGAGTAATTGGAACAGGTAAAGCATGAAAAATTACTTGGGATTTATTAGGATAGAGGCAATTTTAGCTTTTTGTTCATAACTTGGAAAGTGAAAACTGTGTCTTAATGAATCCAGATGGCGAATCACATAACCTTCAGAGGAGACATCCTCTAGGTTATGGGCAGGAGGACCAGGAATTTTGAGGCCTAGCCTTTAATGGCAGCTATCTTATTTCTCCAAAAAATAGTCTTAAACCCTCACAATATTTTATTTTACTTTTTTGGCAAAGTAGAGATGTAATTTTAAGTGGTTGAAGACAAGGAGATAGAAGGTAATGAGGGTAAATCATGAAACAAGATACAAAATGTTTCGTAAAAAAGACCAGGCTGGTTTGGTGAGGTTGTTTCCACTTGCCAATATGCTAACAGACTTTTTGTTGTGTTTATTGAGGAAAGATCAAGGGACATCCCTGGTGGTCCAGTGGTTAAGACTCTGCCCTTCTACTGCTGGGGGCATGGGTTCAATCCCTGGTCAGAGAACTAAGATCCCACCCATCAAAAAAAATCCTGAATAAATAAAATTTTAAAAATTAAAAAAAAATTATAAAAAGAAAGAGTTGAGTATGTGAAAGTGGAGTATGGTTGAAGAAATTATCTAGAACAAGTTTTCATGACACTATCAGTTTTACTATCAGGCACTTTACTGATACTTAGTCTTTGTGTTTCTTCAAATTAATGTTTACTTAACATCCCTAGAGAGTTCTGGGTGTTCGTGAACTACTACCTGACAGCCATGGAGATAGATTTTGGATTCCCTGGGTTTGGCTTCATTTGTGATGTTCCTGTTTGTCCCCTAAATTATTAAAGCACACACAGGCAACACCCCTAACAGTTTTGTTTGGCTTATGAAACTGACGTTCTTTTGGAACTTGCTGTATGATAAGACCTCCTATCTGGCTCGGATTTAAGTCTTATAGACAGCCCCAACCTCAGATGAGCTCAGGTTTTCTGCATGTGCAAGTGAAACTGAAGCAGGAGACCCCTTGACCGATTTTGACAACACAGCTTCCTAAAGAACAAGAAGGAAAGTCAACTGTAACAGTGAGGCGTTAATAATTTCAGGATGATGCTACACTTACAGTTTTTCCAAAAAAAAAGCATACAAAATATATTTTTATAAGAAAGATTAGGTTTTGGATGCAATTTCAAAACATCCTGATTCTGCTCTGCATTAGGTCTGCATCGAGTCCCAGAAGCAAAATGTATCCCCAAGGGTTTGACATTCTTTCTTTTTGCCGTAAGCTGCAATACATCTACTTCTTAACCCAAGCTCTGCAAAAAGCAAACAAAAAAAGGGAAGAAACAGGAATCCTTGGAATTCTAATATTAATCTGCTTTCTACATTTTTTAGAAAAGGCTCTGAGTTAATACTTTTGTTACTGCTATTAATTATGCTGATGTATTTGTGTTTACCCTCAATCATTATAATCTATCTTCAGCACTGTTGCTAAATCTGTGGAAGGAGAGATATTTTTATTGCACAGATGAATTAGCTATTATTCTCAAAAGCTGAAGAATATGCCTATCTTGCTCTCTGCATGTTCTTCAGCTTTTTGGAATAACTCATATGTTTGAGAAACTGAGAAATAAAGCAGGATATATGATAGCATCATTTGCCACAGTCCATCAGCCTCATTCTTAAACTTTCTAAAATGTAGTTTTTACTGGTAATTATGCTTATGGGTGTTATAATTTTGACTATGCTTCATTGTTTTAGCAACACCGACCTGAACTCTGTTCAGTATTTTTCCTCGACAGAAGCATCAGTTCTTGTCTCATTTTCCAGGATGTGAGTACTGCTCCATTTCATCTCAGGACTCCAGGGATGACTTTCTATTCTCTTTCTTGCCCCTCTACAATTTTCCCTTTTCAGTTTCCACTCTCAGTGTATTGTTGCACCAGTAATGGCATAAATCATAATTTCTCCCCAAGATCCTTTTCTATTCCTCTAGGTGAATGACTTTATCACTTTTTAAGGATTCATGAACTGATGTATCAATCAGTCATCAAATATTTATTGAATTTTCTTATGAGCTCAGCACCTTGCTGGAATTTTACAAGAATATAACAGTATTTCATCTTACTCTTTCTACTCATTTTATATCTCTGGGTGCTGTTTGTTATTTTTGTTTGATATTATAAGTGCCTACCTGTCATGAGTTGAGTACTAAGTACAGTGGAATAGACTTTCCTCTCAACCTTAAGCTTCATAGCTTCTAAGTTTTCCTGGTTTTTCTTTCCACATTTGCAGTCCCCCCTGCTTATGTCCCCCTTTCACTCATGTTTTCTGGCCACAAGCAAGGTTTCAGGTGCTCCCTTGTCCACTGGATGTGACTTTTGGTCTTTGGACATTAATCATCTTCTGTCTCGAGCTCCTGGAACACTTCTTCTTGGGACAATGCTATTGCTTCTGAATTTTATTTAATGTCCAATTATACCCGCTAGTTTTTCCTATGATTCTTCTGCTGTCATGCTTGAAATGGAATTGGATGAATCAGGCAAGGAATAAAATGTGTATGTGTGTGTGTGCGAGTGTGTGTGTGTGTGTGTGTGTGTGTGTGTGTGTCACGTAAAGAGACAGAGAGATACACAAAGAAAGAGAAACACAGGCTGAGATAGAGAAAAACAGAGAAAGAGAGAAGGGAAAGAGGGAGGGAATGACAGCACGAATTGACTTGACTTATATTTGTTGCTCCTTGGAGACTCAAGATGCATGTATATGTAGTTTAGTCAATGTTTTTGCATTTATTTGCATGCATGCTAAATCACTTCAATCATGTTTGATTCTTTGTGACCCTATCAACTGTTGCCCTCCTGATTCAACTGTCCATGGAATTCTCCAGGCAAGAATACCGGAATGGATTGCATGCCCTCCTCCAGGGGATCTTCCCGGCCCAGGGATTGAACCTGCATTTCCTGCAGCTTCTGCATTGCAGGTGGATTCTTTACCACTAAGTCACCAGGGAAGCCCCTCCATGTTTCATTCATATGGTAGCCCAAAGATCTACATCAGCTGGATGGAGTTTGGTCATTCCTCCATGAGAGCCGTGGATCCGGGCTTCCTCTGTCATGTGGCTAAATCTACATCCTAGAGTATGCTGGTCAAGAGAACTGTTTGCAGTGGCGGAAATATTCTGTATTCATGTCCTCCAGTGATGGTGGCCACTCACCCTTTGTGGCCCGTTAGGGCTTGAACCATGGCTAGTGTGACTGAGGAACCAAACTGTTAATTTGATTGAATCTTTATTTTTTTAAAAAAATTATTTACTTATTTATTTATTTTTGGCTAGACTGTGTCTTCATTGCTTTTTCTGGTTGCAGTGCAAAGTCTTCTCACTGCAGTGGCTTCTCTTGTTGTGGGCATGTTGCTCTGAGGCTTGTGGAATCTTCCCAGATCAGGGATTGAACTTGTGTCCCTTGCATTGGCAGGGGAATTCTTATCCACTGCGCCACCAGGGAAGTCTGATTGAATCTTTAATTTTACTTTAATTCATTTATACTTAGATAGCCACACACAGCCGGTAGCTACTGTTCTGGACTTCAGCCTCTTTAATCACCTGCATGGTCAAGGCTAGTGGTAAAGAACCCACCTTCCAATGCAAGAGATATAAGAGAGGCAGGTTCAATCCCTAGGTTGGAGAGATGCCATTTCCTGGAGAAGGAAACAGTAACCCGCTTCAGTATTCTTGACTGAAGAATCCCATGAACAGAGGAGCCTTGCGGTCTACAGTCCAGGGGTCTCAAGAGTTGGACATGACTGAAGCAACTTGGCATGCATGGTCAAGGCTAGACTTCTCTACCCAGGTACTGGTCAGAGGAAGAAAAGATTGCTCAAAGGAAGCACAGTGCATGAGGGACTGACATTACGCACATCACTTCTGTTCACATTCCACTAACTAGCTGGACTCAACTAATGGCAAAGAAGTCTGGGGATATATTCCCTGGTTGTTCAATCTATCCTGACTCCAACTTCTATGGAAGAAGAACAGGGCAGGGCGTGGTGTGCAATTGTTGTCACAGTTGCTTTGGGGTAGGGTTCAACGATGATGTAGTTTTTCAAAATCTTTCAAAATGATTCTTATATTCAGTCATAGTTGGCAACTCATGGTCTACATCAAAGTATCTAAGGGTATCTTTTATTTAGTAGAACTGTTTCCATTAGACACACGCATATGGAGAGGTTAACAGCATACCCACTATTGCATAGTGAGTGAGCACTTTGTAGATGCTGTTCATCTTAGCTGACAGGAAGCTCATAGCTCATGTCAATCAGACTCCCACGAATCAGAGTTCTTATCGTGTGCCAAGCTGCATGAATGATGCTAAGTCAAGTAAGTGCAAAGCACAGATGAAGTTAGGAGGGCCTGGGACTCTCAGAGCATCTCTTGTTACTGCTCTGTTTTTGCAGGGTTATGTCGTGCTCTGGCTCAGACTTCACATGAAGTCCCGGAGGGAGGTGTGAATTTACATCACTCATGCATAACAATGTTTATGTTATGGTGAAACTTTTTCAGATAGCTGCATAGATAGTTATGTTCAGGAATATTGGGAGAGTTACATTTTAAAGGGAGCTGTGTTCCATAAACTCAGAGTTCCTTACTATAAGTGATCCCAGACAACCAGAGATTTCCTTACAGAAGCAAACCACAGAAAAGGACTCTCCTGTTAGCAAACATTGTTAATTCATTTGCTAGGAGATCAGCCATTAGTCTTGTCCTGGGAAATTTGATGAGGTGACTCTTTTTCATGTCTGTTGGTGTTGCCCCCACCCCGAAATGAGAGAATGAGTCACAAACATTTACTTCCTGGTGAATCTCAAGATTTCCAATGCTCTCATTCTGTAATTCATTCAAAACATGGGTTGAGCCCTTCCTGTGGGCAAGGTACTGTATAACACTTATGGCATCTGGTGGCTTATGCTCAAAGCCCAGAGAATCCACACTTGCCAGGAGAATTTGGAACCTGTGTTTATTATCTCTTAAACAGGGATAATTCCACCCATCTTGGGCTTCCCTGATAGCTCAGATGGTAAAGAATCTGTCTGCAATGCAGGATACTGGGGTTTGATCCCTGGATTCGGCAGATGCCCTGGAGAAGGGAATAGCAACCCACTCCAGCATTCTTGTCTGGAGAATTCTATGGAGAGAGGAGCCAGATGAGCTATACTCCTTGGGGCTGCAAATAATTGGACACAACCGAGTGACTCACACACACACACACACACACACACACACACACAAGGTGCTCAGGCTTCCCTGGTGGCTCAGACAGTAAATAATCTGCCTGCAATGCAGAAGACTCAGTTCAATCCCTGGATCAGGAAATTTCCCCGGAAGAGGACATAGCAACCCACTCCAGTATTCTTGTCTGGAGAATTCCACGGACAGAGGAGCCTGGCGGGCTATAGTCTATGGGGTCACAAAAAGTCCGACACTAATGAGTAACTAATATTTTCACTTTTCATAAGGTGCTTGCAAGCAATTGCCCTAAAATATGCCACACTGTAACTTCTGGCTTTAGTTCTTAATTTATCTTTGTTTTGTTAGTGACTATAATTTCTCAAGGCATGACAGCAGGTTCTCCTATTTCTCTCCTAATAGACCTAAAAAAAAGACATAACCTTTTTTAGATGCTATATGATGTAAAAGTTTTCTTCACATGTTCTGATCTCCTGGCCCATTTTTACTTTATTTACTCTCCAATTAATAAAAATACCACAGAATTCTGCTGTATCTAAATCTTGAGAAAGCTCCAAACTCAGAACTGGGAATACCTCCATTCTAAAATAAGACTTGCCCTTGAAGAGATGCTGTGCTGTGGAATGTTGGAGCTCTGTTTAAGAACTGTGGGTGGGAAAGGCTGGAAGAAAGCCGTGGCTTTCTGGGTTGCTTCATGTTACAAAGGAAGGGTCATTTGAATAGAATCCAGACAGGTGACTACTTTTTCCAGGCATAGAGATAGGAAGCCCTTCGAAATTTTTCAGCTCTCAGCAGAATGATATACTCTGCTTACTGTAGAGGTTGAAAGTTGTGTCTTGGTCATTTGAGAAGACGTTGCAGAGTCTCAATGTAACAAGCTATTAAAAACACACTTGATTACTAGTCATGCCATCAGGGAAAAAAACCTCTGTGACACCAGCAAAGTTTGACTGTGGCATCTCTGAGTACTATTCCCTCTCAGCAGTTCCCAAAGATTCCACCTGCAATGCAGGAGCCGCAGGAGATGCAGGTTCAATCCCCGGGTCGGGAAGAGAAGGAAACGGCAATTCACTCCAGTAGTCTTGCCTGGGAAAGGGCAGAGGAGCCTGGTGGGCTGTAGTCCATGGGATCACAAAGAATCAGACATGACTGAAGTGTCTTGGCATGCACTGTTTGGATGCTGAAAAAGTGTCACCTCTTGTGTGTGCAGTGGAGAACAGCTCAGTAAGATGTAGAGAAACCCATTGTCTTCACAACCAGAGTTTTCTTCTTTTCATGTTTTTTCTGTAAGCACTAAAAGAAAATTTAAGAATGGTTATTAGCGAGTTTTATTTCTAACAACACCTCTTCTTGTCAAAGGAAAAATTACACCTTCTAGCTTTTGTTATACTGGGGCTTTTGTTCTATTTTTATTGTTATCTTTTTTGTTGTTGTTTGTTTAAAAATTTTGACAGTGCTGTGTGGCTGGTGGGATCTTAGTTCCCTGACCAGGCATCGAACCCTGCCCACAGCAGCAAAAGTGTGAAGTCCTAACCATTGGACTGCCAGGGAAATCCCTATTTTATCTTTTAAGGTTTTGTTTTTCCACCTCAGAGATTTCGTATATCCTTAACAATCATATTAACAATTTACATACATACATTGTATATATCTAAGTGTATAAACATGTCTTAACAATACTACATATACACACTGTATGTGTCTAGGTATATATACATATACACATACATGTGTATATAGTTATAATTCAATAAGAGGAAGAATTGTCTGTTGGGAGTAGTTTAAATGAAGAGCTCATGGTCCAGGGCAACAGAAATAAAATGTGAGCCACATTAAGAAAGTAAGAAGAAATAGGTAGAATTAATTTTAATAATGTGTTTTATTTAAACCAATGTATCCCCAATATTATAATTTCAAAGGCAATATTATAAAAAAGAATGAATGAGATATTTCACTCTCTTCTTTTTTTTCTTCTCACAATGGCTTCCAAGTCCAGTGTGCACTTCATATTCACAGCAGCTCTCAGTTTGGACGGGCCACATTTTTACGTGCTTGGTGGCCACACAGCAAGAAAGATCACTGTGTTGGACACAGAACTCTAGGCTTCCCCAGAGGTATAGCCTAATCATGATACCATTTGTGTATCATAAGGTATAAACTTGTTTTAAAATTCCATGTAAAATTACTACTTGTTTTTCCTACCACGAGTGACAGATAAAGAAATTGCCGGCCAATGCAGGAGATGTAAGAGACGTGGGTTCAGTCCCTGGGTCAGGAAGAGCCCCTGGAGGAGGGCACAGCAACCCTCTCTAGTATTCCTCCCTGGAGAATTTCATGGACAGAGGAGCCTGTCACAGAGGCTACAGTGCATGGGGTCACAAAGAGTCTGACACGACTGAAGCAGCTTAGCACACACACACAGGCACCATGAGAGGCAGCCAGGGGAGGGGCAGTCATACTCAAATATTACTGCTGTTTCTAATTCACTTCTGAATTAGACAGATAGAGAAATTTTCCTCCTTTTCTTTCTTCCCCCAAATTGCATATTGGATTTATCAATCCTCTATATCATTCTGCCTAAATAATTGTGTCACTTTTTTAAAATGCTGCAATTGCTATGAAGTAGTCGATCAAACCGTAATTTGATCTTGGATTTAACATGCAGCCTAGAGAATAATTCTTATGTAATGGCCCCCTTTTCTGGTCATGTGCTCTCATTTACAAAGAAGAGCCCTGCAACGTGTGTGTCATCGCACATAAGTGGCTGTCATCACGGCTGATGGGTACGCTGGAGTTCACTGAATGGAAGGGTCATTTTTCATGTCCCATTTTAGCAATGACTGTTTCTGGGGAGTCATGCACTGCGAAGGCAATGCAGGGACCATCAATAACTAGAAGATCCCCCAGACCTTGTCAGCCGAACGAGGCAGCTCTAAGTGTCTTCACTTTGTTCCCCAGCTCAGCTCGAGGCCATAGTCACAGAGAGTCTAAACACAGCATTTCTTGGCCATATGGGTACAAGTGATCTGGTAGCAAAGTGGCCAGGGTGGTAATCACAGCTGTGTGTGTGTGTGTTTGTGAACTCAGTTGTGTCTCACTCTTTGCAACCCTATGGATTGTAGCCCATCAAGTTCCTCTGTCCATGGGAGTCTCCAGGCAAGAATGCTGGAGTGAGTTGCCATTTTCTTCTCCAGGGGATCTTTCCAACCCAGGGATCAAACCCGCATCTCTTGTGTCTCCTGCATTGACAGGCAGATTCTTTACCTCTGGTGGCATCTGGGAAAGTCCAAACACAGCTAAGACTTAGTTGTGTTCATTCAATAAGTCATGTCTGACTCTTTGAGACCCCAAGGACCAGGCTTCCCTGACCTTCCCATCTCTAGGAGTTTGCTCAAATTCAAGTCACTGAGTTGGTGATGCTAGCTAAAAGACTTAATTAGAAGGAGGCAAAGGGGAAACCAGTAATTTTCTAATTCACTGGATTACTTAACAAGAGTTTTAATAAACATTTACTACTGGTTTTCCCTCACAGCTTATGAAAAACCCAAATGAACTTTGTGGCCAACCCAATACATGTGAGCCAACATCCCCCGAAGTGACAGTGGAAGAAGAATGTGATATCATATCATCATCCACAGAACTCGAAGTCACCTAAGAGAAAAGAAATTGACACAAATAACTGTAGAACAGAGCAATATAAGAAACGCGTGAAAAAGAACCAGGTTGTTCAAAGGAAGGGGAAAACATTGCTTGCTGAGTAATCAGGGGAGGCTTCCAGGAGGAGGAAGCATGAGGAATGAGGGGTGTAGGGTGGACAAAAACTGGACAGTGGCAATTCCGCTATGGTTTGATGATAGGGTTTAACTGAAAGGATGGGAAAGAGGGTCTGGTCATGACTCGAGAAGTAGTCATTGAAGACGTAAGAGAAAAGTAAAGTGAAAATGAGTCGTCAGTCATGTCCAACTCTTTGCAACCCCATGGACTGTACAGTCCATGGAATTCTCCAGACCAGAAAACTGGAATGGGTAGCCTTTCCCTTCTCTAGCGGATCATTCTGACCCAGGATCTCCTGCACTGCAGGCAGATTCTTTACCAACTGAGCTATCAGGGAAGCTGAGGATTTCATGCAGCATAAGATCATCAAAGTTTAAAGACAAAACAGAATAAGACAAAGAAAAAATCTAAAGGATTTCAGAGGTGGAGAGCACAGCTGGTGTAGATGCTAATGGAGGTTCCTGGTGTTAGGACATGGCTGATGAAATTTACATGATGCCCTTTGGGAAAAGCTGAGGCTGACGACAGCATCTCTGTGCTTGGACAGTGAAAGCTGGTCCAGGGTCGCCCGTGATGCTTCAGAAAAAGCTGCAAGGGCTAGAACACAGTTTTCTTTAATGTGAATATCAGAACATTTGAGACAAACACAATGAAAGAAGAGAGATTTTAAATTTCAAAGAGAATGTTTTTAAGTAAAATTCATGCTTTTCAAGAATCAAGTTTTAGTGAATTTGAGCCTACTTGAAAAATTTTTAAAGTAGGATTTGGCATGTAAACAGATTCAATAATGCTAAATAATCTTCCTTCATTTCTTTCCTGTTTCAGAGTAAAATTTTCACCCTGTTTATTTTAGAGCACTTGACAGTCAATCATATCTACCTGGAAGTGATCCCAAAATGTCATTTGCATTGAACCAGAAATGTTTTTTCTACAAAAATATTACTGTGAATGACACTTGGGGTACCCAGACCAGCACCGTCAAATCTCAGCACACGCAGTAAGTTGAGAATGTGGACATGAGCCCCAAGCTGGGTCTGCTGTGAGCTTGAAGCTCCCGTGAGCCCCAGGCCTGACTTCTCCTGATGCTGATGGAAGGTCCACACTGTCTGAGCTCTAAGCTCTGTCCCCCAACTTTAGAGGACAAAGGAGTTGATTCAGGGCCACCTGAACTCCTGTTCTTATAGAAAAACACTACTTGGGGTTCCCTGACCTCTGGCTGCTGGAACACTACCCCTGGTGGGGCAGAAGGTGGTGACTGTCACATCCACTCCAAGGGGCAGGCTGCACACACACCACCTCCATATCATCTTCAGAGGCACTGCCTCAGTGCTTGACTTCCAGCCTAGACTGAGATCTGGGCCCAGGGTTGCAGGAAGTGAATGGAAGAAAAATACAAGGATTCATAGGAGAACATTTGTCATGACCGAGGTGGCCAGGATTTGTGGTTGAGTGTTGATGTTGATGAGAGGTAGGAGGCGTTAGGGCCAGTTATGTCATCTTCCTCCACCTCCTTGTGCTCCCTGCTCTGGGCCTGGCGAGGATGACCCTGCCAGGAGCATCATCCTGATGTCCTGACTGCTGGTCCCTAGGAGGCAGGAACCCGAGAACAGTGGCTGCTCCATCCTCCTCACATATCTTGGCCCCACCCTGTGTCTCCACCAGCACCTAGGAATTTCCTTGGTCACTGCTCCTGCCAGGCAGCCGTCACTTCCCCTGCAGCTGCCACTGTGCCCACAGCTCGAAGGAGGGTAACTGCTGTGCCAGGGTCCCCCCCCCCATCCCTTATTTTCCCTGAACCTACTCACACAAGTGTGTCTAGTATCTAATCATTTATTAGCATCTCTTTGAACCATTTGGGTGGAACTGAGTTTCCTGCTGGGCAATCATAACCTAATGGTCTAAGAGAGGATGTTCAGTCTTTATCCTCCGCTGGCCCTCCCAGGGTTCCTTCTCCCCTACTTTCAAATGGAAAATACGCTTCCCACCCTATCTGATTCAGGCAGCTAAAGAATTGAGAGAAAGGGAGTAAGCTGGAGGGAGAAAGAAAGGAAGTGGTGGTTGCCATTTAAATTGTAAAGCAAAGTGATGTTGGAAGTTGGAAGGAGTGAGTGGAAAAATAAAGGAAAATTTGGGGCTTGCTGGGGACTCTGAAATTACATAGCCCTCATTGGAGAAGGCAATAGCAACCCACTCCAGTACTCTTGCCTGGAAAATCCCATGGACAGAGGAGCCTGGTAGGCTGCAGTCCATGGGGTCGTGAAGAGTCGGACATGACTGAGCCACTTCACTTTCACTTTCACTTTCACTTTCATGCATTGGAGAAGGAAATGGCAACCCACTCCAGTGTTCTTGTCTGGAAAATCCCAGGGACAGGGGAGCCTGGTGGGCTGCTGTGTGTGGGATCTCACAGCGTCAGACACGACTGAAGTGACTTAGCATGGATTTTTAGAAAACACATATGGATCTCTATTTTGGTTGTTGTCCTATTTCTGTTTTTATTGATATCTGATTGATGTATTACATTAATTTCAGAGATATAACACGATCATTTAATATTTGTAACTATTATAAAATGATCACCATAGTAAGGCTGGTTATCATTCATCACCGCTCATAGTTACAATTTTTTTTTCTCATAAAGAGAACTTGTAAGATTTACCCTCTTAGAACTTTGAAATGTACAGTATTATTAACCTTGGTCATCATGGTGTGCACTATATCCCCATGACTGACATATTTATAATTGGAAGTTTGTACCATTTGACCTCTTTCATTCATTTTCACAGGTATGGAGTTTCCTCAAAAAGTTCAGAGTAGAAACGACCATATTTCTCTGTGTATTTATCTGAAGGAAATCAAGACAGTAGTTTGGAAAGATATCTGCACCTCCATGTTCATTGTGGGATTATCTACAAAAGCCAAGACTTGGAAATGGCTCAAATGTCCATTGGTGGTTAGATGGATAAAGAAAATGTAGATATATAGCTATAGATATACACTGGAGAAGGAAATAGCCACCCGCTCCGGTTTTCTTGTCTGGTGAACCCCATGGACAGAGGAGCCAGGTAGGCTGCAGTCCTTGGGGTCACAAAGAGTTGGACACAACTGAGCAACTGAACAACAATAGATATACACAGTGAAATATTATTCAGCCAAAACCAGAAAGGAAATCTTGCAATTTCCTGCAATGTGGATAGAACTTGAAGGTATTATGCTAAATGAAAGAAATCAAACAGAGAGAACTAAGTACTGTAGGACCTGTTTCTTTGTCTCAGTTTTTGATCTGTAGTTAAATTACACAAGTTCTGGATATATAGGGTTTTATATTTGGACAATGACATCTTTCTCCCTCTATGGAAGGGAAGCTTCTTTCCCTGAACAAAATTAGGTTTCTCGAAGCCTCCTCCCCACATTCAACCTGCTCTCCCACTTTCTTCCCAGAACCTTTTCTGGGTGGATGAGCAGGGTCCAGGGGGTCTGTTTTATTCCAGCCTAGTTCATGAGTTTAAATGCTGGGCCTGCACTACTTATGAAGCAAGGACGCTGTAGCATTCCACTGACAAAATCCGGAGACATTCACATCATGAGTCATCTTTCCCAGCATGACCTTGGGTTTAATTTCAGGCTCACCCATCACTTGACACTTTTCTTCTTGCTTGATTTTTGATGTCCATCAGGAAGGATTTAACCCCTGAGAAAGCCATTTCCTGAGATTTCAACATTGTGGACTCTTCAAGCACTCTGGATGGCATACTGTAATTATCAGCATCTGATGACTTAAGTATTTTTACTATTTCTTAATGCCTTTTTGGCCTTCTTTTTTTTTGCATGCATTTCTCTTATTGCCTGTTACAAGCATAATTTTGGATCTGAAAATAGCATTAAAGCTCATCTACTAACCCATCCACCTACCCCTCAATTAGCATCAGAAAATCTGAATTTCAGACTAGTTATATGATTTTCAAAGGGTGAGACACCTAATTACTGAAAAATCAAAAGCTAGAACCCAGTCTTCCTATGTCTCAGGCTGAGATAACATTTTTCTAAGCCTGGGTATTTTTTCATTTCTTTCAGAGTCTGATTGATTATGCCTGCATTTATGCCTGAGCAATATAAACAACAAGACAGAATCTGAATATTAAACCTCTGGAAGTTTGGTTTGTATTCAGAGCATGTGCTTTGATCTCTTCATCTCCTATGAACTGTATTTCGAGTAAAAATAAACAGGTTAATACACTGTCTTGCCCGTCTCAGATAGAAGTCAGAGATCAAGTGAGTGATGGATTTGGGAACCCAAAGTGACAGGAGATCTTAAATGTGTATGGAGAGTTCTAGTAAACAAATCAGCCTGTAGGCACCTGTTGGCATCTTTGAGAGGGCGGCTCTGTGCAGTGAGTGCAAAAGGGCTCTGTCGCTGGTGATGCGGGTGGGCAGGCTTTGCTACACATCTGTTTCCTAGGAGCTTAGAGTCTGAAACAACCCCAGATGTTTATTATGTCATTTTGAGACCCAAAAGGGCAGAAAACTCTCCACACAAACAGCTTAAAATGTAACAAATGTAAATAGATATATCTGAGGGGTGATCATTTATTTCTGCAAGGCCATAAGCTTCAGTGATATCATAGACAGCAAAGAGAAACAGAGACAGACTATGTAATAAATCTAGCTATAGAAAGAGCATGACTACGTAAATAGAGATATGAGTGTAGACCACAGTCACTGATATCTTTTAAACTTTGTTTTGGCCTAGTATGTGTACTCAGTCACTTCAGTCATGTCTGACCCTTTGCAACCCTGTGGACTGTAGCCCACCAGACTCTTCTGTCCATGGGATTCTCTAGGCAAGAATACTGGAATGAGTTGCCATTTCCTTCTCCAGGGGATCTTCCCTACCCAAGAATCAAACCAAGAGTTTGATTACCCAAGAGTTCTCCTGTGTCTCCTGCATTGTAGGAGGATTCTTGAGCATTGAGCCACCTGGAAAACCCTAGTTTTGCCCTATACCTGGATCCTAATCAGTCTGCAATTTATGCTGCCTTATCAGAGCTTAGTGAGTCGGGTTCTGAGCCCTGTATTTTGTTCCTGGCTGCAGATAGCACTAAACGAATTTCCAAGTGGCAACCTGAATTCACTTTGATTAGGCCTTAGAAAATGATGGAGACAGTGAACAGCTTTTTGATAATATGATTATTTATTATACATTATTGTCTGTTAGTAATTCCACTCAAAACTCAGGCAAGGGCAGGGATTCCCACAATCCTTGTCACCTCCTGCTCTATCCTTGACTCTGTCCATTTGCAAGGCTGCCTTCATGGTGTACTTGAGAAGTCTCCTCTTTCAGCCTCTGCAGACCCACCACCACCCACTATGGAAGACTCACTGGATGCACTACCTCCCTGGTTGTGGACCCCTTCACAGGTTCTGGTTGGTACAACCAATGCAGAGTCAGCAGGTCAGAGGATAAGGAGAGTCAAGCCAAGATGACTATCTCCCCAGGTCCATCCCTGCCCTCAGGTCTGCCTAGAGTTGATGGGTCCTTTATATCACCATTCCTCTTAAGATGGGTCTTTCTGAAGAATCTCCCTATAAGCTCATCTGATTTCCAATGACTTCTCCTTCCTCTCAGCCCTTGGAGACCAAGGGTGGTTACATTTCCATGGTTACTAGTTTCAAGCTACTGCACTATCTCCAGAGCTACTCCTGCATCCTGCTCACACCACTGTAGATGGTGCCTCTTAAGCCTACCTCTAATGACCCCGATATCAATATATCACCTGTTTCCCACTCTGGGCCCATCTAATATGTCTCTCCTAAAGTTTCATAAAGGAAATCAACCCTGACTATTCATTGGAAGGACTGATGCTGAAGCTGGAGCTCCAATATTTTGGCCACCTGATGTGAAGAGCCAACTCACTGGAAAAGACTCTGATGCTGGGAAATATTGAACACATGAGGAGAAGGGGATGGTGGAGGATGAGATGGTTGGATGGCATCACTGACTCAATGGACATGAGTCTGAGCAAGCTCCAGGAGATGGTAAAGCACAAGGAAGCCTAGTTTGCTGCAGTTCATGGGGTTGCAAAGAGCCAAACACGACTGAGTGACTGAAAAACAACAACAACAACAACGTATCATAGCACTCTGACAAAAAGTCATTGTTTCCCTTGTTTTGTAGTTTTGACAAATCTTTGGGAAGTTTAGAGAAAGTCTTTATGCAGAATGGCTTTAGAAAAGAAGTTCGAATGTCTTTTCTGTTGTCTGCTTTCCTGCTGGAGAGTAACTTGAGGTGACCACCATGGAGATACCACCATTACTGTCACTTCAGACATTTGAGGGCAGAAAAGTGGTGATCCAGTTATAGAAAGTACTAAATCTTGTTCTAAAAAGGTGAAGTAAGTCAATACAGGCAAACAGAAAACCATTAAGAATATGTTCCCATTCTCTTTAAGCCTTTAGCTGGTTCAAGAGTTTAGAGGCAAGTCTTTAGATATCACTCCATTAGCAAGTCAATGGGATGATACAGTGGACAAACACAAACTGACATCTTGAGAAATGAGAAGCCTTTCAAAGCTGGCCAGTCCATCTCATCTGGCAGCACGCCTGAGGGAGTTCTGAGAAGTCTGCATGGTTCCTTGTCTTGATGACTTGCTTGAAGGTGATGGCGCAGGATTGGGATGGGAATTAACCACAGGTTTCTTAAGCTGCAATCAATAAAGACCTGCTGTTGGAAATGATGAAGTCTGGGGAGTCTCCTTCAGTTAACCGATACAAAGACAAGCAAGCAGGGAGAGCAGAGAATAGTTGTGACTCTTCACCTACTTATGATAGAAGGCAGTCGTATTTAAATTCACTTGTTTCATTTCTGTGAAGTGCAATGATGCAAAGGCAAAGTTCTACATTAGAAATAGTGGTTCCTGAACTTCCTTAGCAGCTCAGTGGTTAAAACTCTGAGTTTCCAGTGAAGGAGGCATGAGTTCGATCCCTGGTTGAGGAATTAACATTCCACATGCCTCAGGGTGTGACCAAAAGAAAAATGGTGGTTCCAGGGACAAAGGGAGTGTGTTGAACTTCTCAGGTAGTCTGACTTTTCAATTCTGTGGCCAGGCATTGCAGAATCAGAAGACAATGTGTCCCCTTGACTTTTAGGAGTAATGCATGCTCTGGGTGTGTGCTTCCCAGGTGGTGCTAGTGGTAAAGAATCTGCCTGCCAATGCAGGAGACATAGGTTCCATCCCTGGAAGATCCCCTGGAGAAGGAAATGACAACCCACTCCAGTATTCTTGCCTGGGAAATTCCATGGGCAGAGAGGCCTGGTGAACGATAGTCCATGGAGCTGCAGAGTTGGACATGACTGAGTGACTAAACAACAACAGCAACACAATCCTCTGGGTGCACCATAGTGGGCCATTCAAAAAGTGCAGAAGTAACACCAGAAATCAGGATGCATAGCTGGAATGCCAGAGCCTCTTCCTTCAGACAGCTAGCTAACTCAGCAAAGAAATTTAGCTTTGCAAATATTCAGGGGTATTTTGGCCATGCGACGAAAACTACCTCATGAATCTTTGTCCTCCCCTTTGTAAATTAAAATATACAAACCCAGATACAATCTGAATAATGTCTACCAATAATTTACTTAATGGCAGCTCTGTTTTATACTCCTTTAAGGGAGGCTGGCAAAAATACAAATCGGTAATGAGAAAGTATAAAAACAAAAGTAACTCATCCAGAACTAACAGAGTAAATCACTTAAGGGAACATTAAGCCCTAATTGTAGAAAAACACATATTAATCTCCCCGTGATGACACCAGGGGATGGGTTTGCAGATGGGTATTCCACCGCCTGGCACAGCAGAGGAAGGTACAGATGCAGCCCCAGAGGGCTCTGTTTGGATGCTAAGCCAGGCATCCAGAAGGCTAGATTGGCATGTGGCTACAAGAGTAGATATATAGGTATGACTGCATCAGTGTGCCGCGCACCTGAAACTAACATGACATTGTAAATCAACTGCACTCCAATATGAAATAAACTTTTTGACTTTCAAAAATCACTTTATTGAGATACCATTTACATTTCATAGAATTCACTGTTTACATACACAATTACTGGATTTCAGTTTACTTGTGGAGTCACGACATCACCATAATCTAAGTTTATAAGGTTTTTTCTCCCCCTAAATAGAAGCCCTGTTCCTAGCAGCAGTCACTCTCCATCTTCACTCCCACCAGCCCCCAGCCCTAGGCAACCAGTCCTGTGGAATTGTTTCCATAGGTTTGCCTCTTCTGCACGTTCTGTACAAATAGAGTCATCCAGTATGTGGCCTTTCATGTGACTTTTTTCACTTTGCATAAAGTTCTCAAGGTTCATCTGAACAATGTTCTAACTGGTATCAGCACTTCACTCCTTTTATGGCTGAATAAAATTCAAAAGCAGAGACATTACTTTGCCGACTAAGGTCCGTCTAGTCAAGGCTATGGTTTTTCCTGTGGTCATGTATGGATGTGAGAGTTGGGCTGTGAAGAAGGCTGAGCGCCAAAGAATTGATGCTTTTGAACTGTGGTGTTGGAGAAGACTCTTGAGAGTCCCTTGGACTGCAAGGAGATCCAACCAGTCCATTCTGAAGGAGATCAACCCTGGGATTTCTTTGGAAGGAATGATGCTAAAGCTGAAATTCCAGTACTTTGGCCACCTCATGTGATAAGTTGACTCATTGGAAAAGACTCTGATGCTGGGAAGGATTGGGGGCAGGAGGAGAAGGGGATGACCGAGGATGAGATGGCTGGATGGCATCACGGACTCGAGAACGTGAGTCTGAGTGAACTCCGGGAGATGGTGATGGACAGGGAGGCCTGGCGTGCTACAATTCATGGGGTCTCAAAGGGTCAGACACGACTGAGCGACTGAACTGAACTGAACTGCTTCTGCTCTTTATGTTTGTTTGTTTTTGGTCAGGAGGCATGTGGGATGTTAGCTCTCTGACCAGGGACTAAATCTCTGCATTGGAAGGCAAAGTCTTAACCACTGGACCACCAGGGAGGTCCCTACTCTGGTAAGTTCTTACACTGTTTCAACAGTGAAGGTGCAGAGCCTTCAGGTTTTCTTCCTCTGCTGACCCACACAGCATTATGGTGATAGCTGGCAACTGGCCTCTATGCACTGGGATGAAGACGAGAAAACATGGAGCCAGATTCTGAACAGTGTCATTTGGCTGTGTCCACATGCTGGAGGGAAGGACACCTGGGGTCTGCAGCCTTCTCTCCCCTCAGTGGCAGAGGCGAGGCTGCTCATACCTCCTGGCTTCAAAGCTTCCATAACTACTCTGCACAGACACACATACTCACACACACTCACATACCCACACACTCACACACACACGTTCTTTGTCTCCTGTCAGACACAAAAAGCTCTCTTTTATTTTTTTATATTTTATTGAATGATTCTTTAAATTATATAGTGCTTGGCAATTTTCAAAAGTTTCATACACATGACTTCTATCATCCATAATAATGCCTTTCTTCCCCCTACCCCCATCTTGTCCCTCCCTGACTTCCATCTCCCGACAGAAACCACTAGTTTGTTTTCTGTATCTGTCATTCTGCTTTCATTTGTTTGTTTGTTTGTTTTATTCACTATAAAGCCCAGACTTTATTTTCTTGGGCTCCGAAATCACTAGCAGATGGTGACTGCAGCCATGAAATTAAAAGACGCTTGCTCCTTAGATGAAAAGCTATGACAAACCTAGACAGCATATTAAAAAGCAGAGACATCACTTTGCTGACAAAGGTCTGTAGAGTCAAAATTATAGTTTTTCCAGTACTCATGTTGGATATGAGAGTTGGACCACAAAGAAGGCTGAACACCAAAGAACTGATGCTTTCAAACTGTGCTGCTGGAGAATAGTCTTGAGTGTCCTTTGGACTGCAATGATATCAAACCTTGCAAACATAAAGGAAATCAGTCCTGAATATTCATTGGAGGAACTGACACTGAAGCTGAATCTCTAATACTTTGGCCACCTGATGTGAAGAGCTGACCCATTAGAAAAGACCCTGATGCTGGGAAAAATTGAAGACAGGATGAGAAGGGGACGACACAGTTCAAAATGGTTTGATGGCATCACCGACTCAATGGATGTGAGTTTAAGCAAGCTCCAGGAGATGGTGAAGGACAGGAAAGCCTGGCGTGCTGCAGTCCACAGGGTTGCAAAGAGTCGGACATGACTGAGCCACTGAACTGAACTGAATATTCCATTGTATATATGTGACATGTCTTCTTTATCCATTCATTGGTCTATAGACATCCAGGTTTCTTCCATGTCTTGGCTACTGTAAGTAGTGACTGAGCAACTAAACAACAACAAAGTTTGTTGTATTTTTTAGATTACACATATAAGGGACACCAGACAGTATTTTGTCTTTCTCCATCTGACTTCTTATTTCACTTAGTATAATACCCTCTAGGTCCATCCGTGTTGTTGCAAATGGCATCATTTCATTCCCTTTTATGGCTGAGTAATATTCCACTGTATGTATGCACCACACCTTCTTTATCCATTCATCTGTCTGTGGACACTGGGGTTGCTTCTATGTCTTGGCTGCTGTGAATAGTGCTGCAGTGAAGGTAGGAGCACATTAATCCTCAAGAGCTATTTTTAACTCTCTGTATGGACTTTTGCTGGGGAGTATGAAGACACTGTGCTGATCTCATGGGGGAGTTGGAGGATGAAACTATCAGGATGCTACACTGTCTTTCTTCCCCACTCAAGGAGAGGGCATTATTTTGCTTTTCTAACCACCGGCATGAAAGTAGGCTAAGATCAAATATTAGATGACTTGCAGTGCCTCTCCCAGGTTGTTTGTGCATGAGTCTGTCACTGTAGAGTGAAGGATTTTATCTCCTGTTATTGCAAATGAATCAGAGCTGTAAAGATAAGGGAGAACTGGTGTGTACCCCTGTAATTCTGCTGTGTAGGAGGTGACCAGGTGTGATGTGCAGGGCGCAGGCACTGTGTGAAGTGGCCAAATGGCTAAGTGGCCTTTACACTGCCACAGAACATATAAGAAAACTGCTTGTTCACCTGATATACTAAATAAATAATTAACATGTTAATTTAGGGGAAGGTCAATACAGGTTGGCTTCCCGGGTAGCTCAGTGGTAAAGAATTCATCTGCCAATGCAGGAGACACAAGAGATACAGTTTTGATTCCTGGGTTGGGGAGATCATCTGGAGGAAGAAAAGGCAACCCACTCCAGTATTCTTGCCTGGAAAATCCCCATGGACAGAGGAGTCTGGTTAACTACAGTCCATGGGGTTGTAAAGAGTCGAACACGATGGCAGGACTGAGCACACACACACACATACAATACAAGGTAAAGCAGAGTTGAGGCTGCATTTTTTGGTTATCTTGCTTAGATGTACAATAAGTTTATTTTTTTCTTCCCCTACCACAGACCAGGTGGTGTGTGAAGCAGGTAGGGCAGGTTTGGAATCAGATAGACCTGTTTCTGTGCAGATTCTGCTGGACATGAGGAAGGGGCCTCCGTGTCCTGTCTGTCAAATGGGAACACTGATATCCATTCGGCAGGACTGGTTTACGGATTTCTGGTAATGTGCACAGACAGATGCTAATATAATAGATGCACCAAAGGAAAATAAATGGTGGTAATGAGTGAGCCTCTGAGAACAATCTATTGTTGCCTATGGGGAAAGGAAGGTTGCGCCTGCAGGGAAATATCTCCTGATCAAGTCTAATTTATTGGCATTCCTCTCAGCATCTTTGAGGGGCCCATCCATCCTGGAAAATTTTCCTAGGTAACAGGTCCCAGAAGCAAGAAGAAGATAAAATACAAAGTGAAATGTAGAACTCAACCAAATTAAAGCATCTGTCAGCATGATCAGTTCTAAATCGAAAAGTAAACTTAATTAAAAAGAAAAGAAAACTCTTGTTGCTGCCATAATGAAATTCAGGGTTTCAAGGCTGACAAAGAGGAAGCTGTGCAGAAAGGTTCATAATTAAATGATGGGGTAGAATTATCACAGGATGTTTACTCTGCATCTAAGCTCAAATTTATTTAGTTATTTTTTGCCTTCCAAAAATAGAGGCTATAAAATGGAGCTCGCAATTAAATTATACCTGTTGCGTCCCCAATTAAAGGAATCCTGGCACATTTCAATTTGTGTGTTCCAGCTGTGTGCATCAAAAATCACACATTAGGGACTGGAAAATGTCTCCACTAAGCTTGTTTCTTGGCACAGGACTTAAAGACCTGGAGGGTTAATAGCGCTCTGCCCTCCTTCCAGCCCTGTCTTGTGGCTTTGAAGGGCAAGCAAGAGGCTGCAAAGTCAATTGGAAAATGCAACCTGAAATACAGACCTTGGACTTTTGGTGAGGAGACAGATGGTGGGGGGCACCTGAAGAGAGGTCCTCTGGGGTGCCCCTGCCTCTAGATGTCCCCAGGGCACGCAGCTGGGAAGTGCATGTAGTTTTGGTAACAGACATGTACAGTCTCTCAGTGTCTGTTGGTGATTGGTTCTAGGAGTCCCTTTGGGTACCAATTCCCTGGATGTTTGAGTCCCTTGGATAAATGGTCTGGTGCAATAAGTAGGGCTTCCCTCATGGCCCAAATGGTAAAGAATCTGCCTCAATGAGGGAGATCCAGGTTCAATCTCTGGGTCAGGAAGATCCCCTGGAGGAGGGCATGGCAATCCACTCCAGTATTCTTGCCTGGGAAATCCAAGAGACAGAGGAGCCTGGTAGGCTATAGTCTATGGGGTCGCAAAGAGCTGGACATGACTGAGTGACTAACATTTTCACTTTTACTTTCAGTACAATAAATACGGTCGGTCCTCTGTACCCTTGGATTTTGCATCTGTGGAGGTGGGGACAAAGGGTGTGGTACAGGTTTCCTCTGCTATCCCAAAGCAGAGTGGGATGGTCCCTGGGCTGTGCATCCTTCCACATACATCTTAGGGTTTTAGCATATCAAGTTTCAAAAAGTTCAAGAAAATATGTTGAAATTTTAATTGGGTTTACACTGAAATCTTTACACTAATTTGAGAATAACTGACAATTTTAGAGCATCTTTTAGTTTCTAGACATAGCATTTTGTTCCATTTATTAACACTTGCTTTATTTCAAAAAGGCTTTGAAGTTTTATCCACCTGGATTAAATACTCTTTTTCATAATTCTCTTTTAAAAAGCTACATTTCATTTTGTTGATGTATAGAAATGTCATTGATTTTTAGTCTATATATTGTCTATACAGCAACATTGCTAAATTCCCTTGTTACCTCTGTGCGTTTCCTGCTAATTCTCTTCTGTGTATTTTATAATAAAACAGGATGAGGGAGTTCCCTGGAGGTCCAGTGGTCAGGACTAGGGCTCCCAGTGCAGTGGCCCTGGGTCCAGTCTTTGGTCAGGGAGCTAAGAGCCCATAAGCCTCAAGGCACGGCCAAAAACACAAAGAAGGAAAACAGAATGGTAGTCTTGTTTGTTTTCTTCCAATCCTATTATATTTTGGATTTTGTTGCCTATTCAAAAAGCCTCTCTGTGATGGTCTTGAGCTGCAGAACAGTGAATCCGGGTGAGCTCAGTGTTTAAACTTTTTGTTTTTGCTTTGTGTGTGTCTATTCCTTTTCCAGCATTTTATGTGGTTTAAAGACAGATAGTTTTTCAAGATACCATGTTTTCCATGTTGTTGACAGTGACATTTAGTTCAATATATGTTTGTTTAGCACCTATGTTACATAGGATTACATGACAGTGTCTGCACTGAGACAGATGCTGGAAAAGTCCAGTATCGGGAATGAAGTAAGGTATTGTTAGGATACAATAATCGATCAGGGTTTAGGCAAAGTAAGCTCACCCTGTTAATGGACCAACACTCAGTGTGGGAGAGAACAGAGACTCCAGCTGACAGGACGAACTAGTAGAGGCCAATTGCTGGTAATTCCCAGATGGTGCAGTGGTGAAGAAGCTGCCTGGCAATGCATGGGATGCAAGAGATGCAGGTTGAATCCCTGGGTTGGGAGGATTCCCTAGAATAGAAAATGGCAACCCACTCCAGTATTCTTGCCCTGGAAATCCCATGGACAGAGGAACTTGGCAGGCTATGTCCATGGGGGTCACAAAAGAGTCAGATGTGACTGAGTACACACAGATACCTCAAGCTATTGAATATACATGCTCTTATGTCAGATGGAAATACAGAGAGAGATGAAAAAATTGCATTGGAAGACATACTGATGAAACACTGTGAAGAGCTCAAGCAGTATGGAGGCTCCTTAAAAAACTAAAGATAGAGCTACCATGTGACACAGCAATGCCACTACTGGGCATATTCTCAGAGAAAACCACAATTCAAAAAGAAACTTGCAACCCAATGTTCATTGCACCACCGTTTCCAATAACCAGGACGTGGAAGCAATCTAAATGTCCATCAACAGAGGAGTGGATAAGGAAGATGTGACGCATATATACAATGGAGTATTACTCAGCCATGAAAAAGAATGGAATTGGGTCATTTGTAGAGATGTGGATGGATCTAGAGACTGTCATATAGAGTGAAGTAAGTCATAGAGAAAAAAAAACTTTCATATTAACACATATTTGGAATATGAAAAAATTGGTAAAGATGCTCTTATTTACAAAGTAGAAACAGAGACACAACTATAGAGAACGAATGTATGGATATCAAGGGGGAAAGAGGAGTGGGATGAATTCGGAGATTGGGATTGAAACATATACACTATTGATACTATGTATAAACTAGAAGACTAATGTTAACCTGCTGCAGAGCCCAGGGAACTGCACTCAGCGCTCTTGGATACCTGAATGGAAAGGAAATCCAAATCAGAAGGGGGTATATGTATACATAGAGCTGATTCATTTTGCTGTACAGCAGAAACCGACACACCATTGTAAAGCACTGTCAGTTCAGTTCAGTCACTCAGTTTTGTCTGGCTCTTTGAGAGCCCATGGACTGCAGCACATCAGGCCTCCCTGTCCATCACCAACTCCCGGAGTTTACTCAAACTCATGTCTGTTGAGTTGGTGATGCTGTCCAACCATCCCATCCTCTGTCATCCCCTTCTGGGGTCTTTTCAAATGAGTCAGTTCTTAGCATTAGGTGGCCAAAGTATTGGAGTTTCAGCTTCAGCATCAGTCCTTCCAGTGAATATTCAGGACTGATTTCCCTTACAACAGACTATTTGGATCTCGTTGCTGTCCAAGGGACTCTCAAGAGTCTTCTCCAAGACCACAGTTCAAAAGCGTCAATTCTTTGGCACTCAGCTTTCTTTATAGTCCAACTCTCACATGCATGCATGACCACTGGAAAAACCAAAGCTTTGACTAGATGGACCTTCATTGGCAAAGTAATGTCTCTGCTTTGTAATATGCTGTCTAAGGTTGGTTATAACTTTTCTTCTAAGAGGAAGCATCTTTTAATTTCATGGCTGCAGTCACCATCTGCAGTGATCTGGGAGCCCAGAAAAGTAAGGTCTGTCACTGTTTCCATTATTTCCCCATGTATTTGCCATGAAGTGATGGGATCAGATGCCATGATCTTAGTTTTCTGAATGTAGAGTTTTAAGCCAGTTTTTTTCACTCTCCTCTTTCACATTCATCAAGAGGTTCTTTGTTCTTCTTTGCTTTCTGTCATAAGTGTGGTGTCATCTGCATATCTGAGGTTATTGATATCTCTCCCAGTAATCTTGATTCCAGCTTGTGCTTCATTCAGTCCAGCATTTCTCATAATGTATTCTGCATATAAGTTAAATAAGCAGAGTGACAATATACAGTCCTGACATACTCCTTTCCCAATTTGGATCCAGTCTGTTGTTCCACGTACAGTTCTGTTACTTCTTGACCTGCATACAGATTACTCAGGAGACAGGTTAGGTGGTCTGTTATTTCCGTCTCTTTCAGAATTTTCCACAGTTTGTTGTGATTCCACAAAGACTTTGGCATAGTCAATAAAGCAGAAGTAGATGTTTTTCTGGAATTCTCTCACTTTTTTGATGATCCAACAGATGTTGGCAATTTGATCTCTGGTTCCTCTGCCTTTTTGAAATCTAGATTGAACATCTGAAAGTTCACAGTACTATTGAAGCCTGACTTGAAGAATTTTGAGCATTACTTTGCTAGCGTGTGAGATAAGTACAATTGTGTGGTAGTTTGAGCTTTCTTTGGCATTGCCTTCCTTTGGGATTGGAATGAAAACTGACCTTTTCCAGTCCTGTGGCCACTGCTGAGTTTTCCAAATTTGCTGGCATATTGAGTGCAGCACTCTCACAGTATCATCTTTTAGTATTTGAAATAGCTCAACTGGTATTCCATCACCTCCACAAGCTTTGATTGTAGTAATGCTTTCTAAGGTCCACTTGACTTCACATTCCAGGATGTCTGGCTCTAGGTGAGTGATCACACCATTGTGATTATCTGGGTCGTGAAGATCTTTTTTTGTACAGTTCTTCTGTGTATTCTTGCCACCTCTTGTTAATATCTTCTGCTTCTTTTAGGTCCATACCACTTCTGTTCTTTATTGAGCCAATCTTTGCATGAAAAGTTCTCTTGGCATCTCTAATTTTTTTGAAGAGATCTCTAGTCCTTTCCATTCTTTTGTTTCCCTCTATTTCTTTTCATTGATCCCTGAGGAAGGCTTTTTTATCTCTCCTTGCTATTTTTTGGAAATATGCATTCAAATGGGTATATCTTTCCTTTTTTCCTTTGCCATTCACTTCTCTTCTTTTCATAGCTATCTGAAAGGCCCCCTCAGACAACCGTTTTGCCTTTCTTTTTCTTTGGGATGGTTTTGATCACTGCCCCTTGTACAATGTACAAACCTCCGTCCATAGTTATTCAGGCACTCTATCAGATCTAATCCCTTGAATCTGTTTGTCACTTCCACTGTATAATCATAAGGGATTTGATTTAGGTCATAGCTGAATAGTCTAGTGGTTTTCCCCACTTTCTCAATTTAAGTCTGAATTTGGCAATAAGGAGTTCATGATCTGAGCTACAGTCAGCTCCCAGTCTTATTTTTGCTGACTATATAGAGCTTCTCCATCTTTGGCTGCAAAGAATATAATCAATCTGATTTCAAATTGACTATCCAGGTGATGTCTATGTGTAGAGTCTTCTCTTGTGTTGTTGGAAGAGGGTGTTTGCTATGACCAGAGTTTCTCTTGGCAAAACTCTGTTAGCCTTTGCCCTGCTTCATTCTACTCCAAGGCCAAGTTTGTCCATTACTCCAGGTATTTCCTGACTCCTAATTTTTGCATTCCAGTGCCCTATAATGAAAAGGGCATCTTTTTGGGTGTTAGTTCTAGAAGGTCTTGTAGGTCTTCATAGAACCATTCAACTTCAGCTTCTTCAGCATTATTGGTTGGGGCATAGGCTTGGATTACTGTTATATTGAATGGTCTGCTTTGGAAACAGAGATCATTCTGTCATTTTTGAGACTGCATCCAAGTACTGCATTTCAGACTCTTGTTGACCATGATGGCTACTCCATTTCTTCTAAGGGATTCTCGCCCACAATAGTAAATATAATGGTCATCTGAGCTAAATTCACCCATTCCAGCCCATTTTAGTTCGCTGATTCTTAAAATGTCGATGTTCACTCTTGCAATCTCTTGTTTGACCACTGCCAATTTGCCTTAATTCATGGACCTGACATTCAAGCTTCCTATGCAATATTCTTCCTTACAGCATCAGACTTTACTTCCATCACTAGTCACATCCAGAACTGGGTGTGGTTTTTTTTTTTTTTTGCTTTGGCTCCATCCCTTCATTCTTTCTGGAGTTATTTCTCCACTGATCTCCAGTAGCATATTGGGCACCTACTGACCTGGGGAGTTCCTCTTTCAGTATCCTATCATTTTGCCTTTTCATACTGTTTATGGGGTTCTCAAGGCAAGAATACTGAAGCAGTTTGCCATTCCCTTCTCCAGTGGACCATGTTTTGTCAGACCTCTCCAACAACTGTACTCCAAAACATTCGTTCATTCATTAGTTCAGTCGCTCAGTCGTGTCCGACTCTGCGACCCCATGAATCGCAGCAAGCCAGGCCTCCCTGTCCATCACCAACTCCTGGGGTTCACTCAGACTCACGTCCATTGAGTCCGTGATGCCATCCAGCCATCTCATCCTCGGTCGTCCCCTTCTCTTCCTGCCCCCAATCCCTCCAAGCATCAGGGTCTTTTCCAATGAGTCAACTCTTCGCATGAGGTGGCCAAAGTACTGGAGCTTCAGTTTGAGCATCATTCCCTCCAAAGAAATCCCAGGGTTGATCTCCTTCAGAATGGACTGGTTGGATCTCCTTGCAGTCCAAGGGACTCTCAAGAGTCTTCTCCAACACCACAGTTACGTTTAAAAAAAAAAAAAAAAAAGAACCAAGCACCTTGTGGGCAGATTGCCTGGATTCAAAACATGGTTCCTACCATTACTAGGTATGTGACCCCAGAAGAGCTATGTAAACTTTCATTCCTTCAGTTTTCTCACCTGTGAATTCTGGGCAATGATGTGCCTGTTTCAAAGGCTAATATACAGAGTAAGTGACCTGACACTTAGAATGGTGATTGACACACAATGTTCAGTACATCTTCAGTTTAATCATTCAGCCATGTCCAACTCTTTGCAACTCCCTGGACTGCAGCATGACAGGCTTCCCTGTCCATCAACAACTCCCAGAGTTTACTCAAACTCATGTCCATCGAGTCAGCGATGCCATCCAATCATCTCATCCTCTGTCATCCCCTTCTCCTCCTGCCTCAATCTTTCCCAGCACCAGAGTCTTTTCTGAGGTGTGAGTTCTTCACTTCAGGTGGCCAAAGTATTGGAGTTTCTGCTTCATCATCAGTCCTTCCAATGACTATTCAGAACAGATTTCCTTTAGTATTGAAGGGACTTTCAAGAGTCTTTTCTAACAGTTCAAAAGCATCAATTATTCAGCAGTCAGCTTTTTTTAAATAGTCCAACTCTCACATCCATACATGACTACTGGAAAATTCATAGCTTGACAAGACAGATCTTTGTCAGTAAAGTAATGTTTCTGCTTTTTAATATGCTGCCTACATTTGTCATAGCTTTTCCAAGGACTAAGTGTCTTTTAACTTCATGGCTGCAGTCACCATCTGCAGTGATTTTGGAGCCCAAGAAAATAAAATCTGTCACTGTTTCCATTGTTTCCCTATCAATTTGTCATAAAGTGATGGGACTGGATGCCATGATCTTAGGTTTTTGAACGCTGAGTTTTAAGCAAACTTTTTTGCTCTCCTCTTTCACCTTCTCGAGCGTCTTTAGTTTCTCTTTTATTTCTGCCATAATGGTGGTGTCATCTGCATATCTGAGGTTATTGATATATCACCCAGCAATCTTGATTCCAGCTTGTGCTTCATCCAGCCTGGCATGTCACATGATGTACTCAGCATAGAAGTTAAATAAACAGGGTGACAATATACAGCCTTGACTTACTCCTTTCCTCATTTGGAACCAGTACGTTGTTCCATGTCCAGTTCTAACTGTTGCTTCTAGACCGGCATACAGGTTTCTCAGGAAACAAGTAAGTTGGTCTAGTATTCCCATCTGTTTAAGAATTTTCCACAGTTTGTTGTGGTCCACACAGTTAAAGGCTTTAGTGCAGTCAAGGAAGCAGAAAGATGCATTCCTATAATTCTCTTGCTTTTTCTATGATACTACAGATGATGGCAATTTGATATTTGGTTCCTCTGCTTTTTTGAAATCCGGATTGAACATCTGGAATTTCTCAGTTCATATACTGTTGAAGCCTAGCTTGGAAACTTTTGAGCATTACTTTGCTAGCATGTGAGATGAGTGCAATTGTGTTATAGTTTGAGCATTTTTTGGCATTGCCTTTCTTTGGGATTGGAATGAAAACTGACCTTTTCCAGTCCTGTGACTACTGCTGAGTTTTCCAAATTTGCTGGCATATTGAGTGCCACACTCACACAGCATCATCTTTTAGGATTTAAAATAGCTTAGCTGGAATTCTATTAACTCCACCAGCTTTGTTTGTAGGATGCTTCATAAGTCCCTCTTGAATTCAGACTCCAGAATGTCTGGCTCTAGGTGAGTGATCACACTATCATGGTTATCTGGGTCATTAAGATCTTTTTTGTATAGCTCTTCTGTGTATTCTTACCACCTCTTCTTAACATATTCTGCTTCTGTTAGGTCCATACTGCTTCTGTTCTTTATTGAGCCCATCTTTGCATGAAAAGTTCCCTTGGTGTCTCTAATTTTCTTGCAGAGATCTCTAGTCTTCCCCATTTTGTTTTCCTCTATTTCTTTGCATTGATCACTTAGGAAGGCTTTCTTTTCTCTCCTTGCTGTTCTTTGGAACTCTGCATTCAAATGGGTATATCTTTCCTTTTCTCCTTCACTTTTCACTTCTCTTTTTTTTCACAGCTATTTGTAAGGCCTCCTCAGACAGCCATTTTGCCTTTCTTTTTCTTTGGGATGGTTTTGATCAAAGCCTCCCGTACAATATTACAGACCTCCATCCATAATGCTTTGGGCACTCTGTCTATCAGATCTAATCCCTTGAATCTATTCATCACTTCCACTGTATAATCATAAGGAATTTGATTTAGGTCACACCTGAGTAGTCTAGTGGTTTTCCCTACTTTCTTCAATTTAAGTCTGAATTTGGCATTAAAGATTTCATGATATGGGCCATAGTCAGCTCCTGGTCTTGTTTGTGCTGACTGTATACAGCATCTCCATCTTTGGCTGTGAAGAATATAATCAATCTGATTTCATTATTGATCATTTGGTGATGTTCATGTGTAGATCATCTCTTGTCTTGTTGCAAGAGGGTGTATGCTATGACCAGAATTTCTCTTGGCAAAACTCTGTTAGCCTTTGCCTTGCCTCATTTTGTACTCTACAGCCAAACTTGCTTGTTACTCAGTTATCTTTTGACTTCCTACCTTTGCATTCCAGTTCCCTATGATGAAAAGGACCTCTTTTTTAGTGTTAGTTCTAGAAGATCTTGTAGGTTTACATAGAACCATTCAACTTCAACTTCTTCAGCATTATAGTTGGGGCATAGACTTGGATTACTGTTATATTGAATGGTCTGCCTTGGAAATGAACAGAGATCATTCTGTTGTTTTTTAGATTGCATCCAAGTACTGCATTTTGGATTCTTTTGTTGACTATGATGGCTACTTCATTGCTTCTAAGGGATTCTTGCCTACAGTAGTAGATATAATGGTCATCTGAGTTAAATTCACCCTTTCCAGTCCATTTTAGTCCACTGATTCCTAAAATGTTACGTTCACTCTTGCCATCTCCTGTTTGACCACTTCCAATTTGCCTTTATTGATGGACCTTACATTTCAGGTTCCTCTGCAATATTTTTCTTTATAGCATCGGACTTTACTTCTATCACCAGTCGTATCCACTATGTGTGTTAGTTGCTTAGTTGTGTCTGACTCTTTGCAACCCCATGAACTGTAGCTGGCCAGGCTACTGTCAACTACAAACTGGCAGTTACCAAGAGCATTGCCAATGACTGAACAACAAAGACATTTGCCACCTGCTTCTCCTGGAGATAGAACCCCATGCTGCTATAGCTGTTGACCTTCAACACACCCTGAGAGAGTTGAGGGTGGAGTGAGGCACTCTGTGCTCCAAGGAATCTGGTGGGACAGGTCTTTAGATAGTTGGATGTTTTTAGGAACAGATTTTATGATCTCAATGTTTATATCTTCTTATATCTAGAGAGGCACTAAATCCCTTCATGGTGACATCAGATCCTTATGACTAACAAAAAACCTTTTGAGTGCTTCATGGTATTGAGCTCCCCCTTCATCAAAACCTTATATATTGACTTTCCCCCACTGCTGTTTTGGAGCAGTCTCTCAGAGCTATCTGAGATGCTGCCTCCTAGGCTGAAATCCTCATTTTTCCCCAAATAAAACTTAACTCACAACTCTCAAGTTGTGCATCATTTTTTTTTTTTTTAGTTGACACTCCTTTATCCATGGGATTCTCCAGGCAAGAATACTGGAGTGGGTTGCCATTTCCTTCTCCAGGGGATCTTCCTGACCCAGGGTTGAACTGAGGTCTCCTGCAGTGCAGGTGGATTCTTTACCATCTGAGCTATACAAAAGTCCCAGTCACATCCACGAGTGGGAGTTGTTTTCACTTTGGCTCCGTCTTTTCATTCTTTTTGGAGTTATTTCTCCATTCTTCTCCAGTAGCATATTGGGCACCTACTGACCTGGGGAGTTCATCTTTCAGTGTCGTATTTTTCTGCCTTTTCATACTGTTCATGTGGTTCTCAAAGCAAGAATACTGAAGTGCTTTGCCATTCTCTTCTCCAATGGACCACATTTGTCAGATCTCTACACCATGACTTGTCCATCTTGTGTGGCTCTACACAGCATGGCTCATAGTTTCATTAAGCTAGACAAGGCTGTGATCCAAGTGATCAATTTGGTTAGTTTTCTGTGATTGTGGCTTTCATCCTGCCTGTCCTCTGATGGATAAGGCTAAGAGGCTTGTGGAAGCTTCATGATGGGAGGGACTGGCTGTGGGGGAATCTGGGTCTTGCTCTGATGGGTGAGGCCATGCTTAGTAAATTTTTAATCAGATTTTCTGTTAATGGGCCAGGCTGTGTTCCCTCCCTGTTGTTTGGCTTGAGGTCAAACTATGGTAGGGTTAAAGTCCTGCTTCAAAAGGACTTATACCACCACACCATGGCTCCCAGGATTGTTGTAATCAGTGCCCCTGATGCCACGGCCAGCCACTGTTAACCCATGCCTCTGCCAGAGACTCCTGGACATGCACAGACAAGTCTGGGTCAGTCTCTTGTGAGTCACTGCTGCCTTTCTCTTGAGTCTTGTGTACATAAGATTTTGTTTGTGCCCTCCAAGAGTCTGTTTCCCTAGTCCTTTGGAAGTTGTGTAATCAAATCCCACTGGCCTTCAAAGTCAAATTCCCCGGAGGTTCTCTGTCCCTTTGCCAGATCCCCAGGTTGGGGAATCTGTTGTGGATCTTAGAATTTTCTTAACAGTGCAAGAACTTCTTTGATATAATTGTTCTGTGTTTCTGGGTCATCTGTTCAGTGGCTGTTGGTGGGGCTAATGGCGACCTCCTCTAAGAGTATTTATGCCACACGCAGCACCTCCCAGGTCTGTGGCACCCAGAGCCTCTGTCCCTGGGGCAGGCCACTGCTGACCTGTGACTCCACAGGAGACATTCAAACACTCAAAGGCAGGTCTGGCTCAGTCTCTTGTGGGGTCTCTGAGTCCTGGTGCACACAAGTTCTTGTTTGAGCCCTCCAAGCATATCTCGTGGGTATGGGGTTTGATTCTAAATATGATTTCACCCCTTCTACTGTCTTGTTGGTTCTCCTCCTTTGCCGTTGGACATGGGGTATCTTTTTTGGTGAGATCCAACATTCTCCTGTCGATGGTTATTCAGCAGCAAGTTGCAATTTTGGAGTTCTTGCAGGAGAAGATGAGCATACATCCTCCTACTTCATCATCTAACCACCTTAGATGTACAGATGTGTGGAATTCTCCAGCATCCTATTGTGCTGGGAAGAGGCACCTTTGTTGAGTTGTAGATGCTTTGCTGGTTGTAGATTGAAGGGAAGAGACAAAAGTAACCTTTTAGTCTGCCATGTTTCTGACATCACCTCTCTTTTTATTTTTTCTTATTGCCTATGTTTTACAATAAGCATGTATCACTCATGCAGCCACTGAGCCTATCAGTTCCTTCATCTTTTAAACTTCATTGACCTTCGCTGTTCTACATCCACAGCCATCTGAATCCAGGACTTCACTCAGAAACACTGAAACAGACTCCTCTGTATCTAGAAAAACGTTTGTGAGAAACTGTGGCAAAACCGGCCTCTTAGTCGTTGTGGCAGTAATAGGAAGTGTCTTCCTCCCTGTAGGTGGAACAACAAGTTCTCCTGAAGGTGCGAGGGTGCCTCCTTGGGCCTAAGAAAACTAAGTTCTTGTCGCCCTCACTGTGGACTAGGCACTGACATTGTCTCGGTGCATCTTAGCTGTTATTTTTGTTTAACCTTCATGATGTTCTGATTATGTCCAAATATTTGTGTTTGGACTTTTTATTTTGCACTGGAGAAAGCTGATTAATGATGTTGTGATAGTTTCAGTTAACGTGATAGTTTCGGGTGAACAGCAAAGGGACTCAGCCATATATAGTATCCATTTTCCCCCAAACCCTGTTCCTATCTAGGCTGCCACATAACATTAAGCAGAGTTCCATGTTTAACTCTTCTTATTTTAAACTGTTTTCTGAGGTCCACACTATGCAAAATGCTGTGGATGCAGAGATGAATGACTGAGCGCCCGCTCTCGGAGGGTTGGTCTGCCCACTGCCTTGCCAGATGCGAATATATCATGATATTCTGCCTTACTCACAGGTAAAATGTGGTAATCAAAGCCTCCATACAATAAACTAGGTAGAGAAGTAATTCAGAGGATGAGCTGATTAAGTCCTCCTCTTGGGGTGAAATGAGATAGAAAAGAGGAAGACCACGTTTGGGAAGAAGATGATAAATTTCCTTCATTGTCACAATGAGTGTAAGAGCCTTTGGAGATGACCGGCAGGCAGTTAGGGAGGAAGGTCTAGCATTATTAAAGGCAGCATGAGTTCTTTGTGGGCTCCGGATTTCTCATTCAATTGTGTTTCCAGCCTTGGGTTTTTTTCAGTCCTCTTACTGTGCAGAATTAATCACAAGGTATTTCAGAAGGCTGGTGAATGCTACACTGAACATGGTACTTGCTTCAAGACCCCCACTGCTTGCCTTGAAAGGACAACCCTCACTTCTCTTATTTTCCTTTTATTTCCTGTTCACCCTGACCCCAGTGAGAGTGGAAAAGATTCATGTGTTATTGTCCTTCTGGTGGATGCAAAGGACATGCAAATTCCTGTGAGCATTAACTTTCTGCTTCAGAGAACCGGAGGCTTTGTGCTCAGGACCTGCTCAGGCTTGTCCTTTTAATGAAACACTTGGTCCAAACACTTTTATCATTAAAAAAGTAATAATGAATCTGTTACAAGGCTGCAGAAAGAGGGTGGAAGGTTAATACATGTGAGAGAGCAGAAAACAATTCAGCCACCACAATGAATGAATACAAATCCCTTCATCCTCCTTGAAGTCATCCACTAAATTTTTTAATGCCTTTCTCTTCTCTTCTTGACAACCACACACGAGTCTTAAATGAGCACGAACCCTTCAACCAGAAATCTCCATTACCTGCACAGCCACCACATGATGATGAATGCTTCCAGGAATGACCCCAGAGCCTGTGAGATTCTGCTGAATCATCAGAGATTAAATTTCAGTATGGAGCATGTCTTTTATCCTACCCTGCTTCTCTGAAATCTGAAAATCAATTGCCATTACAGGGTGAAAAGGCAAATTCCACCAGCCACTCCCACAAGTCCATTTCATCACTGGGTGCATGCGTGCTAAGTTGCTTCAGTCATGTCCAACTCTTTGTGACCCTGTGGACCTTAGTCCATCAGGCTCCTCTGTCCATGGGATTCTCCAGGCAAGAATACTAGAGTGGGTTGCCATTTCCTCCTTCAGGGAATCTTTCTGACCCAGGGATCAAACTTGGGTCTCCTGCATTGCAGGCAGATTCTTTACCATTTGAGCCACCAGAGAAGCCCAACACTAAACCTCCTTTCAGAACCTGACATGAGGAGTGAGGACTGTCTGGAATGTGCATGGAGCAAGGAAGTGAATCATCCTTTACAGATTACAAACTGCAAACTGTGTTTGCAAAGCAAAGGCGCTATGAATGGGGCAAGGGTCTCTTATTTGTCACTTTTTAAAAGGGTATGAGTATTACCAAAGCAATTCCATAGTGGACATGGACATGAAACAGAGGTTTAATTCCTGAGAAGCTTGTCTTACCTATGGTGCTACTGGATTTGTTTATTAAGAGATTTAAAAAGCTATAAGCACTTTTGGAAGCACAGGTGCACCATCCACAGTACTGAATGCCGTGATGGTTTTGAGGTGCTCTGGAGAAGAAGTGAAAACTGGCCCACACTGAAGGACAGCAGGAACAGAGATGCTTTGGGGCTCGCAGACCAGCATCTGTCTGATTGTCCCTGCATCTGGAAGCCACAGACTCCAGCCAGGCGTAGGTGAGGCATCCTTTGTGGTCTCACTCTCCTCATTTTTAACTGTCACAAACCACCCTGAAGTTTGGCATGATTCACTGCAGCTGGTGGCCCTCATCCAGCAAAGGCAGGAATGCGGATAGCAAGCATTATCGGAGACAGTAGCATTTGACTACATATAATGTTCGTTTTGGAGAAGGCAATGGCAACCCACTCCAGTACTCTTGCCTGGAAAATCCCATGGCAGGAGAAACCTGGTGGGTTGCAGTCCATGGGGTCGCTAAGAGTTGGACACAACTGAGCAACTTCACTTTCTCTTTTTACTTTCATGCATTGGAGAAGGAAATGGCAACCCACTCCAGTATTCTTGCCTGGAGAATCCCAGAGACGGGGGCGCCTGGTGGGCTGCCATCTACAGAGTCGGACACGACTGAAGCGACTTAGCAGCAGCAGCAGCAGCAGCAGCAGCAGCAATGTTCGTTTGGAGTCCAGTCAAGCTGTTTGGAAGTTACATCAGCCTTTAAATGCATACCTTCCCTTCTCTGCCTGGATTCCAGTAACATCCAACTTTAAAAAAAACTGAAGTGTAGCTGATTGATGTAACATTACAAGTATACATATGGTGATTCACAATGTTTAAAATTACACTCCAACAATGCCCAATTTTTAAAAACTTTTTTCTTTTTAAAAATTTTTGGCTGTGCTGGGTCTCTATTGCTTGAGGACTTTTCTCGAATTGTTGCAAGCAGACGCTTCTCTCTAGTTGTGACACGTGGGCTTCTCGTTGCGGTGGCTTCTCTTGTTGCAGAGCACAGGCTCTAGAGTGCTGGGGCTTCAGTAGTTGTGGTTTCTGAGCTCTAGAGCACAGGCTCAATAGTTGTGGCACATGGTCTTAGTTGCTCCATGGCACGTGAGATCTTCTCAGACTAGGGATCAAACCCATGTCTCCTGCATTGGCAGGCAGACTCTTTACCCCTGAGCCACCAGAGAAGCCCTAACAATATCCAACTTTTAAAACAGCAAAGTGTTAGTAGCTTAGTCATATCTGATCTGTGCGACCCTATGGACTGTAGCCCACCAGTCTCCTCTGTCCATGGGATTCTTCAGGCAAGAATATTGGAGTGGGTTGCTATTTCCTCCTCCAAAGTATCTTCCAGACCTAGGAATAGAACCTGGGTCTCCTGCATTGCAGGCACATTCTCTTCTATTTGAACTACCAGGGGAGGCCCAAACAACAAAACTAAAGGAATTAATTTCTTCAAAGATGTACATGTTTTCTGAAGCATTGTGCAGTGGAAATGGATGAAAAGGGGACTCTTAAAGGGGAGGACCAAGTCACAGTCACAGAGCTGAGTCCTTGAATCTTGAATTACAGAGGTTTGCCAGAGCTCGTTGGAACCACTTATTCCCTTAGGGTCATAGTTTGGAAAAGCTAATTATCTTGAATTTATAGGCTGGAAGGAGCAGAAGGAAGATAATCATAGAAAAACACTGTCAACTTCACCTGTTTTTTTGTTTGCTTTGGGTGTTTTTTTTTTTTTTTTAAATCAAGGGAAATTTAACAATAGATTTTTTGCTGAGAAACATAGAAACCAAGCAGTGTGCCTTATAACTTGAATGCAAGATGATTCTGAAATGGGAATGTTAAAGAAGGACCCAGACACTGAAACACCTCACATTATTCAGACTCATTTGTGGGTTAAATCCTTTCTGTGACCCCGATGAACACAGAATCCTAGAATTTCTGAGCTGTGATTTCTTGCTGCTTATAATTTGGTAAACACTTAAAATTTATATAGCAAATTACCTCCCACTAAAATATTTGGAAACAATCTTTTATGAAAGAGTTAATCAGACTCCAAAAGAGCAAGAATTCTTTCCATATTTATACAGAGGATTATACTCCTTACCACAGTATTACTGTTCATTACTACTGGGAGGTCTAGTCTAGCGCTAGACCACCCCATAATATCTTAATGATGAACACAATGAATAAATGCATGATGAGGTCCTAGAGATGTATACATGAGTTCTGCTTTAAGAAAAGCTGAACTGCAAATTCATTTAACCTTCTTAAGCTAGACAAAAATTCTAAGCAACTGATCTTCTAAGAGACTCTTTTGAATTGTGTTTGAAAATAGTTGAGAGATGCCTCCCAGAGATAACAAACCTGGAAATACCTGAGGACACAGATTCAAAGAAAGTTCTTCCTGGATTGTTGTTGCTCAGTCACTAAGTCGCATCCAACTCTTTGTGGCCCCATAACTGCAGCACTCCAGCCTTTCATATCTTTCACTATCTCCCAGAGTTTGTTCAAATTCATGTCCATAGTCAGTAAGGCTATCTAAACATCTCATCCTCTGTCACTCCCTTTTCCTCCTGCCCTCAATCTTTTCCAGCTTCAGGGTCCCTTCCAATGAGTCAGCTCTTCACATCAGGTGGCCAGACTATTGGAGCTTTAGCTTCAGCAACAGTCCTTCCAATGAATATTAAGGGTTGATTTCCTTTAGAATTGATTGGTTTGATATCCTTGAAGTCCAAGGCACTCTCAAGGTTCTTCTCCAACACCACAATTTGAAAGCATCAGTTCTTTGGCGCTCAAAGTTGTTTATGGCCCAGCTCTTCCTGGACACGTATCTGTCATCCAGAGTGAGATATATGCATGAAGATTACTTTGAACCAAAGACAACTGAGAATTGACAGATGCAGAAAGAGTTCTCTGCCCTCCCTCCCAATGCAGGGCATAAGTTTCCCTTCATTAAGATGTCTGTTTACATAAACAGATCTCACTAACATAATTTATATCCTTCATCAGTTTTCCCATGCATTGCCTGGATACTTCCCTATGATTTATCATCTCTTGAAGCCCCAACCCCCTTCCTTTTGTCAAATGGTGTATAAGCACCTGAATATAGAAACTTCTTTGAGTTTCACCTCTTTTCTGTGAGCCCTCAGGCATGTAAATATCCATAATGGTGTGCCTTTTCTCCTGTTAACCACTTTTCCTAGTTTAATTTGCAGGTTCCCAAGCAATAACTCAAGAGTGTAGAAGAAAAGTTTTTCCTTCCAGACAAGGAACAACCTCTGGAAAATGTAGTCTAGGGGGGCTATCTACAAGACTTCAGGCCTAGATTGAAATTTACAATGACATGTTCATAGCATATAATCCACATAGCTGATAGAAAGTTTCTAAGAGGACAGGAAAACCAACCAGCATTTTTGAGTGTCCACTTCTTGTCAATCACTGTGTTCCTAAATGTACCAAAGTCTTCAAAATTGGTATCATTTTACGAAGTAAAAGTCTTACTTTCTTAATTTAAAAATGAGGAGAGTGAAGAGTAGCTGAGTCTATGAAAATTGCCCAAGGACATGCAGTCTTCCTTTCTGCCTACTTCGTGCTCTTTCTACAGTCCCTCTTGCTGTTGTGACATACAAATGTTGTCTTCAATTATACTATTAAAGCTAAAACCTTCTCAAATCAAGTCATAGTCTGCATAGTCATCTGTTGGTTTGCATTTTGGCACCATGAGTTTTTAATGCAACCAAAAAGCCTTCAGCCTGGTTTCACTTAAAAAGCTGACTCTCCTGTACTGTGAATTTATATGTCAGTGCATTCTGTGATTTCATAACTTTCTAGTAAATAATGCATTAAGCTTGGCTGGTCTCCTATGACTGCCAAATGAAGCTCAGAATGCTGCCTTCGTGTTTATTTTTCCTCTGATAGTGAGGGGTATCCTATCCTCCACTCTCTGCTCCAGAAAAAATTTCTGCCTGGTGAAATAAAAAAAGAACACTCTTAAAAATTCACAGACTATCACACTGCTTGTCACAACCACCAAACACCTGTCTGCCTGTCTATTAAGTTTCTGTCACAGAATAACTGTTCCATACATCCAGTTCCTTCTTGACTTATTTTTCCCCTGGGGTAATACTTCTTCATAATAGTTGAAGACATAAGGACATATGAATCTTTGCACTTCTGTGCATTGATTTCTAAGCTAATCTATCTTATTTCTGGATTTCAGCATGTGGCACCTGCTTCTGTCTCCAAATTCTCTAGAATTACGGGAAACATACTTTTCAAGAACACAGGACACATAAAACCTCACTTAAATTTATCCACAGAGCAAAAATTTATTTTGGTCTAGTTAGAGTTCCTTTGAAGGGTGGTGATAGTTGTTAATGTTGTTATTGTTTGGTAACTAAGTCTTGTTGACTCTTTGTGACCCCATAGACCGTAGCCTGCCAACCTCCTCCATTTATGGGATTTTCCAGGCAAGAATACTGGAGTGAGCTGCCATTTCCTCCTTCAGGGGATCTTCCCAAACCTGGGAATTGAACCCATGTCCCCTGCATTACAGGCAGAGGGGAACCCATCAAAAGTATTGCAAGAGTTCCAACACTTGTGCAGCAGCCCAAGTGTATGAGATTTTCTTTTTTTAAATATAAATTTATTTATTTTAATTGGAGGTTAATTACTTTACAATACTGTATTGGTTTTGCCATACATCATCATGAATCTGCCATAGGTATACACGTGTTCCCTATCCTGAACCCCCCCTCCCTCAAAGGACAGACCTATGTCATGGGGATAATTGAGTGAGGTCGGGAGGAAGCAATGGAGAAGACTGTTTCAAGATTTTGGGTAGAATGTCCAGGCAGAAGATAAGAACAGTGCAAAGGTCCTGAGGCCAGAGGACACAGCAGAGAGGCCAGTAAGGCTGAGCAGGATGAAGGAGAGACATGGGAGCAGATGGACAGAGAGGTGGAGGAGGCGCCAGATTACACAAGTCACTGTAAGGATTTCATCTTTTACTCTGAAGGAGTTGGGAGGAATCTGGGGGTTTTGAGCAGAGGAGTAATATAATGTGACAAATTTTAAAATTAATTTTTATTGGAAGATAGTTGCTTTACAAAGATGTATTAGTTTCTACTGTAGAGCAAAGTGAATGTGTTTTGAGGCTTCCAGTTGTAAGAGATGTCAAGTGGAAACAAGATCTTTTGCAGCAATTCGTGTAAGAAGCAGAATGGCCTGGAGCCATGTGGCAGTTAAGAGTGTGGTGAGCACCTGTCAGATCTGGATGCTCATGAGACTAAAGCCAACTAATTAGGCTTCAATGGATGGGCGAAGGACAGGGAGGAGAGACAGACTTGAGGAAGTAGAGAGGTTACTGGGGATCTGGGTTCTAGTCCTGCTTCTGTTGCTCCAGAAACATATTCATCAGGCAAGTCATTGCGTGTCCACATCAGTCAGATATGGGCTATTTTAGGACTGTTCACAGCTGGTTTAGCAGTTCTGTACATTTAGCCTTGATTTTTAGCAAGCATTTATATAACCAGCAACAATTAAGTGCTTATTTGTCCATATGCTGCGGCTATAGTATAAAACAAGGCTGGAAAATCCTCAGGAAAAACAACTTGATGGAAGAACCAAGAATAGTAAGAACTGTAAACAGTGACAGATAAGCTGACCAGGGCAGCAGAGAATATGGGCCCTTGGAGCATGCATATTATGGTGCCTGGACCGCTCCATCTTCCCACGCCCTCCAACTCTGCATAGGTGGCTGCGAGAGGTGCTGCAGTTCCAGGTCCTGGGTTGAAGTGTGATGATGTAATGGAAATCACTATTTAAAACAAAGACAGATGGAGACTCTGCAGCTCGTTTTTCACAGGGAGTAGGATGTCTGCTTGCTGTGGAAGTTGCCAAATATAGGTCACCGACCCTGTCGATTCTGCCATATCAAGAAAAGCATATTCAGACTGAAGTTGGGAGCTAATTCATACATTTGGGATGGAAAAAATATCTTCATAGGAGCTGGAATAATTCCTCAGTAAGGTAACTTCACTGACCACCTTTCAGAGGATGATGTGAAGACTAGAGAGCTTCCTGATGGTCCATCAGACTTTGCTACCACAGAACTAGCCTCAGGGTAGTTAGTGAGAAATATTTGGAGAAAGCTAGACACAAGTACCCGGAGAAGGCAATGGCACTCCACTCCAGTACTCTTGCCCGGAAATTCCCATGGATGGAGGAGCCTGGTAGGCTGCAGTCCATGGGGTCGTGAAGAGTTGGACACAACTGAGCAACTTCACTTTCACTCTTCACTTTCATGCATCGAAGAAGGAAATGGCAACCCACTCCAGTATTCTTGCCTGGAGATCCCAGAGAGGGGGGAGCCTGGTGGGCTGCCGTCTATGGGGTGGCACAGAGTCAGAAATGACTGAAGCGACTTAGCAGCAGCAGCAGCAGACACAAATACCATGTGGTGCAATTGCTGTCTTCCCTTAGACAATCACAATTGCTTTCATGAACCAGCATCAGAGGGACTTTTAAAGGGAACGCTGGATCAGAAAAAGGGGGGAAAGCGACTTCATAATGGACTCAACCTTGGGGTGGAGGGCAGATGCTCTCCGACACTGCATTGGCTCCATCGCCTCCATCCTCACGTCATCACTGTTGTCTTGTTTCTTAACGGCAGCTTTGAACTGGTTCTGCTTTCTTTAAGCTCAGCTGGAGTCCCCCACCCCAACCCCCCGGCTGGTCACTGGACAGCTCAGAAGGCAGGATATCAGGGCAAAGAGGGCTCTCTGCCCCAAGAAAGCCCAAACCTCTGAGATGGGGCAGGTTTTATTTACTGACCACATCAGGCAACTGCACCTCCATGTGTCCTCGCCTGCTCTGTGGGGAGAAGCAGTGGGTATCCTCTAAATGCTGCTAGAATCGATATGCGTGAAAGAAAAAGAGCCAGAGAGATGGATTTGCAGGCGGTGAACACGTCTGCTTCTGCATCAGGTTGGGTCTGTTCAGCACCAAATGTCAGCCTGACATTTTTGTGCTGTGGCCACTTGAGCCCATGTGCACACCTGAAAGAGCCAGGGAAGGTGGGAGGTCAGAAAAACAAAAACAAGGGAGCAGAAAAATGAAACAATTTCAGGAACCAATAACTGGAACATCCAGAGACAAAACGATTCTTTCCAAGATGGGGAAATCATGTTAAACTGAAAGTTTTCTCTTTCTGCCCTGCTCTGACTGGAGTTTCCTCTGAGTGCCTGCACAAACACACACATACATACCACAGTGAAACAACATGCCAGGTCAACCCCATTCAGTTGTCTGCAGCATTCCTAAGTTTTAAACAAGGGCACTTGCATATCTAGAGACTCAGAAATGCTGATTTGCAAAACAAGCTCCCTCATATACAGAGAACCTGAGAAAAGATGATGACATCACCTATTTCTTAACTGGAGAATATAGCACTGTGAAGGCAAAAAAACTCTTTGCTCATGACGGGCTTTGTGGGGAGGAAGAGAGGGCAACACTTTTTCCAGTCCAAGAGCTAAGTCTTCTGTTTCACCAGCACCAAACAGCAAAGTTCCTATTTTGAAATTCACATAATGAGCTAGATTTTTTCTGCCCTTCATATTTATAGCATTGGTGATATGAGGTTAAACATGAACTGTGATTCTCATTTGTATCATTTTTTAAAGTTAGATTCCATGTATAAGTAACATCATATGATATTTGTCTTTCTCCATTTGGCTTATTTCACTTATAGCCTGATATCTCGAGGCCCATCCACATTGCTGCAAGTGGCATTATTTCATTCTTTTGTGTGGCTGAGTAATAGTCTACTGTATATATGTATCACATCTTTATCAATTCATCTGTCAATGGACATTTGTTTTGTTTTGATTTGTGTTGTGAAGACTCAGGAACCAGAATTTATAAAAGGCATAGAAGACCCCGTGGAGAGGAACTATTTTAAGTGGAGAACTAAGAATATAAATTTCAAGAACAAAGTGTAAGGCTTTGTTAGTCTTGCATTTGGTGTCTTAAAATTACCATATTTTCTCTGACATTAAGTCATCATCCTTGGTAATTTGGGAAAACTCCTTTGGGAGATCACCTTAAGTATCATCAGCTTTTGAATCTTTTGAAACTGTTCCATATTCCAGTTCTTGAATTTCTACAATCTCTGACTTCATCTCTCCCTTTCTTACTCTGCACATCTGTGTCTCAGTATTCCCCATCTCAGTTCCATGTATCCCAGCCAGGTAGCCCTTGTCCACATTTCCTTCCCCTCTCTTCCTTCACTGGATTGCAGGTGAGCCCCATGCCCATTGCCAATGTGACAATGGTTTTCTCATCACTTCTCCACAATTTCCTTCTGCTTATTCCTTGCCAACCACCAGACCTGTGTAAATACATGGCCTGCTCTTGTTGATGCTAGAATTCAAGGTGCTGATAGTCAAAGGCTTTAAGCTTTCCAATGGATTTGCCACAGATGAATCGTGTGGTCCATTATTTTACAGATATTTAATACTATCCATGATAAAATTTTACTTTTTTACTAATCTTATTTGGGCACTAAGTGCAGGTGGCTGTGACCAGTGCACTAAGCATGGCCAAGAAGAGCTACCCTACGTCTGAGGTCGGGGCAGAAGCCGGGACACCCCATGCCCGAAGGGCGGCGGCCAAGAGGAGTTACCCCACATCCAAGGTCAGGGGCAGTGGCCGAGAGCACCAGGCTGCGACGGTGCAGGAACAGCCAAGAGGAGCTATCCTGCATCTGAGGTCAGGGCAACAGCTGGGAGGAGCTACCCTGTGTCCGAGGTCAGAGGCGGTGGCCAGGAGGAGCCATCCCACGTCCGAGGCCAGGGGCGACGGCTGGGAGGAGCAACCCCAGGTCCAAGGACAGGTGGCTACATGGGCCCAGGAAGGCCTAGAGAAGCCATCCCATGTTGAAGGTCAGGAAGGGTGGTGGTGAGGAGATACCCCTTATCCAAGGTAAGGAGCAGCGGCTGCACCTTGCTGGAGCAGCCGTGAAGAGATACCCCACGCCTGAAGTAAGAGAAACCCAAGTAAGATGGTAGGTGTTGCAAGAGGGCATCAGAGGGCAGACACACTGAAACCATACTCACAGAAAACTAGTCAGTCTAATCACACTGGACCACAGCCTTGTCTAACTCAATGAAACCAAGCCATGCCTGTGGGGCAACCCAAGATGGGAGGGTCATGGTGGAGAGGTCTGACAGAATGTGGTCCACTGGAGAAGGGAATGGCAAGCCACTTCAGTATTCTTGCCTTGAGACTCCCATGAACAGTATGAAAGGCACAATGATAGGATACCAAAAGAGAAACTCCCCAGGTCAGTAGGTGCCCAACACGCTACTGGAGATCAGTGGAGAAATAACTCCAGACAGAATGAAGGGATGGAGCCAAAGAAAAACAATACCCAGCTATGGATGTGACTGGTGATAGAAGGAAGCAAGGTCCGATGCTGTAAAGAGCAATATGGCATAGGAACCTGAAATGTCAGGTCCATGAATCAGGCAAATTGGAAGTGGTCAAACAGGAGATGGCAAGAGTGAACGTTGACATTCTAGGAATCAGTGAACCAAAAAGGACTGGAATGGGTGAATTTAACTCAGATGACCATTATATCTACCATTGTGGGCAGAAATCCCTCAGAAGAAATGGAGTAGCCATCATGGTCAACAAAAGAGTCCAAAATGCAGTACTTGGACGCAATCTCAAAAACAACAGAATGATCTCTGTTTGTCTCCGAGGCAAACCATTCAATATCACGGTAATCCAAGTCTATGGCCCAACCAGTAACTCTGAAGAAGCTGAAGTTGAACGGTTCTATGAAGATCTACAAGACCTTTTAGAAGTAACACCCCCAAAAGATGTCCTTTTCATTATAGGGGACTGGAGTGCAAAAGTAGGAAGTCGAGAAACATCTGGAGTAACAGACAAATTTGGCTTTGGAATGTGGAATGAAGCAGGGCAAAGACTAATAGAGTTTTGCCAAGAAAATACACTAGTCATAGCAAACACCCTCTTCCAACAACAGAAGAGAAGACTCTACACATGGACATCACCAGATGGTCGACAATGAAATCAGATTGATTATATTCTTTGCAGCCAAAGATGGAGATGCTCTATACAGTCAACAAAAACAAGACCAGGAGCTGACTGTGGCTCAGATCATGAACTCCTTATTGCCAAATTCAGATGTAAATTGAAGAAAGTAGGGACAATCGCTAGACCATTCATATATGACCTAAATCAAATCCCTTATGATTATACATTGGAAGTGAGAAATAGATTTAAAGGCCTACATCTGATAGATAGAGTGCCTGATGAACTATGGAATGAAGTTTGTGACATTGTACAGGAGACAGGGATCAAGACCATCCCCATGGCAAAGAAATGCAAAAAAGCAAAATGACTGTCTGGGGAGCATTACTAATAGCTGAGAAAAGAAGAGAAGTGAAAAGCAAAGGAGAAAAGGAAAGATATAAGCATCTGAATGCAGAGTTCCAAAGAATAGCAAGAAGAGATAAGAAAGCCTACTTCAGCGATCAATGCAAAGAAAGAGAGGAAAACAACAGAATGGGAAAGACTAGAGAGCTCTTTAAAAAAATTAGAGATATCAAGGGAACATTTCATGCAAAGATGGGCTTGATAAAGGACAGAAATGGTATGGATTTAACAGAAGCAGAAGATATTAGGAAGAGGTGGCAAGAATACACGGAAGAACTGTACAAGAAAGATCTTCATGACCCGGATAATCACGATGGTGTGATCACTCACCTAGAGCCAGACATCCTGGAATGTGAAGTCAAGTGGGCCTTAGAAAGCATCACTATGAACAAAGCTAGTGGAGGTGATGAAATTCCAGTTGAGCCATTTCAAATCCTGAAAGATGATGCTGTGAAAGTGAAAGAAGAGGTGGCAAGAATACACAGAAGAATGGTACAAAAAAGATCTCCACAACCAAGGTAATCATGATGGTGTGATCACTCACCTAGAGCCAGACATCCTGGAATGTGAAGTCAAGTGGGCCTTAGAAAGCATCACTATGAACAAAGCTAGTGGAGGTGATGGAATTCCAGTTGAGCTATTTCAAATCCTGAAAGATGATGCTGTGAAAGTGCTGCATTCAATATGCCCGCAAATTTGGAAAACTCAGTGGCCACAGGACTGGAAAAGGTCAGTTTTCATTCCAATCCCAAAGAAAGGCAATGCCAAAGAATGCTCAGACTACCACACAGTTACACTCATCTCACAGGTTACTAAAGTAAAATTCAAATCTTGCAAGTACTTAATTTGAAAATAGCTCAATTTTCTTCTTCAGATTTCTTATGAGTACAAAAGATGATAGTATGTGTAAATTCCCATCAGTAATCCCCTCCTTTTTTTTCTGTAGAGATATTTTACTGTCTTCACTGTATCCAGAAGAATTACAATTTATATTAATACAACTCTGGGGACTTCCTTGGTGGTACAGGGGCTAACACTCTACGCTCCCAATGCAGGGAGACCATGTTCAATACCTGGTCTGGGGATCTAAATCCCATAGCTGCAACTAAGAGTTCACCTGCCACAACTCAAGATCCTGTTTGCTGCAACTAAGATCCAGAGCAACCAAATATATATAAACTCTGTCTTTGGCAAATCTCCCTGAGATAAGGAAGATATACATGGCTTTTATGTATAATACATTGTCTCTAGGATTTGTCATTGTCTCCATGTTCTGTCATTGTCCCCACAGACAGAGCAAAGTCTTGGCATAAAACTTCATGAAACCCCAAAGTCAAGACTAACTAGTGAAGCTGTGGTCAGGAATCAAGGGGCTTCCCTGGTGGCTCAGAGGTTAAAGCGTCTGCCTCCAATGCAGGAGACCCAGGTTCGATCCCTGGGTTGGGAAGATCCCCTGGAGAAGGAAATGGCAATCCACTCCAGTATTCTTGCCTGGGGAATCCCATGGACGGAGAAGCCTAGTAAGTTACAGTCCACGAGGTCGCAAAGAGTCGGACATGACTGAGCAACTTCACCACCTAATGACTGGGTTACTTGAAGAGAAACCAGTATCAAAGACTAACTAGTGAAGCTGTGGTCAGGAATCAAGGGGCTTCCCTGGTGGCTCAGAGGTTAAAGCGTCTGCCTCCAATGCAGGAGACCCAGGTTCGATCCCTGGGTTGGGAAGATCCCCTGGAGAAGGAAATGGCAATCCACTCCAGTATTCTTGCCTGGGGAATCCCATGGACGGAGAAGCCTAGTAAGTTACAGTCCACGAGGTCGCAAAGAGTCGGACATGACTGAGCAACTTCACCACCTATGACTGGGTTACTTGAAGAGAAACCAGTATCGGTTGCGAAAGGCAACCTGAGTCAGATCCAAGCTGTCCTGGTTGATTCAGATTGTCCCAGTTATGGCCTCAAAACGCCCCTGCCCCTGAAAAACTCTCCTAAGAATGTGAAAATCTTGTTTTCCTGTGCTGGTTGTAAAAATCTATGGGAAAGTATAATACCTATATGGCAGCAGCTCAAAAACTAGGGACTGAAAGCATCACTGTCTGTAGTGTTAAACAGGACAGCACTATAGGCAGAAAACGATTATAGAGTTTGAGTCTGCTGAGAAGAGGGTGTGAGAATGCACATGGAGACTGAATCTCAGAAGTCCAGGAGGAGAACAGCCAAGTAATTCTAAATCAAACAAAGGTTAGACTTCCCTGGTGGTTGGTCCAGTGGTTAAGAGTGTGCCTGCCAATGCAGGGGACATAGGTTCAATCCCTGGTCCAGGAAAATCCCACAAGCTGCAGGGAAACTAGGCCTGTGTGCCACACCTACTGAACCTGCGTGCCTAGAGCCTGTGCTCCACAGTAAGAGAAGCCACCGTGATGAGAAGCCTGTGCACCACAGGAAAGATTAGGCCCTGCTCACCACAACTACAGGAAGCCTGCACACAGCAACAAAGACCCCGAGCAGCCAAAAATGAAATAAAGTAAACCAAACAAAGGCTGTCTCCTCAAAAAAACACCATATTCAGTCAAAAAGAGTGGCCACCATGTTAGACTGGGCATACACACCAATGATCACAGCTTATGTCCTTCCTTGACTGCTTTGTGATACTGAGGAAAGGTACATTTGTTGATTCAGCAATTGCAATTAAAATACTTTATGGGCAAGCAAAAATTTTACTAATAATGTGTTGGCCCCTTATGGTATAGCACAGATCCTGTCAGGTCTCACCAACAATCATAGTTTCTATGGTATAGTGATATGCTGGATAAATGCAATGAAAACAATACTTATTTTAGTTCTTTGGTATTTTGATTTGAAGAATGGAATTACATTTTGATAAACCTAATGAACATTATACTAAGTGAAATGAACCACTCACAGAGGGGCAAAGACCCCACTTATATAAATAGTAGAGTCAAACTCATCGAAACAGAGAATAAAAGAGTTTAAAAGAGAATAGCATTCTGGTTGCCAGGAGGGAAGAGGGAGATGGGAAATTGTTGCTCAGTGAGTATAAAGTTTCAGTTTCAAAAGATGAGTAAGTTCTAGAGATCTGTTATACAGCAAAGTACCTATGCTTAACAATACAGTATTTCAAAATTAAGAGAACTGATCTCATGTTAAGTGTTCTCACCACACACAAATAAAAGAACACAAGGGAATTTTTTAAAGTGATTGATATGTTTAGTATCTTAATTGTGGTGATGGGTTTCATGGATTATATGCAGGGTCCAAACTCATCAAACTATTAAATATATACAATATTTGTTTATCAGTTATATGGTACAGTGGTAAAGAATCTGCCTGCCAGTGCAGGAGACATGGATTTGTTCCTTGTCTCAGGAAGATCCCCTGGAGAAGGAAATGGAAAGTCATTCCCGTATTCTTACCTTGGAAATCCCATGGACAGAGGAGCTTGGCGGGCTACAGTCAATGGCGTCACAAAGGGCCAGACACGACTGAGCACACACACAGAGACATATATCTCAATGAAGTTTTTAGAAAAATCAAATCATCCCGATTTCTGTGAAGATTTTAGTGAAACCAAGGAAAACATAAAACGACCATTGATATCTTGTCCAAATACAAACTAAAAATTTTTCATTTATATGCAATGTTGACAATTTTCATTTAGTATATGAACTTTTTATTCAAGGAAAAGATCTTACCTGAAAATCCATGCATACCTAGTATACAACATTGCTAAATATGTGTGTGATTTGCCTCCTGATGATACTGAAGTTTACAGAAAAAATGTTTAGGGTAACTTTTAATTACTTCAAAATGTACCATTAATACAATTTGACTTTCTAGAAATGGAAGAATATAGCCTCTTAGACATGTGCTTTCAAGATGGCATCATTGTTGCTTGACATGGAAAGATGTTTAAATGTGAGCCTGCTGTAACATTCATGTTCAAAATATGGGACAAGAAGAATGTCATCCAACTGGGAAACACTTTGAGGATGAGAATGTTAAAAAGGAGAAGAGCAAAACATAAACTTATATGCTGCATTTCCAAAATTGTTTGCTGATCTTTGAAGAGGGCGTAAGAAGCCTAGAAAAAAATGAACTGATTGCACTTGAGTAGTTCATTATTATCCATAGTTTGTTAAACTCATACACTAAAAAATGACTTTTTTGGAGGAGAAAAGACTGTTTCAGAACTCAAAAAACATCAGTAACAAAGGGAAGTCAAAATAAATAGAACTTTCTTAATTTCTTTACTAAGACTCCAACTTTAATTTCACATGTTTAAATTATCTATATAATAATTTTAAAATCTTTTCCCTAAAGAAAAAGCATAACTTAGGATGACATTCAATGTGCCTCCCAGAGTTTAAAAGTGATGGCCATTTTAGACACAGAGAGCCTATGTAGTATTTGTAGACCCAAAGGACCTAATAGACAAACAGCTGGTCTATCAAAACAGGATGTACATACAAAAGGGACATTTTTGGGGATCCAAAAACTAATTTTATGTAAGTCTAAACTTATCTTCTGCTGCTAAGTATTTCACGCTCATATTCTTCTGTAGAGAGGATAAATAGCTTGATGTCATCACACTGGGAGGATGTCAATAATCAGGGTAATCTGGGCTTGATAAGAATAGAGCTGCAAGTCAACACACATTTTATTTTTGTCTGTATTCAGTTTACTATTATGTAAAAGAGGAGAAGCTGGCACTAGTGGCAAAGAATCCTCCTGCTAATGCAGAAGATGCAAGAGACATGGATTCGATCCCTGGGTTGGGAAGATCCCTTGGAGGGGAACATGGCAACCCACTCCAGTATTCCTGCCTGCAAAAACCCACAGACAGAGGAGCCAAGCGGGCTACAGTCCATGGGGTCTCAAAGAGTCAGACTTGACTGAGCAACTGACATGAGCATTAAAACAGGAAAAGAGTTCCTAAAGGTTTCAGGCAGTTCAGAAAAGTATTTTTTAAAGAGGAAACAGAAATAGTATAAATATCCTACTGTATCATGAATATAGTGTTAGTTGCTCAGTCATGTCTGCTCAGTGGAATCATGGATATAATACTGTTATTCTTTCCTGAATATCATTTTTAATAAATCCTACTATTGATTAATTACTACCAGCTGCCACTGTTAACTCATTATTTCTTTGTTTCAATAATAGCACTTATATAATAAAAAAGTAAATAAGAAGCACTATATAATTACAAATAAAACCAATTTTAACAATGTAGGTGCTTGATTATTAATTATTGATATATTGCTGTGTTCTTTATTGTTTGGTATGGCAAGATTGGTTCTCTAACAAGTTGGTTACCCTATATCCAAGGTTGAATTCTTCTTTAGCCTTTTACCAGCAATGTAACTTTGGGCACTTAACATTCCTGGGCTAAATACTGGGTTGGTCAAAATGTTTGTTCAGGTTTTTCCATGCCATTGTACAGAAAAACCGGAACAAACTTTTTGGCCAACCCAAAGCTATGGTTTTTCCAGGAGTCATGTATGGATGTGTGAATTGGATCATAAAGAAGCCTGAGCACTGAAGAATTGATGCTTTTGAATTGTGGTGTTGGATAAGACTCTTGTCTCTTGGACTGAAAGGAGATCACACCAGTCAAACCTAAAGGAAATAAACTCTGTATATTCTTTGGAAGGACTGATGCTGAAGCTAAAGCTCCAATACTTTGGCCACCTGATGCATGGAGCTGACTCATCAGAAAAGACCCTGATGCTGGAAAAAATGGAAGGCAGGTGGAGAAGGGGATGACAGAGGACGAGATGGTTGGATGGTATCACTGACTCAATGCACATGAGTTTGAGCAAGCTCCAGGAGATGGTGAAGGACAGGAAGCCAGGTATGCTGCAGTTCATGGGGTCACAAAGAGTTGGACACAACTTAGTGACTCAACAACAACAATACTCCTTACTTGTAAAATAATTATGAACAATAATAACTCTTTAGAGATTGTCACCATCTTTAGAGATGGTGGAATGTCCTATAGCAAATAATAAATATTAGCTCTTCTTTCCAAATAATTGTCCCATCAGAAACTGTAAACCCAGCACAAGGTCTTCAATGCCAATTTTGTTTTCTGTTATGAAGTTCATGGCTCTGTGGTGTCCTGGACCTCAAGCTTGCTTTTTCAAGTCCTTCTCTTTCAAGGTCTTGTAAGGTCTCTGAGAGCAAAATTTTATTATAGGCAAAGTCATTTCTGATTTACTCTCTGGATGGTTCTTGAGTCTGTTCTCACAGTTAAATTATCCTAATCAATGTACTTCTTTTTTAACATTTCTGACTGCATTCCACTCACATCAGTTCCTTTCAGGAAAGCCCCTATCATCTACTTCTGATTCCACCACTTTGGATAGAATGGGTTTGCTCCATATTGTCAACCAAAGCTGGATATAAGAAAGACTCAAGCATCCTGTACAGGAAAGCAATGAAGGCTGGAATTTCTCCTCAGGAAAAGTGGTGATTTGAAGGAAGATTTTTTCCAAGTGTGGCCTTTTGTTTCTTCACCTAAGTGTGCTAGTAAGAAGCAGTTCTAAGTGGAGAAACAGGAAAACATCAGAGAGAGATTATTCATTTGTTTCCTAAAGGGATAATTTTCTGGCGGCATTGTGCCAGGAAACTGGCCTTTCCCAGAGTCCTTTCCCTTCCTTCAAACACAGCTACAGACTGTGCGTAGGGTCAATTCAAGCTGTGTCATGCATCAGAGAAACCAAACTGGAGAGAAATGTGAGATTCGGGTTGTGGTTAGCATGACCATGAGGCCAGACTGAATGGTGGTGCCAGGAGATTCAATGCGGGTAGTCAGAGGGAGACAAGGATGTGACCAGTGTAATCATTTGCTTTATGACTCTCAGACCAGCATGAGGTCTTTAAAGGATGAGGTGGCTTGAAACCTCTCCTCAGGGAGGATGTGGACAAATGTCTTTATTTTTTAAGTAAACTTTGGAGAGCTCAGATAGAGTACACCGTAAAACAGAACCTCAGAACAGGAGCAAACTAACATAATATAAAAATACTAGAAAGAAAAATATTCCATGGGAATTACTGACTCATGCCCTCTTCCAAATTTAAATATGAAAAAAAATCTATGGAAAATTCCATGGTACAGACAAAGACAGTCCTTAGAATGTAGTCACTGACATTGAGAGAATGTAGCTTTTTTCAGAAGTATTGGCATAAGAATTCAGGAGGTCACGGAGGGTACCCTCCCCCTCCCCCAGTGGTGGGAAGCAGCAGCTGGTCTCATTGACCAGGGGGTGAATACGTAGTAAAATCCGTGTTTTTGAGAACGTAAATCTCAGACTTTAAAATATGAATTTTGGGTGATGGGGTATACGATGGAGGATTTCAGTCTATAAGACATCAGATACGTTACTGTAAGAACCACGTATCCCTTCACTTGAAGTTTTAGTTCCACTGTCAAAAGACTCTGATTTACTCCCCAAATTCCTCAATCCACATTTGCTCCAAAATGCAGTGACATTTTACGAGGCAAGTAGTTTGCAGATTTACCTCAGTATCATTCCACCACCAGACATTCAGTATATATTAATACTTCCAGGAACCCTCTAAATCTTTATTCCACTAACCAGAGCCCCAATATTAAAATAAAAATCACTCCTTTACTTAAGCTCTAGGTTCCAAAGCTTTTGTTTTGTGCTTTTAGAATTTCAATAAAATAACTCTATTTACCCTTTTCTTTCATTTAGCTTTTGTCTTCAAAGGCTGGCCTTTGAAGATTAACTTTGTTCTGCAACAAATGAGAGGCTGTACCAGCTCAGCCAATGAGAAGCTACTACACTTCAAACCCTCACTTTCCTCCAATAGACTCATTGTTTATTACAACCTCTCCCAACTTCCCCTTTTCCTCAATAAAATAAAGTTTCTTTCCTTAGCATGCTAGTCTCAAACGGCAATTCTCTACTATTCCTAAGTAAACCCATTTTGCTGATTTTTAAAAATTAGAAATTAAAAAAAATTAATTTTCCTACTCAGTTCCTTGGACTACAAGGAAATCAAACCAATCAATCCTAAAGGAAATCAACCCTGAATATTCACTGAAAGAATGGATACTGAAGCTGAACTCCAATAATTTGGCCATCTGATGTGAAGGGTTGACTAACTGGTAAAGACCCTGATGCTGGGAAAGATAGAAGGCAAAAAGAGAAGGGGGTGGCAGAGAATGAGATCGTTAGATAGCATCACCAACTCAATGAAAATGAATTTGAGAAAACTGTGAGAGATAGTGGAGGACAAAGGAGCCTGATGTGCTACAGTTCATGAAGTTACAAAGAGTCAGACACAACTTAGTGATTGAACAAGAACAACGGTTGCTCAATTTAGTTGCTGTGGGTTTTTCTTTTTATTATATTATTATATCATGTTATTATAATAAATACTATTTTCCAGTATTTTTGTTATAAATGTAATCTAGTCAGGAAACATAATCAGGTATGGGAAATCTTTGGGAAATGCCTTTCAATATCAAGACAACTCTAACTGTTTTACCAGTACTCTTGCGTAGATTTTTCCTGTAAAATTATTTTGTACCAGGACTATAAATACTTCCTGTAGTCCTTTTGAATAGTATATTAATTAATAGTTGAAAAACTCTAAAAATTCTAACACACACTGAAATTTTCTTATTGGCAAATAAAAATGGTGATATTTTGAGAGTGGAATCAAGACATGAAAAAAAGAAAACAATCATGAAAAGACAGTTTTATAAAAGGGAGTAATGTCATAAAATTTCAGAATTGAAGGAAATTTCAATCTAGTTCAACCATTTTTGAAGAATTACCTCTTGAGCATATAAGAGGTTCAATTAAAATTTTGAATAAAAGTGCTATGTTGAATATGACCTGAATTAATTGATTTATTTCATTAAGTCCCATTTTTTTACATAAGTTCTATTTTATTTTATTTCTGAACAATTCTGCTGGATCTTATACTGAAATAAATCAATATGACCAAAAACACCGCGCACTCACACACACACACACACACACACACACACACTACTAGACCTGTAATAGATAAAACGTGTCTCTTTTTTAATCCAGTAAGTAAAGTTAAATAAAACCTAGGCTGATTTTCTATAAAGATAAATATAACCCCTGACTTTAAAAATAGTTTAGATTATAAGAAAGAAAAGATTTTTATTTTTTTTTAAGTGCAAGAGTCTTTTCATTTCTTTGAACATAGCATTTCAGCTGGATCAAATCCAGGTTTTTACCACCAAGAAAAAATATCCAATGTATAAAACAAATAATTTTTATGTATTCATAGCCATTTTAACAATTTTCCTTTCAACTTTTCAATATACCATTCTTCTGAAATGAGTAGTCAGAAACCCCAAGCCACTTTGACATGGATCCAGGAGGTATTGCATATTCTAGATTAAAACGGAGTCAAAAGCCTTTGATACATCATCAAAGTACTTCAAAATCTTACACCTCTTCTGTGAACATACTTCAAATTAAAGTAGTATGAAAATAGCTCTCGTTTTCTCAGCATAACCTCAAAGTCAACTACCAACAGAGGACCATATTAAAGAAAATTTGAGAAATAATTTTGGTTTTTGTATTTGGATTTGCATCATTTCTGTTTCACTTTTCTAAGTGCAGCCCTTACTCCCTTGCCAGACATCAGTCTCAGCAGATTGCTGTATAAGAATTCTGAGAACTTTGAGAAATTAACTATAACTACTTATCATTCACAATAATTAATAAGATCTTAGGTATGCCACACAGTTTCTTAGAAAGAACTAAAATTATAGGCTTAATTTACTTCCGGTTTCTTGACAGCTAGAACCAAAAATATTGGGTGTTTTTCCTTAGCTGTTTTTCAAATGGTTCAAGCAAAAAATAAAGGACCAGAAAAGTTTAACCTCACGAGCAGTTCCCATTTTGACTTGCTTTAAAACTTCTTGGTTGATTCAGATGGTAAAGAATCTGCCTGCAATATGGAAGACCCAAGTTTGATTCCTAGGTTGGGACGATCCCTGGAGAAGGGAATTGGCTACCAGCTCCAGTGTTTTTGTCTGGAGAATTCCGTGAACAGAGGAGCCTGTGTGCTATAGTCCATGGGGTAGCAAAGAGTCAGACATGACTAAGTGACTAACACTTACACTTTAGTGACTATATACATAGAATTTGCATCACCTGGGCCTTCAGGGTTGTGCTCATTTTGTGTGCTGACTTTTTTCTTAGATATTTTAACTTCTAATCCTACCAGAACATGCCATGCTATCTGTGTACACACGTAAGTTAGGGACCTCGTATTTTACTGGACAGTATTTTGGAACAGTTTAATAATTCTTTTTTTTTTTTTTTGAGAGAGAGAGCTCATTGGTACAAATATTGTCACAGTGAAAACTTAGCTTAACTTTGATTTTATACTGAGTCCTAATATGGAATAGATCTCATCTTTCCCTAATTTTTCTCCTCTAATTAACTTCAGTTCACTTCAGTCCTAGTCATGTCTGACTTTTTGTGACTCCATGGACTGCAGTATGCCAGTCTTCCCTGTCCATCTCCAACTCCTGGAGCTTACTCAAACTCATGTCCATTGAGTCGGTGATGCCATCCAACCATCTCATCTCTGTCATCCCCTTCTCCTCCCACCTTCAATCATTTCCAGCATCAGGATCTTTTCAAATGAGTCAGTTCTTCACATCAGGTGGCCAAGTATTGGAGTTTCAGCTTCAGCATCAGTCCTTCATTGAATATTCAGGACTGATTTCCTTTAGGATGGACTGGTTGGATCTCCTTGCATTCCAAGGGACTCTCAAGAGTCTTCTGCAACATCACAGTTCAAAAGCATCAATTCTTCGACACTCATCAACCTAGAGGTAAATAAAGATAACAATATGCTCTTTAAGGTGTTCTCTTTTTTTTGCACAGTATGTGGGATCTGAGTTCCCCAACCAGAGATTGAACTCATACCCTCTGCAGTAGAAGCACAGAATCTTAACCCCTGGACCACCAGGGAGGCCCTAAGGTGTTCTTATTTTAACATAATATTCTGCTTCTAATATTTTATCTTAAGAAGAAGAACATGAATAAGGATTTTTTTTCAAGTTGTTCATCATAATATTAAATATAAAGACAATTCTTAATAATACAAATATTCAGCAAAAGAGAAATAGTTTTATAATGTGAAATACTTCCATGAGATAAAATAGAGTACAATCATTAAAAACTCACTCCTATTTTGAATCATAAATTATATAAATTTAACTACAATCATCAGGTTAAGAAAGTATGACACGCAGCATGGTCCTTGAAAGGTGCCTGGAATTTGACTTATAAAGGTTTATATAATTCAAGTATTTTACCTTAAAGAACTCCACTTTGCATATACACAAAAGTAATAAAATGGTGCTTTAAGATAATCAGGAAACAGTATGAGTAGAGGTTGGCTCAGACCTTGATAAATGTCAGAGGTTACATTACCAGAAATCTTTGGCAATGAGAATCAAGAGATAACATGGAAAACAAAAGGCAAGTGGACGTCGGAGACAAATGCCTACATATTTACCGTCTATCTGAGTCAGGAGAACAACCTGAGGAAACCAGTGGTGGATATAGCTACTTATCCCACTAAGAAGACAAAATTCAAAATTCTGTATTGTTTGAGGGGAGAACACAGCACAAGGAAACAAGAATCTAAGGAGGAGAATCCAAATGAGGCCATAAAGAGACTGTCCCTTTCTCAGGAAAAAATATTTCTAGCACCTTCCTTCAACAAGAGAAGTCTTTCCCTTGATAGTATAAATTTAAATAGTGTTAATTATTTATTAGTATTAATGAATTATTTAGTATTAATTAGTTATTTCCAATTCAGAAAGAAGCCAAACATTATTTTACTAACCATGTGTATTAGTCAGGGTTCCCAAGAGAAACAGAACCAATAGGGTAGATATATAGATAATGAGGAAATTGATTACAGGAATTGGCTCATGTGCTTATGGAGTCCAAGAGGTTTCAGAATCTGTCATGTAAGAGCTGGAGAACCAGGAGAAACAACAGTATAATTCCCAGCCCAGGCTGCAGGTCACTAGTATTAGTACCAGAGTTCAGAAGACATAAGAATCAGCAGCTCAAGACAGCCCACAGAATGGGAGAAAATATTTACAAATGAAGCAATCAACAAGCAATTAATCTCTAAAATATACAAACAGCTCATGCAGCTCAATATTTAAAAAAACAATCCAATCAAAATATCACCAGAAGATCTAAATAGACAGTTCCTCAAAGAAGACATTCATTTGGCCAAGTAGCACATGAAAAGCTATTCAACACTGCTCATTACTAGAGAAATGCCAATCAAAGCTACAATTAGGTATCAGCTCACACTTGTCACAACGACTATATCAAAAACCTACAAACAATAAATGCTTTGGAGAGGGTGTGGAGAAAAGGAAACACTCTGGCACTGTTGGTGGGAATGTAAATTTATACAACCACTATAGAGAACAGTATGGAGATTCCTTAAAAAACTAGGAATAAAACTACCATATGACCCAGCAATCCCACTGGGCATATACCTTGAGAAAACCATTATTGAAAAAGATACATGCATCCCAATGTTCATGTAGCATTGTTTACAATAGCCAGGACATAGAAGCAACCTAAATGTCTATCAACAGAGGCATGGATAAAGAAGATGTGGTACATAAATACAATCGAATATTGCTCAGCTGCCGGGGGCCAGCGTGAGGAACTCCGCCCATGGCAAAGGTCATGAGGAAGGAGGCTTGGCATACGCAAAGGCGTGATCAAGCCTCAGGAAACCCCCTGTTCCCGAGCATCTACCCCCAAAACCAAGAGTCTGTTTTATGCTCTCACCTACACCTCTGACTTTACGGGGGGCTCTCCCCCATAACCATTTCTCTTGGAAAAAGAGTTAACTTGCAGCTCCAGTTGATAAAATTCCTGGGCGTGACAAGAGTGTTTCAGCTTACTGACTCCTCTGAAGGTTATCTAGCCTGCCTGTATAGGTTCGTCCAGCCAAATGTGATTATTTACAGCCTCCCAACAGCGAGAGGCACGAGATGTTTTAGATTTACTAAAGGCAGATTCTTTTGGGAAGTTAGAATTTATTAGTATAGTGGGTTGATTAGGAATTGTATTGGTGAAGGGTTTTTCATTTGTTGTGCCAATAATTGCTTCTAATTCCCTGCCCTTATAATGAATATAACTAGCATATAAGAGAAATAAGTATTAACCTTTAAGATTAATCATGTTAACCTTGGGTTACATAAATTCCTTTCTTGATTGTAACTCATTACATCCTACCCTATAGGAATGTACCTTTATCTGGAGGGTGGTGCCTGGTTTAAGAAAAAACACCCTTGGAAAAAAGAGTTTTTTGGTTATCAGAAAGAGAGGGTCATGAAGTGTCAGCAGGCCTCATGGCCAGAAGATGATGTGAAACCCCTAAGACCTTTTTTTATGTAAAGCACCTGATTTTGATAAAGGTCAGGACTGCTGACCCCCACGTGACTCTGTATTCATCCCTATGTGTAAAAAAGGTATATAAGCAAACCTCAAAATAAAGAAAATGGGATCAGTTTCTGGAAAGGCTGATTCCCCCCTTGTCGTTCTTTCTTTCTCCTTCTGGCTGAATCTCCATCTGGGGAGTGGGTACTCACCAAGCCTACTAATTATGCCTGGGCTTCTAAGATTGGACCGGGGAGGCCTCAGTGCCTCCTCTCCTTCGGGAGAACAGAAAGACGCCTGTGACCTACGTAGGTGGTGATTGGTATTCCACCTAAATCAAGTTATTCAGCCTTCTTTTCTCCATCTAAATTTTCCTACTATACTATTATTTCCTAATCTAATCTTATATTCCTAAAAGTGTTTTCTCGCCGACTCCGTCTCCACCTTCGAATCACCCTGGATCCACCAGGGCTGGACCCCGGCACTCAGCCATAAAAAAGAATGAAATAATGTCATTTGCAGCAACACAGATGGACCTAGAGATTGTCATACTAAGTCAGACAGAAAGATAAATATCATATGATATCACATATTTGGAATCTAAAAGAAGGGTATAAATGAACTTATCTACAAAATAGAAATAGAGTTACAGATGTAGGAAAACAAACTTATGGTTACCAGGGAGTAGGGGTGGGGAACAAATTGGAAGATTAGGATTGACATTTACACGCTACTATAGAAGAGGGATAGAATTCAAGCAGACACGAAGTCAAGCTCAAACTCACCCATTCTCTGCCTCTTCATTCTCTTCAACCACTCAACAGATTGGATGATGCCCACCCACGCTAAGTAAGTAAGTAAAGTCACTCAGTCGTTCTGACTATTTGTGATCCCGTGGACTGCAGCCCACCAGACTCCTCAGTCCATAGGATTCTCCAGGCAAGAATACTGGAGTGGGTTGCCATTTCCTTCTCCAGGGGATCTTCCTGACCCAGGGATCAAACCCCGGTCTCCCGCATTGGAGGCAGACACTTTAACCTCTGAGCCACCAGGGAAGCCCACCCATGCTAGTGAGGGTAAATTTTCTCTACCCAGTCTGTTAACTTAAATGTTAATCTCTTCCAGAAACACCTTCACAGACAGACCAGAAATAACTCTGACATCCCTTAACTCAGCCAGGTTGATACATTAATTAACCAAAATGTCATCCCTCATTCTGATTTTCTCTATTCTCCCTCCTGGCTCTCAGTTTTTACTTTTCCAAATCATGATAGAATCTGTTTATCTCAGACTTAATCTTCCCGTATTTTCTAAATCAAGATAGAGCAAAGAAAAAACTTGATGGATATGCATCTGACTCAAAAGAATAAAGGATTCTTGCTGGTGTTTGTGGTTCTACCCAAAGTCTTCATGACAATGACTACAGGCATGACCTCTCTTCTGCTGCAACTTTTTATCCTAGGAACACTTTGCAGTCATGAAGAATCTTTTGGTGGACCCATTGCTGCATGAAAAGTATATACATTTAAAGCTTTGGAGACATAAACTGCCATAGTTACTGTTAAAGGATTTCTAATGTGGGTGCTTTTGTTTCTTTGAGAACAGGCGATTTTGCCTAAGATGCTTGCTTTCCTCCACTCTATCATCAGGCTGATGAGAGGAGAGGCTTGGGGTCATGAAAGGAGAAAAAAAATCTCTGACCACAGCTTGTCATCACCCCCAAATTCCAGAATTCCTAAAGGCTTACTTGAGATGATAATGTTGGCCAAAATTCAGTTTTTTAATAGAATTATAGGAAGAGGGGATTCTGTACTTTCCGGTTTTATATTTAGGCTTTAATTGTTGCATTTAAAGATTGTTCATGTCAAAGACACATGGACCTGAAAACAGTTGCTATAAGGCCGTAAGAACCAGTGCTGTTGGAGCAGTTGTAAATGGCAATCATCTATTTTAAGGGGTTGGTGGCTGAGTTGTGTGATGTTTCAAAAGCTACCTTTGCATATAAATAAAATCTAAGTCATGTTTAAGGATACTAAGCTTTTTATGAGATTTTTCTGAAACAATGTTATGCCTGTTTTTGTCTCAAAACATTGCTACTTAGATTTATTACATAGATATTTCACTAGATAAGGAACAACTTGTTACACTATGACTTAGTGTTTCACAACATAGAAATACCCTTGCTCATAAACTCTTATTTGACAGAGTGGAAAAAATAAAGATTTAATTAATAATTCATCTTTAATTAGTTTTTCTTTTCTAAGAGGCATTTTAATTTATTTGCTCCATTCCCAGGTCAGTAGCAATCATTGTTTTAAGAAACATCCCAAACTATTTGGACTACTGTGGTTGCTATGAAGACTATGTCCAATCTTAATTTTTAAATGGTTTTATAAAGAATAATATACACATGTTGTAAAGCAATCTCTCCCTCACACACATGATAGCACTTTGTATAAAAGTCAAAGTAAAATCTCCCATTTTTCTGCCCAGAGGATACTATTCCCCAGGGTACTAAGCCACTGAAGGAAAAATTCAGTCATATAATGCTTATCAAAAAAATTATACAATATTCTTGCTAACACTAGATATTATCAATATTTTTACCAGTCTTGTGCATTAGGTATAATATCTTCTAAGTTAAAGTATTTTTTAAAAGTTATAAGTTGTATTGGATAGTTTTTTACTTTCCTCTATCAGCATTTGCCCATGTATCAATTGGGTGGTTATACTTTTCCTTAAAACTTGAAAGCCTCTGAAGAGACTGTGTCAATGCTCTCTTTATATTTATTACAAATTTCCCCCTCAATTTAGTGTGTATCTGTTGACAAAATTGTGTCATTTTTTCCAAGCAGAAAACTTAATTTTGATATAGTCAATTGGAAAAGGAGAAAACTCTCACTGTTTGCAAATGACATGTCCTCTACATAGAAAACCCTAAAGACTCCACCAGAAAATTACTAGAGCTAATCAATGAATACAGTAAAGTTGCAGGATATAAAATCAACACACAGAAATCCCTTGGATTCCTATACACTAATAATGAGAAAATAAAAAGAGAAGTTAAGGAAACAATTCCATTCACCATTGCAATGAAAAAAATAAAATACTTAGGAATATATCTACCTAAAGAAACTAAAGACCTATATATAGAAAACTATAAAACACTGGTGAAAGAAATCAAAGAGGACACTAATAGATGGAGAAATATACCATGTTCATGGATCAGAAGAATCAACATAGTGAAAATGAGTATACGACCCAAAGCAATTTATAGATTCAATGCAATCCCTATCAAGCTACCAACAGTATTTTTCACAGAGCTAGAACAAATAATATCAGTATTTTTTTTATGGCTGGTTTAGAATTATGCTGAGAGTGTGTTCCCTGTTTAGTAAGAACAGTTAACATTACTGACCACAGATATATTCCAGGAGGTGCTGTCCTGGCTGCTTGAGAGGCGTTTGCAGGGACGCATGGAGGGCACAGGTGACTTTACACATATTGACACAGGCCACAAAGGCCAAAGCCTGAAGCACACTTTATCCTAGTCTCGTCAGGAATCCCTGTGATCCCCTTGGAACCCAGGATTGAAGGCTTGTGAGGATCAACTATGGGGCCATCTCCTCCTCCTTCCCCCTCTCTGCCGTGGGAGGCCATCGTGAAGGAGTGTCTCATCACTTCCCACATCCTGAAGGCTGACTTGTTTTTCTCCACCCTCACTTCCCTCAGAGTGTAGCTCAGACCCTAACATTGCAGCACCACCATGTAGCCGCCACTCAACAGAGTATCACGAGACTTAGATTGCACTTATCTAACCTCTTTTGTTTTAGTATCATTCGTAGTGGGATGTGAGACACAGGGCAAGGAGCTAGTGCTTTTGGCCAGTCTTCCATCTGCTGTGGTGATGTAGAAAATGCATATCCCCATAAGTAATGTGATAATACTCATGGTAATATATAACCAATATATGCATGTGTGCATGCTATGTCTCTTCAGTCGTGTCTGACTCTCTGCAACTCTATGGACCCTAGCCTGCCAGACTCCTCTCCAGGCAAGAATACTGGAGTGGGTTGCCATGTCCTTCTCCAGGGGCTCTTCTTGACTCAGATTGAACACAAGCCTCTTATGTCTCCTGCACTGGTAGGAAGGTTCTTTACTACTAATGCCACCTGAGAAGCCCACCCAATGTATGAATGTAGGTAATATATTCCCTAGAGTAGGAAATGGCAACCCACTCTAGTATTCTTGCCTAGAAAATTCCATGGGCAGAGGAGCCTGGTGTGCTACAGTCTATGCAGTCACAAAGGGTAAGACACAACTGAGCACAGAGTGTATGTGTGCGCACGCACACACGTAAGTAATAAACTGTCTAAATCTCAAAGTACCTCACTGAATCTCTACCAGCAGTATCTGTCAGGTTTTGGATTAGGCTTTGCCTTGATATATTAACTCATTTAATGCACAGAATAATTTTATGAGGTAAGTGCTTTTTATACAGATGAATAAAATGAATGCTATGTGTTGAATGCTTGTGTCCTCCCACCACCACCCCAAAATTCATTTGCTGAAGCCCAGCTTCCAAGGTGGTGGCATTAGGAGGTAGTGCTTTGGTTTGGACTTCCCTGATGGGCCAGTGGTTAAGAATGTGCCTTCCAATGCAGAGGACGAGGGCTCAATCCCTGGTCAGGGAACTAAGCTCCCATATGCTGTGGGTCAACTAAGTCCATAGGCAAATCAAAATAGTCAAATCTGTAGAGATAAAAAATAGATTAAAGTACATCTAGGGCTAGGGATAGCTGGCTTTGGGGAAAATGGGAAGTGATTGCCAAAGGTGATGGGATTTCTTTCCTTTCTTTCTTTCTTTTTTGTGGCATCTTCCCTGCTTAGGACCAGGGATGGGACCTGTGCCTCAGCACTGGAAGCATGGAGTCTTAACCACTGGACCACCATCAGGGACGTCAATGGTTTTTCTTTTGAGATGATGTCACTGTTCCAAAATCAACCATAATAATGGTTGCACACTCTGAGAATAAACTGAAATTATTAAATTGCCCACTTTAAGTGAGTAAATTGTGAACTATATCTCATAAAACTATTAAAATACATTTGGTATTTTTATTAAGTTCACACTAAGTTGAGAATTAACAAAGGTGTCCTGGGGATCTTTGCAGAGAACAACGAATGCCTGGAAAAGAGTGGATTTGGGAAAATAAGCTGGCAACCTGAAGCAAGTAAAGACTTACTTCCTCTAAAACTCTGCCTACCTAGCATCCAGTAATGCTTTCTGCTTTAAAGTAAGTGATCTACAGGCTTCCCTGGTGGTTCAGTGGTTGAGACTCGTACTTCCAATGCAGGGAACATGGGCTTGATCCTTGGTTGGGAAACTAAGATCCTGAATGCCTTGTGGGGTAGCCGGAAAAAGTATAAGTATACATACATAAACTAGGTTTTAAAATAATATAGTAAATCACCTAAAATGGTGCTCCTAGTCCAGACTTATGGTGGTATGTGTCAGGAAATAAGGCTTGGAGAAGAAAACTGGATTTCAGCCTCTGTCAAGTGAGCATTCAAAGGGTGGTGGCTGCAAAAGGAACAAGAGAGTCAAGAACCCTGGATTTCTTGTACCTGCACACCTTCCTTCACAGTATTTATAGATAATGAATGAAACAGTAACGGGAGATTCTGTAAGTTCTACCTTCATCTTGACTTCAGTGTGTTGCTACTTGTTTTCAAATGAATACTCTTGAGCATTAACTGGGATGATGTGAAAACAACTCTGGGCAAGTTTGGTTTCAGCTCTGTTCCTACCACAATCTTCTCCACATCATACATTACAAGAAATGACGGCAAACAGACTATAGGTAATCTTCTATATATAACACTTCATTGACCCTTAGAAGAAGGCTTTCCAGTTTGTGATAATGTCAGTCAATATTAAGAATGTGAGGTCTTACTAAAAGATTTTCTAAAAGGAAAGGCTCTAAAGATAAATCTGTAACCACAGACTAAAGCAAAGAATGCGATGTGACAGCCATCTAATGGGAACTTCACCATAAATTATCCACATGAAAGAGTGCAACTAGAGGGATACATTATCTTTTACTATCAAGAATATGCTTTGTTCGGCACTGTAGCATAGAGTATCTTATTGGCAGGAAAATAAAAGGCTCTTGGGTCTGTCCCAGCTGTGTACTTAACAAGGCCCCACAGCTGCTTTTTCAGATCTTTTGCGGTAAACCATTTAGGAAGAAAGAGAGAGTGTTTTATCATAAACATCCTCATCCACGTTCGCCTCGATTCTTTCTCCACCTCAGACTTCTTTCAAAGTGCAGATCTTGGCCTGTTATCAGAAAGCAAAAAAAAAACAAAGTTTTGCAACCCTAATTGTAATGAGTCCTTGGACTTTTCAGTCTACCAGAGAACCAGGAGCCAGTAATCAAGGGAAAAGAAGGAGGCACACAAGCAGTCCTCCTTCTGGACCACCAATCCCACCCAATGAGAAGCTTGGCTCTCTCAAGTGGTAAATCTTAGAGTCATAACTCTTTCTTGTTCAGTCACTAAGTCATGTCCCACTCTTTGTGATCCCATGAACTGCAGAACGCCAGGCTTCTCTGTCCTTGAATATCTCCCAGAGTTTGCTCAAGCTCTTGCCCTTTGAGTCAGTGATGCTGTCCAGCCATCTCATCTTCTGTTGTCCCCTTCTCCTCCTGCCTTCAGTCTTAACCAGTATCAGGGTCTTTTCCAATGAGTCAGCTCTTCACATAAAGTGGCCAAAGTATTGGAACTTCAGCATCAGTCCTTCCAATATTTAGGGTTGATTTCTTTTAGGATTGATTGGTTTGATCTCCTTGCTGTCCAAGGGACTCTCAAGAGTCATCTCTAGCACCACAATTCAAAAGCATCCATTCTTTGGCCCCTAGCCTTCTTTATGGTCCAAATTCCACATCCGTAATCAAAAAACCATAGATTTAACCAGATGGATCTTTGTCAACAAAGTGATATCTTGCTTTTTAATACATTGTCTAGGTTTGTCCTAGCTTTTCTTCCAAGGAGTTAGTATCTTTTAATTTCATGACTGCAGTCACTGTCCACAGTGACTTTGGAGCCCAAGAAAATAAAATCTGTCACTGTTTCCACTTTTCCCATTTCAATTTGCCATGAAGTGATGGGACTGGTAGTAACTCTTAGAGTGGCTATAAGGACCCACCCTCCTAGCAGTGACATCTGCTCTAACCATTGTACATCTACCCAGGTGGGTCAAAAGAGCCTAGTCATATGTCAGTGGGAATTGACAAAGCAGCTCTTTCACATCCCTACACTCTTGGCTACCAGCGATATCTCAGCTATTCAAAAATTTTGACCACACACTATTCAAAGAAAAGAACATAATACATTATTCAAAACTTTGATGGGGAAATCCACATAAATTTTGGACAATTATGTTTTCACTGCAACTAGCATCATTAAATAACTTTGAGTAAAAATCAAAAGCCAACACTATCCCAGAGTATTCCAAATGGCCCTGAGAGTGTCTTTCTTTTCACTCATCAAGATCAACTCTCGGAGAAACTCTTGGTGGCTTCCTGTAGATGCTCCCTTTTGCTTCTTGGTTAAACTGAGAAATATGAGATCCATGATTTATGTCTCATGCTATTCATTTCATGCTTTTCAGTTAAAAATAATAATTTCCTGACTCTCTCCTCTTTCATTCTCATTCATTCTCCTCAAACCAGACAGTGGAGTGAGGAATAAAATGAAAGCAATGGCAGTCTTGAATTTTAATCTACCCTCAGAAGACTGAGTTACCAGTTTTTGTCAAGCATTGTAGGAGTTTAGCTTCTGCTTTTTTTTTTTTTTACAAACAAAAAAAATCAAAAAATCATCAACTTTGATGATTTTACAAACAACTTTGGGCTTCAATCTATTCTACTGAGAAAGTGAGTAACATAATCTATTGTCTGAAATTCATGGTAGGTAGTATATTCTTTTAAAAACCTAGAAACATAGGTAATTAGATCAGGGGAGTACAAATAAGCTTAATTGTTTTTTACTTGCATACAGATAGTTCTTTCTAGCCTACATAAGATCTTATGCTACCTCTGGTTGGAGATATTCAAGATGTTGGACAGAGGTGTGAAAAATTACATAACCTCTCTTTTTAATATGCAGGCAATTCTGTTGGTGAAAGTAGGGGGAAGAAATGAAAAGTAATGGCTGAAATATGTTAAAAACAGTTCACTTCTGCCCCTCACATTCTTTGACAGCCAAGATTTGGTCTTGCAGTATTTCTCATTAATCCCAATAACAACTGTAGAACAGCCAAAACCAGATGTAAAACCTTTCTGTATATGGAGGAGCAGAAATTAACTAACTCAAATTAACTAACTCAGGTAACCTACTCTCAGAAGTATCAAAATATAAATACTAATTTTTAGTACTAATGAATACTAACATTAATGCTAATTCCAATAATTAATATGTGTATACTGGCATCTTACCCACAAAGTGAAACCATAGCTGATGACCCAGAGAAATGACTTAAAAACATATGGCTGAACTTTCTGAAAATGAGATTTCTAAAAATAGAATATTACTTATTCAGTTTGATTTTTTTTTCTGGATATCTGCTTTTATGAGGAAAGTTGAAGTGTGTTCCTTACTTATCCTTGAAATTTTGGAAGCTAAATACATTTTCTAAATTATTTACCAACCTGAAATACAGTTTTTATCTTCCTAAATATTTTTTTTTGCAAATCTCTACTTACTTTTTAAACCTAATTTTACATAAACTTTAAATTGTGGATCTAGGAACATTAGAGGGGACACCCATGACATCTAAAGTTGATTGATTATTTTACTCATAATGTATATCATATTATGTATGTAGTATTTCAGGAAATCATGGATAAATTAGGTACACATTCTTCCATCAAGAAGCTAAGAGGCTGATAAAGGGGTAGAAGACATTTGTATAAATAATGAGAGTACATAGTTGAAGGTATAAATAGCTAGAAAAAATGGTATGAGTACTGTTATATTTATGAAAGATTTTGCTCATTTATACATGTGAGTTATCAGGAAAAGGCTATTTTAGCATAGAATTATACAGTTGGGAAGGGAAGGTAACTCGACTTCACTCTGTAGGGAGGTAACTTGAGAGAGCAGATGTTTTAAACCATATAAAGGTATTCCATAATGGAATCCATCTAAACATTTTTTAAAACCCACATTTATATTTCATAACTCCTTCTTAAATTTATTAATAAAACTCCACAAAAAATAGTTGCAATAAAATATATCTCAGAGGTCTGCAAAAGAAATTCTTACTAATATTGAAAAATAAATGTTACAAGAGGGGAGAGTTGTTTGCAAACCTCTGAGCATAAAAAAACATTTCACATAAAAAGTATTATTTGAGTTGTTTTTGTTATTGTTCAGTCACTAATCACATCTGACTCTTTGTAACCCCATGGACTGCAGCACAGCAGGCTCCTCTGTCCTCCACCATATCAAACAGTTTGCTCAAATTCATACCCATTGAGTCAATGATGTTATCTAACCATCTCATCCTGTTACCCTTTTCTCCTTTTGCCTTCAATCTTTCCCAGCATCAGGGTCTTTTCCAATGAGTCATCTCTTCACATCAGATGGCTGAAGTATTGGAGCTTCAGTTTCAGCATCAGTCCTTCCAATGAATATTCAGGATTGACTTCCTCCAGGATTAACTGACTGGTTTGATCTCTCTGCAGACCAAGAGATTCTCAAGAGTCTTCTACAGCACCACAATTCAAAAGCATCAATTCTTCTGTGCTCAGCCTTCTTTATGGTACAACTCTCACATCCATACACGATTGCTGGAAACACCATAGCTTTCACTGTATGGACCTTTGTTGGCAAAGTAATATCTCTCCTTTTAATAGGCTGTCTAGGTTTGTCGTAGCTTTCCTTCCAAGGAGCAAGTGTCTTAACTTCATGGCTTCAGTCACTGTCCACGGTGATTTTGGAGCCTGAGAAAATATAACCTGTCACTGCTTCTACTTTTTACCCTTCTGTTTGCCGTGAAGTGATGGACTCAATACCATGATCTTTGTTTTTTAATGTTGAGCTTCAGCCAGCTTTTTCACTCTCCTCTTTCACCTTCATCAAGAGGCTCTTTAGCTCCTCTTCACTTTCTGCCATTAGAGTCATATTATCTGCATATCTGAGGCTGTTGATATTTCCTCTGGGAATTTTGATTCCAGCTTGTGATCCATCCAACCTGGCATTTTGCATAGAAGTTAAATTAACAGAGTGACAATATAAAGCCTTATCATACTCCTTTCCCAATTTTTAATCAGTCCATTGTTAAAGTGTTTCATGTCCAGTTCTAACTGTTGCTGCTTCTTGACTCACATACAGGTTTCTCAGGAGACAGTTGGTCTGGTACTCCCATCTCTTCAAATTTTCCATGGTTTGTTGTGATCCACACAGTCAAGGACTTTAGTGTAGTCAATGAAACATAAATAGATGTTTTTTTCTGGACTTCCCTAGCTTTCTCCATGATCCAATGAATGTTGACAATTTGATCGCTGGTTCCTCTGGCTTTTCTAAATCCAGTTTGTATGTTTGAAATTTCTCAGTTCACATACTCTTGAAGCCTAGCTTGAAGGACTTTGATCATTACCTTGGTAGCATGTGAAATGAGTGCAATTGTATAGTAATTTAAACATTCTTTGGCATTGACTTTCTTTGGGATTGAAATAAAAATTGACATTTTCCAGTCCTGTGGTCACTGCTGAGTTTTCCAATTTTGCTCGCAAATTGAGTGAAGCACTTTAACAGCATTATCTTTTAAGATCTGAAATAGCTCAGCTGGAAATTCATCACTTCCACTAGCTTTGTTCATGGTAATGCTTCCTAAGGCCCACTTGACATCATACTCCAGGATGTCCAGCGCTAGGTGAGTGACCATTCCATCATGGTAATCTGGGTTATTAAGACATTTATCATACAGTTTTTCTTTGTATTCTTGACACCACTTTTAAATCTCTTTTGCTTCTGTTAGATCCTTGCTGTTTCTGTCCTTTATAGTGCCCATTCTTGCATGAAATATCCCTTAATACCTCCAGTTTTCTTGAAGAGATCTCATCTTTCCCATTCCATTGTTTTCCTCTATTTCTTTGCATTGTTGATTTAAGAAAGCTTGCTTATCTTACCCTGCTGTTTTCTTGCTATCGAGTGGGTGATGACAAATGTATAAACTCTAAGCATAAAACACAGAGGCATGATAGTCTTGGGGAGACAGCATAGAGAGCAAAAACTTGGAGCAGAAAACTGTGGGTGTGTGTGGAAATGCTGATAGGCTTGCCGAAGGGGAGCTATGGTAGATTCAATAGGAAGGTAGGGTAGGTAGATTCAATAGGAAGGTAGGAAGGTAAGGATCAAAGTGTAGAAGGGCTGAATTCTGGGCTATGTGGGATGGCTATTCTTGGGATGTCAGTGTGAAGTCATCAGTGCTTGAATACACAAGTAGATGACATTCGAGTCGTTATGACTAAACTAACTGTGGTATTTTGTATACCCTGGAGTGAGGAAGCTTTTTAAAAAATTACTATAATAGTTTGTTTCCTTGATGGCTCAGTGGTAAAGAATTTACCTGCCAATGGAGGAGTCACAGGTTCGATCCCTGGGTTGGGAAGATCTCCTGGAGAAGGGAATGACTATGCATTCCAAGTTTCTTGCCTGGAGAATCCCATGGTCAGAGAAGCCTGGCAAGCTACAGTCCATGGTGTCACAAAGAGTTGGACATGACTTAGTGACTAAACAAGAACAATGTAATAATCCAGGTGAAAAATGGTGATTAAATACTGAGCGACAGTGAGAAATTACATAAAAGCAATAGCATTAGAAGTAGAAAGAAGCAGACACCTGCAAAATATTATCCTAGTGACATAATGAACCATACCTTAGAAAATATAAAAAACTCTATCCCATTCACTTGCTTTCCCTTGTGATATAAAAAGGACAGAACCAGCAAGTCTTGAAAACAGCTATATTAGCACACCACATCAGTTTGAGTTTCTTCTCGTTCTTGCATAAAAAGTTCGAAGTCATATACTCAGGGTACTTTTAACAGACCTCAAATGTGCTGAGTTGACTAAAATCACGAATTTCCGTCTGATGTCGGACACACCGCCAAGCTTTAACTTTACAATGAAGCTGCAGCACATATGCCAAATAGAAAATTAGAGAGCTGTGTTTCCTTTGAATCCCAAAGTACCAGTGGACCTGTGAACCCATATTGTCCTACTTTTGGAAGTAAAAAGAAGTCTCACTGAGGTCATTTGGCTCACAGGGTGAATAAGCCTGTGTATGTGATTTACTCATTGTGTCAGTGATTTACTCAACTGTCTCTTCAAATTAAGCTTCAACTCTACTACCTTCCTTTATGTCAGTTGTTCCTGCTGAAGTCTAAATAAAGGAAATTTAATCCAATCAAACTATAGACTGAAAATAAACACCAAAGGGGAAAAGTAAGCAGCCCATGTTATTGAAATTCCAAGGGTTCTTTTAGTCTGGCTAACATTGCTCCTATTGGGGAGCCTCCAGTGGGACCCTTGGTAAATGAATAAACAAAAAGCCCAAGTACTATCAAGTAATTGTCTGGTAATATCAGAAACTTTCCATCTTATTTAGGAAGAAAGCACCCATTGGTGTCAGAGAGCATAACATAGCAGTGAGGAAATCCACATTGGCATGTGATGGCTTTTCCCCATTAAGCCATAAAGGGCAGGCTGAGTGATGGTCATACCTTGCGGAACAAGCTGGAGCTGAAGTCAGGAAAGTAGAAAATGCCTGGATATTTCATTGTTCAATGGAGAATAGCAGATACATCAAAAGACAAGCAAGAGGCAGCAACTTATTGATTAAAACATGCTCGAGTGGAAATAGGGAACCAGAGGACTGGCCATAGAATAGCTTTTCCTATAATAGTTTGCAACTAAAGGTTCCTGGAAAAGACCACCCTCCCAGAGAATGGAGAACCACTCATGTGTGCGTGGCACAGGCAAACCAATGAGCCAGATTTTCAAACCAGACAATTTAGGAAATTATATGACTGGAGTCTTAAAACCTGCACTTTTACTTCATATATCACAAGCACAGCATTCCTTATCCTGTAATCTTTTAAGCATGAAAATCCACAAGAGAAACCTTTAATGAAAGTTGTTCTTTTCTACCCTTTGAAATCCTTTCTATTAATTTGAAGGAACTTGGAAAACTGTGAATTATTGAATGGACTGGGTCATGGAATGTTTTTAAAGCATTATTGTGTTGAAGGGAAGATGAAAGGGGGTAGAGAGAAAGAGAGAGAAGCCCTCACTTGAGGAAAGGAAGAACAAACTTCTCTCTTGTGCATGTAATCACTTTACTTTTCTGAGTAGTCCACTGAGGTAGGTATTTTGAATTCCATGTTGTAGATGAGGAAAGAGAGAATAAGAGAGATTAAATAAGCTGCCCATGGTCACACAGGAGAAACTCAAAGGTGAGTTTTTTTTTTCACTAGAAACCAATGACTCACATGTCCTGCACCCTGACATTCCCTACTACATCTTCAGCATCCCAATAGTTGACAAGGATTGTTCTTTGAGAATTAGCTTAATGACTGGATGAAATTTATTTCTTATTCCAATGCTGAGTATTCAAATGATCTATCTTAAATTACTTGTGATAATGTTTCCCAATTCACTATATCATTCTGGGGTGAAGACATCTTTCCCATTTCTGCCACAGCATTGCTCTGTGACGCTAGGCAAGTTACTTAACTTCTCTGAGTCTCATTTTCTTCATATGTAAAAGGAGAGAGTAAACCCAAATGTATAAGTGATTATACTATATGATGTAATTCATGTAAACATTTAGCACAGTGCCTAGCATATAGTGATTGGTTAAAGCTGGTAATGATAACCAGATAGGTTATGCCACCTTAGCAAACAACCGCCAAAAAGATCAATAGTTTTAAGAAACAAAAGTAAATTGTTATTCACTTAAATGTCAATCATTGGTCTGCTAAACTCTAAATATGCTCACATAAGGTCTGAGAAATGCAGGCCAGGAAGCAACAGTTAGAACTGGACATGGAACAACAGACTGGTTCCAAATAGGAAAAGGAGTATGTCAAGGCTGTATATTGTCACTCTGCTTATTTAACTTATATGCAGAGTACATCATGAGAAATGCTGGGCTGGATGAAGCACAAGCTGGAATCAAGATTGCCGGGAGAAATATCAATAACTTCAGATATGCAGATGACACCACCCTTATGGCAGAAAGTGAAGAGGAACTAAAGAGTCTCTTGATGAAGGTGAAAGAGGAGAGTGAAAAAGTTGGCTTAAAGCTCAACATTCAGAAAACGAAGATCATGGCATCCGGTCCCATCACTTCATGGGAAATAGGTGGAGAAATAGTGGAAACAGTGGGTGACAATTTTTTGGGGCTCCAAACTCACTGCAGATGGTGATTGCAGCCATGAAATTAAAAGATGCTTACTCTTTGGAAGAAAAATTATGACCAACCTAGATAGCATATTCAAAAGCAGAGACATTACTTTGCCGAATAAGGTCCGTCTAGTCAAGGCTATGGTTTTTCCAGTGGTCATGTTTGGATGTGAGAGTTGGACTGTGAAGAAGGCTGAGCACCAAAGAATTGATGCTTTTGAAGTGTGGTGTTGGAGAAGACTCTTGAGAGTCCCTTGGACTGCAAGGAGATCCAACCAGTCCATTCTGAAGGAGATCAGCCCTGGGATTTCTTCAGACTCTTGATGAAAGTGAAAGAGGAGAGTGAAAAAGTTGGCTTAAAGCTCAACATTCAGAAAACGAAGATCATGGCATCTGGTCCCATCACTTCATGGGAAATAGATGGGGAAACAGTGGAAACAGTGTCAGATTTTATTTCTGAGGGCTCCAAAATCATTCTAGATGGTGACTGCAGCCTGAAATTAAAAGATGCTTACTCCTTGGAAGGCAAGTTATGATCAAACTAGATAGCACATTCAAAAGCAGAGACATTACTTTGCCAACTAAGGTCCATCTAGTCAAGACTACGGTTTTTCCAGTGGTCATGTATGGATGTGAGAGTTGGACTGTGAAGAAGGCTGAGAGCCGAAGAATTGATGCTTTTGAAGTGTGGTGTTGGAGAAGACTCTTGAGAGTCCCTTGGACTGCAAGGAGATCCAACCAGTCCATTCTGAAGGAGATCAGCCCTGGGATTTCTTCGGAAGGAATGATGCTAAAGCTGAAACTCCAGTACTTTGGCCACCTCATGCAAAGCGTTGACTCATTGGAAAAGACCCTGATGCTGGGAGGGATTGGGGGCAGGAGGAGAAGGGGACAACAGAGGATGAGATTGCTGGATGGCATCACAGACTCGATGGACGCGAGTCTGAGTGAACTCCGGGAGCTGGTGATGGACAGGAAGGCCTAGCGTGCTGCGATTCATGGGGTCGCAAAGAGTCGGACATGACTGGGCGACTAAACTGAACTGAACATTAGATTAATTTTCCTAAAACACATTTTTCAATAAATCCCTGAGGATAGCTCCCCATCACGTAAAAGACAGAGCTGTAACTAGGAATGAACTTAATGCAGCTCTGTCTTCCCTACTTATGGGAATCAGTCACTACAAGTAAGTTCTGAAACTCCAGATAATGTTTCTACTGCAGCACATGTCTCACTCTCTCTGTCCTTTACACACACTGGTCTAATTTGCCTCTCCCCTTTCCTTCTCTTAAATGAGTCAAATCAACTTTTCTATGCTTTACATTCCTCCTCCTTCCCTCAAAATTCTACTCATTCTGTAGTCCACTGGCTTCTTTCTTCCTAACTAATTTGTTTGAACCAATAAAGTTCTTTATCAAGTCTAGCTTTCTACATCTAATTATGAGCGCTTTTTTCCTTACAAAGATCATCAGCTCCATGAAGGTCATGTCTTATTGGTCTCTGTGACCATTTTTGTGTCTATGTTCTGGGAAATACCAAGGCAATCCTCACATACTCTCTGACTTGATTTTATTTATAAATAGACCATCATTTGGATTTCTTATAGGAGAGAGGGAAAAATAAACAATAGAAATCATCTATAATTCATTCTTTCTGGAAATGAGAAAAACATAAATATAGTTTAAAATTTGTCTCTTAAGGGGGGGGCTTTCCAGTACTTTAATTCTTCTGCTGGGTTTAGAAAGTGACACATCAGCAAACAGTCTGAAAATTTAGATTTAAAAATTTCTGCCCTCAACCCAAGTCTCAGGAATGAAACACACACACACACTCACACAGAGTAAAGAATGTATCCATCCTGTGAGTAGTTTAAGAAACAAACTTATTTTGAAACAAAACAATTCTTTCTTATCACATAAATTAACAGGAGAGGAACAATTCTGGCTTAGATTCCTGACTTTAACCTTTATTCATTCAACTCTTGCTTACTGAATACCCACCCTATGCTAGGAGGTAGACAGGTATCTCTTACAGTGCTGCTGTTCAGGCACAGTAACAGGAAACTGCTATTCTCACCTCATGGGCACTAGTCCCAGCATTTCATCACGCCGCTTTTCTTTTTTCTTTAACTCTGATTCTGTCGACTTGAGCTTATCTGGAGCAAGCCTCAGCTTGGACTGCAAATCACTGATGACTTCTTGTAATTCAGATTCTGTCTGAAAACCTCTCTGACAGACAGGGCAACACGACTGGTTTTCATCCGTCAACTGAGTAATGAACTGGGAATAAACTGCCGTAGCTCCAGCCAACATGGCTAAAAACACGTATATATATAGAGTCTCAGTGAGATGCATATAAAATATGGTTTTGTTAATATATTTCTATCCTTTTCTGTAAATACATGATACTCTTCTTGCTTTATAAACACACTATGAAAGAAATAAAAATTCTGACATTTAAATCTTCTCAAGAGCACAATACATTCAGATTTATATATTTTCTGGTTAACACAAAAAGTATAACAAAACTTATAGAGCTTTTAAGTGCCAGACACTATAATCTCATTTACTTCTCCCCAACATCCTGAGGCAATTATGTCCTCAAGTAATGAATCTGAAACATAAAAAGTTTCAATAATCTGTCCAAAGTTATAAACCAAGTAGGTTGTAGAACCAGAACTGAAACTTGAGCCCAACTGAAACTTGGGCTCCAGCACCAAGTTTTTAAATCTCCCATCCTTAACAGCTACCTGTGAACAAAAATTCAAAAACATGAAAATGCCCTGATAACATAAAGATGGTAACTTACCTCGTTGTTTTGACGATTTTTCAATTTCTTCTTTAAGTCTGTCCAAGTCACTTTCAAAATCCTGGCTGCCACAGACATCAAACAGTTTGTCTTCATAGCTGGACAATTGCTCTTCCTTCCTTTTTAGCTCAATATTTATATGATTTTTATTTTGCTCAGCTGAAGCTAGTTCCTTGCTAAAATAAGAAAATAGATTACAATTTTAAAACACGAGAAACGAATTCAAAGTGTGAAGGCAGATATAAGACAAACTCTGCCAGAAAATATGGCAAAAGTCTGCTGTGACCAGGTGCCTTTTCTTTTTTAGAAGTCACGGCAACAGTCCAGAACTGTCTGCACTCTACTCCTATAGTACACTGACTCACTCTGGCCAGACACCTGCTCCCAGAAAAATGTGAAAAGACCGAATTCTGCTTGGTCTGAGGGGGGATCGTGGTCTTAGATCTTGCATTAACAACCTTAGCAAGGAGAATATGTTCACAGATCTACTGGAGGGAGATTAGAAAAAAGGAGAGCATTCACTTAACTCTGTGTGAACCCTTTCAAAACTGTACTTCCATTCCTCCAGTAAAAAATGTTTCCTTTGTTCCCTCTTTGTTGCTGTCATCCAATGAGTTGGCCAAAAGGTTCTTTTGGTTTTAAAGCAAAAATAAAAGACATTTTTCGTTTTCACCAAGAACTTTACTGAACAATGTATTCACTGTCTTGTTCCACTACCTTCTGCCATTTTCTAGGCAACTCATAATTCCATCTCCAAAAACTGTTATCGTTTTGAGCAAAGAACTAGTTGTTCCAGGTGCCTTTTATGGTCTTCCAAAGAACTGAAATTTTTTCCATTAAGAGAATTTTAGTTGGTCTAATTTGCAGCTGTACTTGTTGGAATTGTTTGGTTTTTTGGAAAGAGTTAATAGTAGAGGACTCACTTCCAATCCCACCATATACACAATATCAACTTCTTTGGATGAAGACCAGTCTTTGGTGTGGTTGGTGGTGTTCACTTTCCTTGACCCACAATCTCTTCCATTCCACATTATTGTACAGTATCCACTCTTCATTGCCTGTCACAATTTCTTTTAAAAATGGAACTTTTTGTTATGTTTAAGTAGAGAATTGCATGTGGAAATATGGTCAAGAAAGTTTTTCTCACTCAATTTATGTGGAAGCCAAACATCAAATTGATTAATACAACCAAGCTGGTGCAAATGATTTTCAGAGCTTGATGTGGATATTCTGAGTATGTCAGCTACATCCCATATGGCATAACATTGACTGTTTTTAAGCAGGGTACCGTCTCTATATATGGCACAAATCTGTTTTTGTGTTTCAGTTGCATTTTTACTTTTCTTGAAATAACAAAGCATAATATGTGAAAATGTTGCTTTTCTCTTTCATCTTCAATACTAAAATGGCTATACAAAATTCACCAATTTGGGGATGTTTTATTTATTTCTTTATTTTAAAAAGTATGCTGACGAGCCAGCTGTCATAATACAACCTAACAAAATTTCTCTGAATGAAGTTCAAGACAACTAGTGCTACCAAAGCCGCCTTAGAGGAAAAACCAAACTAACATCTAGACCAAACCAATTTTTATAACCTGATCACTCATTCCCTCTCATTCATCAAAGACTTTGCTCACTAGTACAATTAATTTTCACTCCAACTCTTAAATATCATCCTAGCCAGCCTCCATGCCCATACAAATCAGGGGTTTTCGATTTAAAGGTTTTATTCATTAGGTAAGTAATGCAATCAATTTAATGTATCATATTCAGATATTTTGAAAAATTGAACATATTATATAGAATATATTGGAATGGACTGAGTGTAGTGTAGTTATTGGTACTATTTTAAGAAATCTGTTTCAGATAAATATGCATGAGTGCACACATGCCTCATCTTGATACTTTCCATTGTGAGCTGTAGAAAAATTTGGAAAAAAATAACACGCAGATGATGCTTTCACCATGCTAGCCATTGAGCATGCTCATTAAGGTCACTATTTTAACAGCACCACATACATTTGGGCTCCTCCCTGGAAGAACAGTTTCTCAAGGCAAACCAGATAACACTCTCCTTTTGCTCTCACCCTGGCTCCCTGGGCATTTGGTTCTCTTGCTCGTCTTCCTCTGCTTGCCAACAGTTTAAATGCTGGTGTTTTCCAGGAATCTGACTACAATTATTGCTCTTCTCTTTGAATAACTCCAAGTTGACATGTACTACTGAGGCCAATATCATCTGCAAAGCGACAACTTCCAATCTACTAAACCTCAAACTAATATTTTATTCCCTAACAGACATTTCCACAAGAAATACAAATTTAACATGGCCAAATTTTCACCATCCTCTTCAAAAATATGTGGGATTTTTCACCCTCCTATCTAAACACCACTCAAGGTGATATTTCAAAAAAAATTGATCACTTTTTTTAAAGTGTGGAAAAAACAAAACTTAACACCTTACCCATTTTAAATTGTACGGCATGGTGGTGTTAACTGTATGCACATTTTTGTGTAACAGATCTCTAAAGCTTTTTCATCTTACAAAACTGAACTCTATACCCACTGAACAACACACCCCACCCCACCCCGGCCTCATCCTCTGGCTACTCTGAACCTCCAATATATATACTTTCTGTATCTAAGAGTTTGACAACTTTGAATACTTCATTTAAGTGGAACCATGTAGTACTTTTTGTGGCTAGTATACTTCACTTAAGATCCTCAAGGTTCATCAACACACAGAAGGATTTCCTTCTTTTACAATGATAAATAATATTCCATTATACATACACCAATTTTACTTATCTATTCATCCATCAATAAGCATTCAGGCTGCTTCCACCTGTTGGCTATTGTGAATAACGCTGCAGTGAACATGGACTAACAAATATTTCCTTGAGATCATGTTTTCAATTGAATAGATACCCACAAGTGGAACTGCTCAATCATCTGGTTATTCTTTTCCTAATTTTTGAAGAACCTCCAAGGTTTTCTACAGTAACTGCACCCTTTTACATTCTCATGAATAGTGCACAGAGTTCCAATTTCTCAACACCCTCAACACCTGTTTTCTGGGTTTTTTAAAAACTTATTTTATTTAATTGAAGTATAGTTGATTTACAGTGTGTTAGTGTTAGCTGCACAGCAAAGTGATTCTGTTATATACATATTACCCTTTCATTTTCTATTATAGGTTATTATAACACACTACTGTACTTCCTATTGTTTTGATAACTGTCATCCTAACCGGTATGGAGTGACATATCACCATGGTTTTGATTTGCATTTCCTTAATGATTAGCGATTCTGAGTATCTTTTTATATGCTTGTTGGCTAGTTGTATATCTATTGGAGAAATTGCTGTTCAAGTCCTTTGACATTTTTTAATCTGGTATTTGTTTTTTCATTACCAAATTGCAGGAGTTCTTTATATATTCTGGCTATTAACCCCTAACTGTTATATTTACTGTTCATATTGTTCATGGAAAAGGCAAAAAGATATGACACTGGAAGATGAGCCCACCAGGTTGGTAGGGGTCCAATATGCTACTGGGAAATAGAGAAGAAATAGCTCTAGAAAGAATGAAGAGGCTGGGTCAAAGTGGAAATGATGCCCAGTTGTGGATATAACTGGTGGTAAAAGTAAAGTCTGATGCAGTAAAGAACAATACTGCATAGGAACCTGGAATGTTAGGTCCATGAATCAAGGTAAACTGGATGTGGTCAAGCAGGAGATGGCAAGAGTGAACATCAACACTTTAGGAAACAGTGAAGTAAAATGGACAGGAATGAGCAAATTTAACTCAGATGACTGTTTATCTACTACTGTGGGCAAGGATCCCTTAGAAGAAATGGAGCAGCCCTCACAGTCAACAAGAGAGTCCAAAATGCAATTGATGTTGGTGTTCAGTTGCTTAGTCATATCTGACTCTTTGCAACTCCATGGACTATAACATGCCAGGCTTCCCTGTCCTTTACCATCTCTTGGAGTTTGCTCACACTCATGTCCATCGAGTTGGTGACGCCATCCAACCATCTCATCCTCTGTCGCCCCCTTCTCCTCATGCCCTCAATCTTTCCCAGCATCAAGGTCTTTTCCAATGAGTCAGCTCTTTGCATCAATGCAGTACTTGGGTGCAATCTCAAAAACAACAGAATGATCTCGGTTTGTTTCCAAGGCAAACCATTCGAGATCACTATAATCCAAGTCTGTGTCCCAACCTCTAAAGCCAAAGAAGCTGAAGTCATACAGTTCTGTGAAGACCTATAAGACCTTCTAGAACTAAAACCAAAAAAAGATGTCCATTTCTTCACAGGGGATTGGAATGCAAAACTAGGAAGACACACCTGGAGTTACAAGCAAGTTTGGCCTTGGAGTACAAAATGAAGCAGGGCAAAAAATAATGCAGTTTTGCCTAGAGAACGCACTGGTCATAGCAAACACCATCTTCCAACAACACAAGAGACGACTATATACATTGACATCACCAGATGGTCAATACCAAAGTCAGATTCATTACATCCTTTGCAGCCGAGGATGGAGAAGCTCTATACAGTCAGCAAAAACAAGGCCTGGACCTGACTGTGACTCAGATCATGAACTCCTTATTGCAAAATTCAGAAAGCAGGGAAAACCACTAGACGATTCAGGTATGATCTAAATCAAATCCATTATGATTATACAGTGGAGATGACAAATAGATTCAAGAGATTAGATCTGGTGGATCGAGTCCTTGAAGGACTATGGACAGAGGTTCATAACACTAGCAGTGACCAAAACTATCCCAAAGAACAAGAAATGTGAACAAGAAATGCAAGGAGACAAGATGGTTGTCTGAAAGGTCTTACATATAGCCAAGAAAAGAGAAACGAAAGGCAAAGGAGAAAGAGAAAGAAATTTTCAACTGAATGCTGAGTTCTAGAGAGTATCAAGGAGAGGTAAGAAAGCCTTCTTAGGTGAACAATGCAAATATATAAAGGGAAACAACAGAATGGGAAAAATTACAGATTTCTTTAAGGAAACCAGAGATACCAAGTGAACATTTAAGGCAAAGGTGGGCATAATAAAGGACAGAAACAGCAAGGTCCTAACAGAAGCAGAAGAGGTGACTAGAAATCACAGAAGAACTACAAAAACAGGTCTTAATGATCCAGATAATCACGATGGTATGGTCATCTAGACAATGTATTAAAAAGCAGAGACCTCACCTTGCTGACAAAGGTCCAAATAGTCAAAACTGGTTTTTCTCTGGTGGCTCAGACAGTAAACAATCTGCCTGCAATGCAGGAGATCCAGGTTTAATTCATGGGTTGAGAAGATCCTCTGGAGAAGGGAATGACTACCCACTCCAGTATTCCTGCCTGGAGAATTCCAAGGACAGAGGAGCCTGGCAGGCTAGTCCATGGGGTCGCAAAGATTTGGACACAACTGACTGACTTTCATCATTTCATTTTATAATTTTTCCAACAGTCATGTATGGGTGTGAAAGTTGGACCATAAAGAAGGATCAGTGCTGAAGAACTGATGCTTTCGAAATGTGGCGCTAGAGAAAACTCTTGAGAGTCCCTTGGACAGCAAGGAGATCAAACCAGTCAGTCCTAAAGGAAATCAACTTTGAATATTCACTGGAAGGACTGATGCTGAAACTGAAGCTCCAATACTCTGACCACCTGATCCAAAGAGCAACTCACTGGAAAAGACTCTGATGCAGGGAAAGACTGAGGGCAGGAGGAAGGGCAACAGAGGATGAGACGGTTGGATGGCATCACCAACTCCATGGACATGAGTTTGAGCAAAGTCTGGGAGATAGTGAAGGACAGGGAACCCTAGCATGCTGCAGTCCATGAGACTGCAAAGAGCTAACATGACTTAAGTGACTGAACAACAACCTCCACACCTAAACAGATATATCATTTACAAACATTTTCTCCCATTATGTGGATTGCCTTTACCCTCTTGTGTAAATGTAAATGTAAAGTCACTCAGTCGTGTCCGACTCTTTTGTGACCCCATGGACTGCAGCCCACCAGGCTCCTCAGTCCATGAGATTCTCCAAGCAAGAATACTGGAGTGGTTTGCCATTTCTTTCTCCAGGTGATCTTCCCGACCCAGAGATCGAACCCGGGTCTCCGGCATTGGAGGCAGACGCTTTAACCTCTGATCAGACACAACTGAGCAACTTCACTTTCACTTTTCACTTTCATGCATTGGAGAAGGAAATGGCAACCCACTCCAGTGTTCTTGTCTGGAGAATCCCAGGGACGGGGGAGCCTGGTGGGCTGCCGTCTGTGGCGCCACACAGAGTCGGACACGACTGAAGTGACTTAGCAGCAGCAGTAGTCCCAACTGTCTAGCTTTGCTTCTGCTGCCTGTACTTTTGGGGTCATAACCAAGAAATCACTGCCAATTTCAAGATAACGAAACTTGTCCCCACATTACCTTTTAGGAGTTTTGTATTTTCAAGTCTCACTTTTTACACAGGAATATTTTAATTCTTTCTCTTAGTTCTGCAAACTTTTAAGGAACAAGAAGCTCAAATCACTGTTGCCATTTTACTTAATTTGTAAAATATAGGAGAATCAAATTCAATTAATAAGACATACCATTTCATGACAATAAATGATTTTAAAACAATTAAAAATAAAAGCATGACATAAGAGACTTCTATTACATCTTCAAATGTTATAACTACTTACTTCAACTTGGCAAGTTTGTCCCTAGTCTGATTAATTTCTTTTGATTTACTATGAAGCCAGTCTTCAAGCTGTTTTTTGTTGGGAAAATATCCTAACAACGAAGTTAATTCATCACTATGCCTGTATTTTATTTTTCTGATTTGTTCATCTTTGTCAGCCTAAAGGGAAAAAAAAAATCTTTTAAAAAAAAACTATCTCCACATTACATAAAGAATAAAACCAAATTTTAGATTGATTACAGTTCTAGGCTTAAAAATAAAACTGAAAATGCAAGGAGAAAAAGAAAAAAAATCATTTTTAATTTTGGCTGTGCTATGCAGCTTGTGGGATATCTCAGTTGCCTCACCAAGGACTGAACCTGGACCACGGCAGTGAAACTGCCAATAATACTTGGTCACCAGGGAACTCTTGAAAATTTCTTACAGTATTAGAGGAAAGAATAACAGGTCTGATAACACAAAAATTAAAACTTCTGTACGTGTATGCTCGGTCTCTCAGCCATGTCTGACTTTTTGTGACCCCATGGACTTTGGCCTGTCAGGCTCCTCTGTACATGGAAGTCTCCATGGAAGAACAGTGGAATAGACTGCCATTCCCTTCTCCAGGGGATCTTCCTGACCCAGGGATCAAACCTGAGTCTCCTGAGCCTCCTGCACTGGAAGGCAGATTCTTTACCACTGAGTCACTTGGGAAGATCAAAATTTCTGTATGGTATATGATAAAAATTAATAGAAACGTACATGTGTGTGTTTGTGTAAACACTTTTGTACTTTTTTTTTTTGTAATTACAGTACAGTTTTTAAGCCTGAAAGTCTATTTTACAGAGCATAAAGCTCATTTAACCCTTAAAATATAAAGCTAATACCAACTAAATACTTCATAGTATAACAACTATGAATGTAAGATAAACTGTTTTAAACACCAGAGAGTATAATTAGAATAAACAGAAAGGTCATACTTTGTCTTTGGTGAGCATCTCCATCTGGGTGCGTGCTGCTGTGTGATGGTTTAGCTGCTCCATCTCCTGGTCCAACTTACGCAGGGTCCTGTCTAGGTCTGCTTTCTCATTTTGAAGGCTTATTACTTCTGTTTTTAGAGTTTCTACATTGCTGTTTTTCTCAGCCTTGCTTAGCTCACGCTCCTTATTGATAATTCAAACAAATGAACAGGTTTATACGTTTGGGGTTAAAATGATGGCAGAGTGTATTAAAATCAGCTACTCCTCAGAATGGTCAAAATATTAGTTTGATTCTATTCAACAACAGAAAAACACAAGGAATAAACTTTTTAAGAAATATCTTACAAAGTTACCTTACTATATGAGTAGAGACTTAGTAAATAAATCTACAAGAATCAAACAGGAGTGAAAATGAAAATTAGTGCAAAATTAAGAAAAATATGCCTAAGTATACAGTTCAGTGACTCTTCAGTCAATAATTAAGCACTTATCAAGGAAGAATGTAACTCACCACACACTGCCTAGCATACAGAAAATGTAATGTGGTCCCTGACCAGTATCTCTCCATCACAACAGAGCAATATTGTGATCAAGGGTTAAACTGACAAAAATATATGCTATCTGTTAAGTTTGGAAAAAAAAAAAAAAAAAAAACTTAAATTATCAAGATGGGACCTAAAGGGGGGATTTACCAAGTTTTAGGATGCTTATTTTGCTAACAGAGACATGAGGGAAGGGAACAGATTAGGAATGGAGAAGGAATTTTGGAAATTCACCAAAGGAAGACGTGGGCTAAGGAAGTTTCTACCACAGAAAAAGTGGTAACATGGCAATAATCATATATCTAATCAATATTTAATCATAATATCTACAGTGTGTGGAAACTAGAGGGAAAATACTACTTTTTTTAAACTGAGACAAGTGGTTCTCAACTAAGGTACTTGTAAGAATCACCCAGTTCTGTTTTGAACACACATTTCCACATCCCACTCTCAAGGGACTTTTATTTGGAAGGTTTAAGATCTAAGCTTAAGTATTTTTTTTAAACCTTCCTTAGATGATTCTAATTTTCAGCATACCAGGTTTCAGGATTAGAGATGGGTGATTAAAACAGTCAAATAAATTCATTTTATAGGAGACTGACAGACGAGGTTGACATTTTTATTAAAATGTCATAATCTTAGGACTAGCAAAAGATAAAATACTTCCAAATATCTTACACCTTAAAATTATTGGATTACACAGAGTATCTTACAGCTTTTGTGAGCTCCTGTCCAGTTCAAGAATCCTGTCTGAAGAGCCTTCCAGCTGCTGTAATTCATACTTCACGTTTTTCAGCTCATTCTGCTTCTTAGTTAGGATTTCTGACTTTAGTTCAATTATTCTTCCCAGTCCAGTTTTCTTATCCCTTATCTCATCTATTTGTTTTTGTTTCAGAGCCTCTTTTCGTGTGAAGTCATTCTAAACACATAGCAAGAAGCATAAGCATTAATTTTTCACAAAAAACACCACTAAGGAAAAGTTTCTTTGATGCAAAAGTAATATAATTTGAAGAAATAACAGAAAAGCATAAAAAATGTAATGAGTATCATTCAGAGATGATTATTATTAACTATGAGCAAACTTCTTCAAAATTAACTTTAAAAAGAACTTTTACCTAAAAGCAAATGAGAAACGTAGGTCTGTATTTCCTTCGTACTTTTACAATTATAAAGTTTACAGAATTTGCTTCCATAAAGATTTTAATTTTACCTCATAGCTAATTTTAATGGATAACACTAATCCAAAAATATGACAAAATAAGATCCACCCCAAAATTAAAACAATTCAACTAGACAATGTGATACAAACAAAAGCAAATAACAGTATTTACCAACAGTTGGCTGGCAGTTTCTGCTTCCTTCTCCTGCCTCTCTCTCACAAGCTTGTGAAAATTTTTTATCTGTCTTTCACTGAATGGTCCAAGCTCAAAGCCATCCAATTCTAATTGTGTTGCCAAAGACTGAATTAATGAATCTCTAGCTTGCATATGTTCCTGATGACGATCTGCTTGTAGTTGTAGACGGCCTTTAAAAAACATAATCATAGTAATTCTTTAATCAGTTGATTTTTTTAAAAAATTGAAATAATTGTACATTACATGCAACTGTAAAAAAAAAATAATAGAACAAGATCTCTTATATCCTTTGCTCAGTTTCCCCAGTGGTAACTATATTATTGAGATATAGTAAGAAATCCATATTTGGTTTTGTCCTTGGTTACTGATAGTGAAGTGAAGTGAAGTCGCTCAGTCGTTCTGACTCTTTGCGACCCCATGGACTATAGCCTACCAGGCTCCTCCATCTGTGGGAATCGCCAGGCAAGAGTACTGGAGTGGGTTGCCATTTCTTTCTCCAGGAGATCTTCCCAACCCAGGGATCGAACCCAGGTCTCCCGCATTGAAGGCAGACGTTTTACTATCTGAGCCAGCTCCAAAAACTCTTAGAATTTCCCAGTGATAGGGGTGGCAACCCACTCCAGTGTTCTTGCCTGGAGAATCCCAGGGACGGGGGAGCCTGGTGGGCTGCCGTCCATGGGGTCACACAGAGTCGGACATGACTGAAGTGACTTAGCAGCAGCAGGGGTGAGAAGAATATCTTTGGTTATTCATTGTAAGCCCTTCTCAACTTTAGCTGAGTTTATTCTAATGAGGTGACTCTTGGAGGATGGGACTTGGTCATCAGAGGAACCAACTATGTGATTAGAGAGTCTGAAGTTTCAATATCCACCCCTCCCATTTCTGGGGAGGGGCTGAAGTCTGAGTTCAATCACCAATGGCCAAGGACTTAATCAATCATGCCTACCTAATGCAACTTATAAAAACCCTAAGCAATGACACTCAGAGAGCTTCCATGGAGGTGCTGGGCAAGTCACACATGTGGAGAAGGCATGGAAGCTCAATGTCCCTCTCCCATATCTTGCCCTATGCATCTCTTCCATCTGTTTGTTCCTGAGCTCTATTCTTAATAACCTGGTAATAGTGTTTCCCTGAGTTCTAGGAAGAGTTATAGAAAATCACTGAACCTGAGAAGGGAGCTGTGGAAACCCCTGATTTATACAGCCAGTTGGTCAGAAGTACAGGTGCTAGACAACCTGGGCCTTGGGAGTGGCATCTGAAGTAAAGTGAGGGACAGTTTCATGGGACTGAGTCCTTAATCTGTGGGGTCTGTGCTAATTTCGGACCAGGAATGTCAGAAATGAATGAAATTACAGGACACCTGGTGTCCACTGATAACTGTAAAACTGCTTAGTGTGGAAAAACCTACACATCTGATGTCGAACTGTTGTTGAGTAGAAAAACAATGTTCTCTTTTAGTGATTCTGCAAAACTATAGTATATCAAATTAAGGATAATGAGACTAATACAATCCATCAACCTTTTATTTCTCCAGTTTAAATTGTATCTGTGTGTTTAAGTTTTATATGATTTTATCAGCTGTGTTGGTTCTTACATTCACCATGACAGTCAAGATATTGAACAGCTCAAACACCACAAGAACCCCTCTTCTTTCTTTTAAAACCATAACCAGGGCTTCCCTAGTGACTCAGTGGTAGAGTATCAGCCTGCCAATGCAGGAGACATGGGTTTGATCCCTGATCTGGGAAGACCCTCACATGCTGTGAAGCAGCTAAGCCTGTGTGCCACAACTACTGAGCCAGGTCTCTAGAGCCCGGGAACTGCAACTATTGAGCCCACATGTCCTAGGGCCTGTGCCCTACACTAAGAGAAGCCACCTCAAGGAGAAGCCCAGGCACCACAACTAGAGAGTAGTCTCCACTCTGCAACTACAGAAAAGCCTGTGCTGCAATGAGGACCCAGCACAGCCAAAAATAAAGAAAGAAAGAATTATAAAACCATCATCATGCTAACCCTCCTCCCATTCTTCCTCCTACTGGGTAACCCTGGAAATCATAATCTACTCTAGATTTCTAGAATTTTAGGATTTCAAAATGTCACATAAAATGGAAACATATGATATCTTTTGAGATTGACTTTTTTCACATGGCGTAATTCCCTGGAGATTCAACAGAAAATGCATAATATTATAATACAGAAAAAAAACAAGTAAACACTGCCCTACCCTGTTCCACAAGTAGTTCTGATTTTTCTTGATTGAGAAGCCTAGATTCTTTATTTAATTTTTCCAGTTCACGTTGACAGTCTACCAATCTCCTTTCTTTCTCCCTTACTGTTCTCTGGTGATTGTGATATAAATCATTTAGTTGCTCATCAGACCCTTGAAAAACCTGTGTAGAACCAAAATAAAGTATAACAAGGTATCACACTGAGGTACAAAATTGAATCAGAGCTTATTCAATATCCTTCCTTTTAACATAAACATGGAAGTAACACAAACATCAAGGTTTCTATGTTTGGAAACGAGTGACAAAATGGGACCAAATGAGGTTCATTACAATAATCTCAAAATTCTGAAGAACAAAATTCCACCACCACAAACCTTTTCCATTTTCTGTTCCAGTTCACTATTATCTTTTTCCATTTGCTTCTTTCGGCTTTCCAAAGCTTTAATTTCATTGTCGAGTCTCATTATTTTAGAGAGATTTTGTTCAATTTCTTTTAGACGATTCTGAAAATAAACACCCCGCATAAGTAAAATTCACTATAGTTTACACTGCAAATAACTGAAGATAAATAACATGTCCCAGGGCCAGTCACTTAGTCACATTGCTATAAAGCGAGCACAGAGAAACTGAGGATTTTAGACATTAAGTAACTCATGCAACTCCTTATAGCTCATAAAGAAAAGAAGGAAATAAACTCCCTTCTAACTCCAAAGCCCATGCCCTACCTTCATCACCTCTCACAAAAGTCACTCACTGGGTAACTGGAGTCACATTATGTAAAATACCACATTTTAAGAACTTAATCCTTAAAAGGCTATTTATTTATTAAAAAAGAAATAAGAACTATTGAGTGGACTAGAAACTCATGCTGCATCACAAGTGAAATGTGACAAATGATCTTAGTGGCCTGCTTCTAGCAATAGCTGGCTACCTCACCTCCCAGGAATATGGGTGACCTGGCTCATTTGAAAATTCCCTCCTTGGATGATGCCGGGGATATTCTTCTGGTGTTTTCCTCTACAGTTCTAAGGCTGACCAATTTCTCTTCTAAGACACTTTTTAAACTAACACATTATGGGTATCAACTGTAAGCTTTCATACCTGTACCAAAACACACCCTCAACTTCAATGTCATTTACTAAATTATACTAAGGTGGCTCAGCTGGTAAAGAATCTGCCTGCAATGCAGGAGACCTGGGTTCGATCCCTGGGTTGGGAAGATTCCCTAGAGAAGGGACGGCTACCAACTCCAGTATTCTAGTATTCTGGCCTGGAGAAGTCCATGGACTGTGTAGTCCACGGAGTCAAAAAGAGTTGGACATGACTCAGCGACTTTCACTTCACTGATACCATATCTTATGATTTATGTATTAGTAGGTAATGTGTTATCATCATAGAAACGTCATTCACTTTGTTCACCAATGCTTCCCTAGCACATGTAACAAGTGTTTAGTATGTTAGCTGAATGAGAGATTAAAAAACAATTATCAATAACAGTCATAGCTATCAGCAATTGAAGACTTGCTATATTGCGGACACTGTACTAAGTGGTGCTATATATTCCCTCTAATCATTATGACACCTAGGCAAAGCGGGTTCAGTTCCAGACCACTGCAATAAAGTGATTACTGCAATAAAGCTAAGTCACACAAATATTTTGGCTTCACAGTGCATACAGAAGTTGTTTACACTACCATGTAGAAGTGTGCAATAGTATTACGTCTTAAAAGAAAACAACGTTCATATTTTGATCTGTTCTCATGAACAATGAATATTCTTAATGGCATCTAGAATGGTAAATCCTTTCCAGAAGGTTTTCAATTTACCCAGATCCATCATTGGAATTACTATCTATGGGCAACTATAGCCTTATGAAATGTATTTCTTAAAAAGACATGAAAATGAAAAATGACTTCTTGATCCATGAGCTGCAGAATGGATGCTATGTTAGCAGACCAAAAACATAAATCTCATCGTACATCTCCATCAGCACTCTTGGCTGACCAGATACATGGTTGATGAGCAAAATTATGGAAATTCTAAAAAATAAATTTTTTTTCTGAGCAGTAGATCTCAACAATGGGTTTAAAATATTCACTGAACCATGTTGTATACAGATACACTGTCATCCAGGTTGCTCCATTTATAGAACACAGGCATAGTAGATTTAGCATAATTTTTAAGGGCTCTTAAGATTTTCAAAATGGTCAATGAGTACTGGCTTCCACTTAAAAGTCACATGCTATGTTAGTCCCTATAATAACAGTCAGCCTGACCTTTGAAGCTCTGAGGCCAGGCATTGACTTTTCCTCTCTAGCCATGAAAATCCTAGATGGTATCTTCTATCAGTATAAGGCTGTTTCACCTACAGTGAAAATCTACTGTACAATGAAGCCAACTTCATTCATGGTCTTAGCTATGTCTTCTGTATAACTTGTAGCTTCTATATGAGCATTTGCTGCTTTACCTTGCACTCTGAAGTCTTGGGAGACAGCATCTTTCCTTAATTCTTAAGAACCTCTGGCTACTTTCAAACCTTTCTTCTGCAGCGTCCTTACCTCTCTCAGCCTGCACAGAATTGGAGAGTTAGGACCTGGCTCCGGATGAGGCTTTCACTTAAGGGAATGTTGTGGCTGGTTTGATCTTCTATCTAGACCACTAAACTCTCCACATCAACAATAATACTGTTTCACTCTCTTATCATTTATGAGTTCACTGGAGTAACACTTTTAATTTTCTTCAAGAACTTTTTCCTTTGCATTCACAAGCTGGCTAACCACTTGACATATGAGACCCAGCTTTTGGCCTGTGATGGCTTTTGATATGCCTTCCTCACTGACCTTAATCATTTCTAGCTTTTGATTTAAAGTTAGAGATGTGTGACTCTTTCTGTCTCTTAAAGATGTGAGAGGCCCTTACAGGGTTAATAACTGGTCTAATTTTAATAATGGGTGTCTCAGAAGAAGAGGGAGAAAGGGGAATTGACGGTTGGTAGAGCAGTAAGAACACATACAACATTTATCGATTAAATGTGCTGTCTTAAAAGAGAAATTTAATGAAGTACAACAATAAAATTTGCTGTCTTATATGGGTGTGGTTTGTGGCATCCCAAAACAATTACAGTAGTAACACCAAAGACACTGATTACTAAATACCATAATAATATAACAATGAAAAAGCTTGAAATATTGCAAGAATTTCCAAATGTGACACAGAGACACAAAGTGAGCAAATGGCGTTGGTGATACAGTGGTGAGCACAGCCGTCCTCCAAAATGAGCAATGCTGTTGGTAAAATGACACCAACACCCTTGCTTGACATAGAGTCACTACAAAAAAATCAATTTAAAAAAAAGTGGTTATCTACAAAGCACAATAAAGCAAAGTGCGCCTGTACATGCTACGTACAGTAGGAGACTCAGAGGGACTTGTATAGAGTCCCATACTTAAAATGGGAGATGACACTGGGAGGCAAGGCAGTATAAGACTATAGGCTCTGGGAGCTGGAATGATTGGACATCTATGTAAAGAAGTAAATCTCAACCTCACCTCATACCGGAGTAAAAAATTAACCTGAAATATACTTAAATATAAGAACTCAGACTATAAAACTTCAAGAAGAAAATTTTTATGACCTTGGGTCAGGCAAAGATTTCTTAGATAGGAAACAAAAAGCAAAAGCTATAAGAAAATGTTAATTTTGATGAAGTAAAAATCTCCTAGGAAGAAAAGCTATGATCAACCTAGACAGCACATTAAAAAGCAGACACTTTGCTGACAAAGTCCATATAGTCAAAGCTATGGTTTTTCCAGCAGTCATGTATGGATGTGAGAGTGGGACCATAAAGAAGGATGAGCACCAAAGAATTGATGCTTTTCAACTGTGGTGCTAGAGAAGACTCTTGAAGTCCTTTGGACAGCAAGATCAAATCAGTCACTCCTAAAGGAAATCAACCCTGAATATTCACTGGAAGGACTGATGCTGAAGTTGAAGCTCCGATACTTTGGTCACCTGAGAAGAGCTGACTCACTGGAGAAGAGCCGACTCACTAGAAAAGACCCTGATGCTTGGGAAAGGCTGAGGGCAAAAGGAGATGAGGGCGACAGAGGATTAGACGGCTGGATGGCATCACCAGCTCAATGGACATGAATGTGAGCAATCTATGGGAGACAGTGAAGGACAGGGAAGCCTGTCATCCTGCAGTCCGTGGGGTGGCAAAAAGCTGGACAGGACTACGCAACTGAACAACAACAGACATTTATTGATTGCTAAAATAAAAAACTAACACTAAGTGCTGATAAGATGAAGCACAACTACACTCTTAAAACCTTGTTGTGAGACTACCAAAGTAACACTCTGAAAAATAGTTTGGCATCTAAAGTAAAACACACGCTTAATATATAACCTAACAACCCGCTCTGAGAGAGTTACCTAAAAGACATGAAAACGCATCTCCAAATAAAGACCTCTACACAGAAGTTTATAGTTGTTTAATTTGTAGTAGCTAAAAGCTGTTAACAACCTAACGTCCACCAACAAAAGAACAGATGAACAAACTGCAATATATCCTTAAAATGGAATATCCTCAGCAATAAAAAGGAATGAACTGCTCAAACATGCAACAACACAGATAGATTTTAAAGTATTACACTAATAGTCAGACACAACGGCTACATAATGCAAGATTCCACTCATGTAGCATTCTGGAAAAGGCCAAAGCACAAAACAAATAAGTGACGACCAAAGGCTGGGAGTGGAGGTAGCAGACTGGCTACAAACAGACTTGAAAGAACTTTTGGGGGTGATGGAAAGTTTCCATATATTGACTGTACTAGTAGCAATAGTACTACTGTATGCGTTTGTCCAAACTCATCAAATAGTAATTTCAAAAGTGCGGATTTTATTAAAAGTAAATTATATTTTGATAAATCTGACCAAAGGAGAAAAGTATGGGTTTAGGAATCAGAGGGCCTGGAATTAAATCCTAGGTTTACACCTTATTTCCAGTATGAATACCTGTTTTTCTTGTCTGAAAAACTTCACAGGGTTACCACGAGGCTTGTATAATATGTTTTAAAGCATTCTGCTCAGTGACTGGACATACAGAAAGTCCTTCATGAATGTGATCATTCATATCAATTGTGGGGAAAAAAATGTATTCAGAAAATATATTGAGCAGTCCAACAAAAAGAACTGGATTAATTCTTAACGGCAATAAACAAAAATACCTCTGTTACTGTAACAGAGGAGTCTCTACTTCTCAGAAACTTGTCAGCTTCTGTCAGTGTTTTCACTGTGCTGTGGTAGCATTAACATTATCTTGGTGGGGCTTCCCTAGTGGCTCAGTGAAGTCTGCCTGCCAATGTGGGAGGTGTGGGTTTGATCCCTGGGTCAGGAAGATCCTTTGGAAAAGGAAATGACAACTCACTCCAATATTCTTGCCTAGGAAATATCACGGACAGAGGAGCTTGGTGGGCTACAGTTCAAAGGGCTGCAAAAGAGTTGGACACAACCTAACGATTAGAAAGCAACAACAAGGATTCTTTATATACTACAGATAAAACTTCCTTGTCACATATGTAACTTGCAAATATTTTCTCCCATTCTGGGTGTGGTCTTTCTGCATTCTTGATGGTATAGTTTGCTGAACAAAAGTTTTTTGTTTCATGAAGTCCAATTTATCTATTTTCTTTTTGTTTCTCAATTGTGCCACAATCACCATCTTCAAGCTCTTAAAGAACCTATGTTTAAACTATATCATTCACATTGCTACAACTATTCATTTTACTTCTTTGTAATCCTAACTATCTTTCAAAATACATTCTTCATTTCTCCAACTAGACTATTAGATCATTAAAAACAAAGTCAAAGTCTTTGGCTTCCCTATCCTCAAGAGAACAGGGCTCCAAAATCAATGCGGACAGTTACTGCAGCCATGAAATTAAAAGACATTTGCTCCTTGGAAAAATAGCTATGTCAAACCTAGACAGTGTTTTAAAGCAGAGACATCACTTTGCCAACAAAGGTCTGTATAGTCAAAGCTATGGGTTTTCCAGTAGTCATGTATGCATGTGAGAGTTGGTCTATAAAGAAGGCTGGGCACCAAAGAATGGATGCTTTTGAACTGTGGTGCTGGAGAAGACTCTTGAGAATCCTCTGAACAGCAAGAAGATTAAATCAGTCAATCCTAAAGGAAATCAGTCCTGAATATTCATTGGAAGGACTGATGCTGAAACTGAAGCTCCAATACTTTGGCCACCTGATGCAAAGATCTGACTCGTGAAAAAACCCTGATGCTGGGAAAAATTGAGGACAAGAGAAGGGAGTGACAGAGGATGAGATGGTTGATGGTATCACTGACTCAACGGACATGAGCTTGAGCAAACTCATGGAGATAGTGATGGACAGAGAAGCCTGGCATGCTGCATTTTATGGGGTCAAAAGAGTTGGACATGACTTAGCGACTGATCAACAACAACAATCCTCAAGAGTACCTAGCACAGTGCTATACACAAAACAATAAATACTCACTAAAGGATGCATTCATGTCAATAGGCACTGGGACAGAAAACCAAGCTATTTTCAGATTACAATTCAAATATCTATACGAGTATTTATAAGAGAGTTTTTTAAAAAACCAAATCAATAACTAAAAAAAATTTAAACTTTCCTCTATCTGCTACTTTAAAAAGCCATTAAAAAAAATGTTTTTTTAGACCAGTAATACCTTAAATGGAAAGGACACTACTGTCGTTCTCTTTGCACCTGTAGCTCAAAACAGTATACCCTGACACACTGGAAACACTTAATGCATGCTTATGAAATGAACGAATAGGATTCTGTTAAAGTCTTGCTTTAACAGATCACAGAATTTAGAAATCTAACTCATTTGTAAACATATCAACATGCTACACATCAATTTCAAATTTTGCACAATGTCAAGAACATCCTACAAATTATAAAAACTGCAAAGAAAGACCTGTTAATTAAAAAATAATCTCTTTTGGACTTCCTTGGTGGTCGAGTGATTGGGAATTCACCTGCCAATGCAGGGGACATGTTCAATCTTTGGTCCAGGAAGATCCCACATGGCATGGAGCAACTAAGCCCACACACCACAACTACAGAGCCTGTGGTCCAGGGCCTGAGAGCTGCAACGACTGAGCCCACAGCCACAACTACTGAAGCCCACCTGCACTAGAGCCCATAAGCCACCAACTACTGAACCTGCATGCTGCAACTACCGAAGCCCACGCACCTACAGCCTGTGCTCCGCAACAAGAGAAGCGACCACCATGAGAAGCCTGTGCACCGCAACAAAAAGTGGCCGTTGCTCAGAGCTACGAGAGAGAGCCTGTATGCAGTAACAAGACTCATTGCACCCAGAAAGAAATAAATGATTAAAAAAATAATCTTAAGAATACAGAATTGTAAGGTTGAGTCATGACACTGTTAAAAACCAGTGACATGACTCATTTAATAAGATACTACAAATTTGTTTACTCTCAAATGCAAGATCTTCAGGCAACTTTAAGACAGTCTTAACACAGACCTAAGACAGAACCCTAACATATAGTCTCTGATCATTTTTTCAAGAAATACACACACCATTCACAGAAAAATAAGTACTTTTAGGGTAAGAGAGATAAATGGTGACCTTCTCCTCAGCATACAAGAGATCAAATTACCTTCAATGGATCAAGTTCATTCTCATAGGATTTGACAATTTCCCTCGAGGATGTTAACTGGGCTTCCTTACTAGTAATCTGATCACGAATCTCACAAGCTTTTTCTTTGTTTTGCTTCAGATATTTTAGCTCTGTTTGACATTCTTTTACTTTCTGACCTTGTGTCTGCCGTACCTGCCGAAGTGTTTCCAAGGCTTTTATGTACCTTTGAAGATATTAAATAAAAATCAAATTTCTTAGTAAGCATACTATAGCATATTCAAACAATGGATATTATGCAGTCATTAAGATAACATTTACAAAGAGTTTCTAATAACTCAGAAAATACTTATGACATAATAGTAAGTACAAATATTACATATATTCTGTCAACCAAGTGAATAAAGATGCAAAGAAAGAAAACTGAAAGGAAATATGCCCACTTGTTTCCACTGGATAAGTGGTATAATTGCTGACTTTCTGTTTAGAAAAAGAAGCATCCAAATTGCAATTCTGGCTCAATAACTTAATGGACTACAAAATCTAATTATAGGTTACAAACCTTGTTGCTGAAAAAATCTCATCAAACTTTTGCTTCAAAGCCTTTCCTTCACTTAAAGGCCAATTAGACTCTTCTTGGTGACAGAAAATGACATTATTTAGCACAGATTTGGAAACCCCAAGAGAACTTATCATCTCTCGGTCAATTTCTGCACACTTGGACTGAGACTGACCTTTTCACCATGCCTGCAGAAAAGAAAAATCAAGAATTTATGTAAAATGGCATTCAATTGTATTTAGTCTGTTACTTAATTAATTCTTCATGCCATATTTACAAAAAAGCCAAAAAAATCCCCCTCATCCATCCCCAGTGGATGGCCTTCTAATTACTAAAAAGTACAACTCTCAAATGTTTCAGTATGTAAAAGTGAAATGAAAAAGTATATAAAACAGGGTGGTAGGGAACAGGTGCTAGAATTGCTTTTTTATGTAGTTGGAAAACATTTACAGGCAATACATAAAGAAAAATAAACTATCTTTCATCCTCAAAATTTTAAAATACGGAAAATAAGAGATCAAAAGAATAAAGCATGATGATACACAGCAGACAGGCAAAGGTACTTAAAAAAACATTGACACTGTATCGATTAGATAAGGGACTGTTTAGTAAAAGACACAATAAAAGGAGTGTAAAGGCAAACCTAGATAGTATATTCAAAAGCAGAGACATTACTTTGCTGACTAAGGTCCGTCTAGTCAAGGCTATGGTTTTTCCTGTGGTCATGTATGGATGTGTGAGTTGGACTGTGAAGAAGGCTGAGCACCAAAGAATTGATGCTTTTGAACTGTGGTGTTGGAGAAGACTCTTGAGAGTCCCTTGCACTGCAAGGAGATCCAACCAGTCCATTCTGAAGGAGATCGGCCCCTGGGATTTCTTTGGAAGGAATGATGCTAAAGCTGAAACTCCAGTACTTTGGCCACCTCATGCGAAGAGTTGACTCATTGGAAAAGACCCTGATGCTGGGATGGATTGGGGGCAGGAGAAGAAGGGGACAACAGAGGATGAGATGGCTGGATGGCATCACTGACTTGATGGCCATGAGTCTGAGTGAACTCCAGGAGATGGTGATGGACAGGGAGGCCTGGCGTGCTGCGATTCATGGGGTCACAAAGAGTCGGACATGACTGAGCGACTGAACTGAACTGAACTGAAAGGCAAACCTTAGTGATGCCCATCCAAATAATCCTAGGAAGATTCTTAATCAACAGACCTAAGTTCTAGGGTCACAATGACAAAACAATCAAAACAGAATTGCCTCAGGGCCTTTTAAATAAGTTCCCTATTTCATTATAACACAGTCTGTCTAAGACCCGAGAGCTTGATGCGCTGAGGGCTTTAATGTCCGTCACTCCAAATCTTTGTTGTGACGGAACAGAACCGAGGAGCATACACTCGCCTGACAAATATGTACAAATACAAATGAAAAAGAATGAGAATGCAGAGCAAAAACAGGAGAGGATCTAAGACAGAGCCTATGGAACTCCAAACAACTGACTGGGTAGGATGTGAGTAAGGGAGAGAAAGAGGCAAAAATATTGTGTTATAAAACAGAAGTCCAGAAAAAAATTTTCAAGAAGTGATTAACAGCTACCATTTACTGAGTTGTACACAGACCCTCAGGATAGTTATATTCTTGTAATTTGTAAATGCATTAGCTTACATGGCTAAGTGGACAGTTCGTCAAATCTGACTTTATTTTTGGAAATTGATGTTAAGTGTATTTTATTACAATTTTCAATATTTTAAAATATTTTCAAATTACACATAATAAACTTCACATATTAAAACTGTTCAATGGCTTTTACTTTTGAAATATGCATATAATCGTGACACCACTGCCACAATAAAGACAATGAACATATTTATCATCTGCAATATATTCATCATGTCCCTGCATAATTTTTACCTTCCTCTACCCCAACCCCTACTCTCAGCCAATGACTTATCTTTTTAATCACTACAGATATATATTTTCAAGAGTTTTATATAAATGGAGTAAGTATGTATTCTATTTTGTCTGACTTCTTTGAGATTTATTTTTTTTTTTTAACTGCTTAGCAGCATTTCACTGTACCATCTCACTTTAAATAGAGAGATTATCTAAGTGGGGCCAAGGTAATCACAGGGGATTAAATGTGGGAGAGGGAGGCAGAAGAGGAAATAAGGATGATGTAATAACTCTGCTCACTGTTGGAGACTTTCATGTCCAAGGAATATGGGTGGCCCCTGAAAGATGAAAGTGGCTAAGAAACACATGTTCCCTAGGGCTTCCAGAAAGGAACAAAGCCTTGCCAATACTTTGATTTTAAGCCAGTGAGATCCGATTTGGACTTCTAAACTAAAGAACTATAAGATAAGTTTGCACTGTTTTAAGCCACTGCTGCTGCTGCTAAGTCACTTCAGTCTGTGTGACCCCACAGATAGCAGCCCATCAGGCTCCTCCATCCCTGGGATTCTCCAGGCAAGAACACTGGAGTGGGGTGCCACTTCCTTCTCCATTAAGCTTGTAAGATTTGTTGTAGCAATCACAGAAAACTAATACACGAGTCCTAGTGACACATTAAGCATTTTATGTCCTTTACTTCAACCCCTAATATCTTTCTAAGATATCTACAGTGATAATGAAGCCATATTTTACAAATTAGAAAAAGAGAGACTCACTGCAAGGTCTTTTTGGTAAAGTGAAGTGAAGTGAATTCACTGAGTCGTGCCTGACTCTTTGCGATCCCACGGACTGTAGTCTACCAGGCTTCTCTGTCCATGGGATTTTCCAGACAAGAGTACTGGAGTGGGTTGCCATTTCCTTCTCCAGGGGATCTTCCTGACCCAGGGATCAAACCCAGGTCTCCTGCATTGCAGGCAGACTCTTTACCCTCTGAGCCACCAGGGAAGCCCAACAGCAGTATTCTAATTAATACAGAGGTTGTGACAGTTGTAGCTGTTTCAATATTAAGAATGGGGCAAGAGAAGGAGTCAGGAGGAAATGAAGAAATGGAGATAGTGGGTATCAATAACTCTCCTGAAAAAACTGACCATAAAGGGGAAGATGAAGACAGACTGTAACTGAAGTGAAATGAAACCTGACCTTGCAGGTGAGACCTGAGTGTGTTTAAAAGCCACCGTCTCTAGCACATAATAGGTGCTACACATTATTGATTAATAGATTATTTAATTAGTTTAACAAATTAATAAATAAAAGGGATAAGATGATAAATAATTTGCTCAATAGGATAAGCTTTAAACTCAGGGCAGCCTAATTCCAACATCCAAACCCATTACAAGATGATACCTGCCCTTAACAGAATGACAACGGCTGAAAGGGACAATATGCTTTCCTACCTATCTGCTTACCTCATCTTTCCTTACAGACATGATTACTAGCACTTTTCACGCATTCAATCTATATTTGAGTGATTATGCACCTTCAATTCAGCAACTGTCCATAAATTTACTCAAAGGAATGGACCATTATTACTAAATATTTAATGGGATCACTCTGTTTAACTGATAAATAGTATCAAATAAAAAATTAAATGATGATAGTGGATAAGGCTGTGCAGGTGTAGAGGTAGGATGAAACTCTACATTCTGCTCAGTTGTGCTAAGAAACTAAAACAGGTTTAAAGGTAAAGTCTGTTAAAAAATTAATAAGTTCCATTTTTAATAGATTAAAAAACCAGACTGCAAACCCTTTGGTGTTTTGTTTTTTTTTTCCCCAAACAAACCTTGTACCAGGTTTTTGGTCCAAATTGTGTATTTTATTAACCCATATGAGTGTATTTCTGTAAGCATAGTTATGTTGAAACAGTTTCAAAAAGCAAAAAAATAATTAATAAGTTCCCTTAAAATAAACTTAAAATGTAGTTTTTCTTACCTGTATTTCTTACCTGTAAGAAAAACATACAGGTTTGTAGACTGAAAGACAAAAAGGATCAGACATTCAAACATAAAATAAACACCTACTTTGTTCTAGTAATGACTCCTTCCAAGGTTTTAAATTCTGTCTTTTTGCTTTTTTGAGTACAAAGCATAGATCTCTGCACAGCCACAAGTTCTCCATTGACATCACGAAACTGTAGACGAATCTGGGCTCTAACATCTGTTTCTTGAGCAACCTTTGAAGGTAAAAAGAGGAAAATCATGCTACCTTAATAAGTATCAGAACATTACTTCTGAAAAGAAAATATTCAAGCAATTTTACTTATCAAAAATTTTTTAAATGAATGAGATTATTATATGCTTTTCAAAAATAGCAGGACCACAAATAACCAAAGAATATTGAGAAAGAAAAACAGAGCTCTCTGACTTCAGACTATACTATAAAGCTACAGTAATCAAAAAACAGTACATAATGACACAAACACAAACTTATAGATCAAGTGAACAGGCTAGAAAGATCAGAAATAAACCCACGTACCAATGGTCAACTGACCTACAACGATGGAGGCAAGAATATATGATGGAGAAAAGGCAGTCTCTTCAATAAGTGGTACTGGGAAAATTGGTGTGTGACATGTAAAAGAATGAGATTAGAACATTCTCTAATACCATACGCAAAAATGAACTCAAAATGGATGAAAGACCTAACTGTATGATCGGATACTACAATACTCTTAGAGGAAAACTGCTGCAGAACCATCTTTGACATAAATCGCAGCAGTATCTCTTTAGGGCTACCTCCTAGACTAATCAAAACAAACAAAAAAAATGGAACCTAATTAAACTTCAAAGCTTTTGCACAGCAAAGGAAACCATAAACAAAAGGAAAATTCATCCCACAGAATGGGAGAAAATATTTGCAAATAATGTGACTGACAAGGGATTAACCTCCAAAATATACAAACAGCTCATGCAGCTCACTATCAACAAACAACCCAGTCAGAATATGGACAGAAAATCTAACTAGACATTTCTCCAGAAAAGACATACAGGGAGCCATCAGAATGGAAGAGTAGTAGGACTCGAAATTTACCTTCTCCCACAAACATCAAAAATAAATCTACATGTAGAATGATTCTCACAGAGTATCTATTGTAAAGCTGGCAGAAGACCTCAGACTTCTGAAAGGTAAAGAAAATCTCCACATAACCAGGTAGGAAAAAAGAACAAAAAGAAATAGAGAAAGGAATCAGGATGGGACCTGAACCTGTGGAAGGGAGCCATGAAAGAGGAAAGGTCCCTATACCCTGTGAACCTCCCTCCCTGGTAGGAGATTGGCCAGGACATAAAGGGAGTTTTTGAGTCTCAGAGAAGAATGTGCAGCTCGTTTGTTAGTCAGGCCAGAGGGAAAACTGCACAGATGGCCGGTGCTGGCAACCTGCACTCGCTAGCCTGAGATTCTCTTCTGTTGGTGCAGACAGGGACTGAGTGCTGACAGGTGGGCTTCAGAGATCGGAACCAAAGAGAGCTGCGGTTGGCCCTGCAGAAACAGCCCGGGAGTGTGGGGCTGGAGCGTGAGCCAGTCTGAGCTCAACTCAAAGGAAGCCTGGGCAACCTTAAGAGGCTAGCTGCCATTGTTAGGGGGTGCAATGAGAAGAGGGGTAGGACCCGATCACAGCCCTTTCCCCAGTGTGCGTACTAGCAGCGGACAGGACACTGCCAGCAGCATGGGCTTCTAGTGCTCTTCAGCCCCCACCACTTCCACTGCAGACCCCAAGAATGGTGGCAAGTCCCCACCAACTCCCTTCCAGAACCCGGGGCAGCCACAACGCCCTGCTGCTGCCTGTGCAGACTCCAGGAATAGTCCCGAGCCACCTCCCTTCCAGAACCCGGAGCAGCCACAACGGCCTGCTGCTGCCTGTGCAGACTCCAGGAATAGTCCCGAGCCACCTCCCTTCCCATCGCATGCCCCAGGGGTGCCCCTGAGCCACCACTGCGAACCCCAGGCCTGAGTAATAAGCTCCTGCATCTGCACACCCCCATCAAGGGGGTAAAAACCAGTACACACTGAAGAGAGAGGCTCTAGGCATCCATACTGGAAAGTGCCCTCGTATCAAATGCATTAACCCTAGACAAGCTACAAAGGGACAACCCACATATCAACAGCCCTCCAAGGCCAAAGTATGTAACCAGTTTTCCTAAACTCAGAGTAAGAAAACTGTAAGTAAAATGAAGAAGCAGAAGAACCATTCTCAATTAAAAGACCAAGAGAAATCCCCCAAAAGAACAATGAAACAGACCTCTTTTAATAAACATCAGCTTCAAAAAGGAGGTAATGAAAATACTGAAGGAATTAAGAAAGGCTATCAACAGAAATACAGACTACTGTAAAAAGAAATAAAGGACTACAAAGACCAAGAACAATTAGAAAATTCATTTGCAGAGATGAAAGCTGAGCTAAAACCAATGAACAGCAGAATAAACAATGCAGAATAATGAATAAGTGACCTGGAAGATAAAATAATGGAAATCACTCAATCAGGACAGCAGACAGAAAGCCAAATGAAAAAAATGAAAGCAATATAAGAGACCTATGGGATAGTATAAGGCACGCAAATCCACCAGTAAGATGGCTACCAGAAGGGGGCCTAAAATTATCTGAAGCAATCATAGCTGAAAACTGCCCAAACCTGTAAAAGGAAACAGATATCCTGCTCTGTCCATGGGATTCTCAAGGCAAGAATACCTGAGTGGGTTGTCACGCTCTCCTCCAGGGGGTCTTCCCAACCCAGAGACTGAACTCACATCTCCTCTGACTCTTGCATTGCAGGTGGATTCTTTACCCACTGAGCCATCTGGGAAGCCCTAACAGGAAGCACAGGAGGTCCCAAATAAGATAAACCCAAACAGATCTACACTAAGACATATTATATAAAAATGGCAAAAGTTAAAGAGAAAATTCTTAAGGCAGAAAGAAAAAAACAAAGATTTAATTATAAGGAGCCCTCATAAGGCTGCCGTCTATGGGGTCACACAGAGTCGGACACGACTGAAGTGACTTAGCAGCAGCAGCAGCAGCAGAAGGTTTATCACCTGAACAGAAACATTACAGGCCAGAAGGGAGTGGCAAGATATAGTCAAAGTCTTGAAAGGGAAAAATTCACAACCTAGAATACTCTACCCAGCAAGATTATAATTTAGAAAAGAAGAGATAAAGAATTTCTCAGACAGGCATAAACTAAAAGAACACAGCACTACTAAACCTATCTTAAAGGAAATATTGAAAGACCTTCTCTAAATCTTTAAAGAAAAGAAGAATCTATAAGAGAAAATCAAAACTGGAAAGCAAACCACTTAAATCATTACACATATAAAAAAATTAAAAACACTATTAAAGTGATGATAACACAATGAAGAACAGAAGGATGGACATGAAATGTAGAACAGGACATCAAAATCATAACATGTGGAGGAGGAAAGTAAGAAAATGCAGTTTCCTTCCTAGAACGTCTTTCAGCCTATATGACTACCAGTCTAAGAGAAATACATAAGGAAGGGGTTGGCATACTTGAAAAACAGGGTATCCACAAATCAAAAACATAAAATAGATTCACAAAAACCAAAAAGAACATAAGTATAATAAAAAAAAATCAAAGCACAACAGGAAAAATAAAAAAGAAATAAACAAAGAAGAAATATAAAATCAACAGGAAAATGCGGTTTAAAATGGCAATAAATATGTATCTAATAATTACCTTAAGTGTCAATGGACTAAATGCTCTAATCAAAAGATAGAGTGACAGAGTGGATTAAAAAAAACAAGAGCCTACAATATACCTAAAGATAACCACTTCAGGGCAAAGGACAGACATAGATTCAAAGTGAGAGGATGGAAAAAGATATTTCATGCTAACAGAAATGACAAAAAAGCAGGGATTACAATACTTGTGTCAGACAAAAAAGAATTTAAAACAAAGGCCACAGGACTTCTCTTGTAGTCCATGGGTTAAAAACTCATATGCCAATGCAGAGGACAAGGGTTTGATCTCTGGGATGGGAAGATCACACAGGCTGCAAGGCAGTTAAGCCTATGTGCATGACAAATACTGGGTGTGTAGCTCTAGAGCAGAGGCTCTTCACACTGAATGAGAAGCCAGTACAGCGCAACTGGAGAGTGACCGCTGCCACCTTAAACAGAGACAGCCCCCACAAAGCAATGAAGACCCAGCATATCCACAAAGAAATAAATGCATATAATTCAATTCCTTTTAAAAAAGGGCCATAAAGATAAAGAAAGATACTATACAATGACAAAAGATCAATACAAGAAAAGGATTTTACACAACATATATGCACCTAAGATACAAGCATCCAAATACATAAATACTAACACACATACAGGAAGAAACTGACAGGAACACAATAATAAGAGACTGTAACACCACACTCACATCAATGACAGATCTTCTAGACAGAGACTCAGTAAGGAACAATCCCAAATGATACAATAAAACAGTTAGACATAAATGATATTTTCAGGACATTACACCCAAAAAAATCCCAGAATACACATTCTTTTCAAGTGCGCATTGAACATTCTCTAGGATTCATCACATACTATGACAAAAAACAAGCCTCAACAAATTTAAGAGTACAGAAATTATCTCCAGCGCCTTTTCTGACCACAACAGCATGAGACTAGAAATCAACCACAGAAAAAGAAATGAGAAAAAAACAATTACTGGAGATTAAACAACATACTACTAAAGAACCAATGGGTCAATGACAAAATTAAAAGGAAATTTTACAATACCTTGAGACAAGTGACAGTGAAAACACAGCCATGCAAAATCTCTGGAATGCAGCAAAAGTAGTTCTTGGAAGTCCATAGTGATACATTCCTTCCTCAAAAACAAGAAAAATTTCAAACAAACAACCTAAACTACCACTTTAAGAAATCAGAAGAAAAAGAAAAGGAAAAGAAAACCTAAAATCGGCCAAAAGAAAGAAATAATAAAGATATGAAAGAAAAAGAATAAATACAAATTTTTTTTATAAACATGAGGGGGAAAAAAAAAATCAATAAAACCAAGACCTGGTTCTTTGAAAGGATGGATAAGACTGACAAACCTCTGGCCAGCCTGACCAGGAAGAATAGAGAATCCAAATCAACAAAATAAGAAATGACAAAGGAGATGTAACAACTGATACTGGAGAAATACAAAAAAACCTAAGGGAATACTATGAACAATTACATGGCAGCAAATCCAACAACCTAAAAGAAATGGACAAGTTTCCAGAAACATATACTCCACCAAAATTGAATCAAGAAGAAATAGATCAATCACTAGAAGCAAAACAGAATCTGTAATTAAAAAGTACTCTATATGGCTTTCTTGGTGGCTCAGAGGTAAAGAATCTGCCTGCCAATAAAGGCGACGGGTTCGATCCTTGGTCCAGGAAGATGCCACACGCTGAGGGCAACTAAGGCTGAGCACCACAACTAGTGAGCCACATCACTGCAACCAGAGAGTAGCCCCCACTCACTGCAACTAGAGAGAAGCCCCAGCTGCAACAAAGAGCCAGCACAACCAAAAACAAATACAATTGTTTTTAAAATGAAAAAGCACTCTACAAAAGCCCAGGAACAGATAGCTTCACAGGAGAATTCTATCAAACATATAAAGAACTTACACTGATCCTCTTCCAACAAATGGAAGAGCAGGAAACACTCTCAACCCTGATACAGAAACCAAACAAAGACACTATCAAAAAGAAAATCACAGGCCAGTATCGTGCTGTGATTCATGGGGTCGCAAAGAGTCGGACACGACTGAGCGACTGAAGGGAATGGAACGGAACAGATCTTTGGTTTCAGAGAAGGCAATGGCACCCCACTCCAGTACTCTTGCCTGGAAAATCCCAGGGATAGGGGAGCCTGGTGGGCTGCCGTCTATATGGATGCAAAAATTCTCAACAAAATATTAGCAAACTGAATCCAACAACACATAAAAAATAGCACACACCACAATCAAGTGGGATTCATCCTAAGTTTATAAAGTTGGTTCAACAAAAGGAAATCAATCAATGTGATAGAAGACACAAACAAAAGAAAAGACAAAAACCACACGATCATCTCAACAGATGCAGAGAAAGACATCTGACAAAAAGCAACATCCATTCATGATAAAAAGTCTTGCCAAACTGGATACAGAGGGAACACATCTCAAGACAATAAAAGCTATTCGTGACAAACCCACAGTTAATATAATACTCAGTGGTGAAAAGTTGAAAGTCTTCCTGCTAACATCTGGAATGAGACAAGGATGCTCACTCTCATCTCTTTCATTCAATATAGTAGAGGAAAACCTAGCCATGGCTTATCAGTAAGACAAAAAAAAAAGGGGGGGGGGTTATCCAAATTGGAAGGAAAGAGGTAAAACTGCCACTGTATGCAGATGATATGCTATTATATATAGAAAACACTTTGGCATTGCCCTTCCTGGGATTGGAATGAAAAACTGACCTTTCCCATCCCGGAAAGGTTATGCTCAAAATCCTTCAAGCTAGGACTCCTCAGTACATCAACTGAGAACTTCCAGATATACAAACTGGATTTAGAAAAGGCAGAGAAACCAGAGATCAGATCATCAACATTTACTGGGTCACAGAGAAAGCAAGGGAATTCCAGAAAAACACCTACTTCATTGACTACACTAAAGCTTTTGACTGTGTGGATCACAACAAACTATAGAAAATTCCTAAAGAGATAGGAATACCAGACCACCTTACCTGTCTCCTGAGAAACCTGTACACAGGTCAAGAAGCAACAGTTAGAACTAGACATGTAACAATGGACTGGTTCAAAATTGGGAAAGGAGTACAAGGTTGTATATTGTCCCCTTGCTTATTTAACTTATATGCAGAGTAGTACATCATGGGAAATACAGGGCTGGATGAATCACAAGCTGGAATCAAGACTGCCAGGAGATATATCAACAATCTCAGATACACAAATGATACCACTCTAATGGCAGAAAGTGAAGAACTAAAGAGCCTCTTGTTAAGGGTAAAACAGGAGAGTGACAAAGGCGGACTTAAAGCACAACATTCAAAAAACTAGGATCATGGCATCTGGTTCCATTACTTCATGACAAACAGAAGGGGAAAAAGCAGAAGCAATGACAGATTTTATTATTCCTGGGCTCCAAAATCACTGTGGATGTTGACTGCACCCATGAAATTAAAAGATGCTTGATCCTTGGAAGGAAAGCTATGACAAACCTAAACAGTGTATTGAAAGCAGAGACATAACTTTGCTGACAAAGATCCATATAGTCAAAGCTATGGTTTTTCCAGTAATCATGTATGGATGTGAGAGTTGGACCATAAGGAAGGCTGAGTGCTGAAGAATTAATGCTTTCAAATTGTGGGGCTGGAGAAGACTCTTGAGACTCTCTTGGAATGCAAGGAGATCAAACCCTGAAGGAAATCAATCCTGAATATTCATTGGAAGGACTGATGTTGAGGTTCCAATATTTTGGTCCCCTGATGCAAAGAGCCTACTCATTGGAAAAGACCCTGATGCTGGAAGAGACTGAAGACCAAAGGAGAAGGGGGTGGCAGAGGATGAGATGGTTAGATAGCATCACCAACTCAGTGACCATAAATCTGAACAAGCTCCAAGAGATAGTGATGGACAGGGGAGCCTGGCATGCTGTACTCCATGAGGTTGCAAAGAGTTGGGCATGACTGAATAATGACAGTAACATAGAAAACCCTAAAGACTCACACAAAAGAACTAAACAAAGAATCCAGCAAGGTAGCAAGACACAAGATTAACAGACAGAAATTGGCTGCATTTCTTTACACCAACAATGAAATCTCAGAAAGAAAACTGGAAAACAAAATACTTTTTAAAATTGCAATCTCAAAAATAAAATACTTAGACATAAGCTTCATCGAAGTGAAAAAAGTTAGTAAAGAAAACTGAGGTTCTGGTCAAGATGGTGGAATAGAAGGACATGTGCTCATCTCCTGCGAGAGCAGCAAAACTGTAACTATCTGCTGAATAACCATTGACAGGAGGTCGCTGGAACCCACCAATAAAAGATACTCCACGGCCAAAGACAAAGAAGCTGCAGTTAAGACGGGAGAAGGGCTGCAATAAAATAAAATGAAATTCTATACCTACTGAGTGGGTGACCCACAAACTGAAGAACAATAATACCAAAGAAGTTCTCCCACTGTTGTGAAGGTTCTGAACTCCACATCAGGCTTCACAGCCTGGGGATCTGACAAAGGGACTGGGAATCCCCAGAGAATCTAACTTTGAGGGCCAGTGGGATTTGCTTACTAGACTCCTACAGGACAAGGACTACAACCTGGAATCAAGATTACCAGGAGAAATATCAATAACCTCACATATGCAGATGACACCACCCTTATGGTAGAAAGTGAAGAGGAATTAAAAAGCCTCTTGATGAAAGTGAAAGTGGAGAGTGAAAAAGTTGACTTAAAGCTCAACATTCAGAAAACGAAGATCATGGCATCCAGTCCCATCACTTCATGGGAAATAGATGGGGAAAGAGTGGAAACAGTGTCAGGCTTTATTTTTTTGGGCTCCAAAATCACTGCAGATGGTGACTGCAGCCATGAAATTAAAAGACGCTTACTCCTTGGAAGAAAAGTTATGACCAACCTAGATAGTATATTCAAAAGCAGAGACATTACTTTGCCGACTAAGGTCTGTCTAGTCAAGGCTATGGTTTTTCCAGTGGTCATGTATGGATGTGAGAGTTGGACTCTGAAGAAGGCTAAGCGCCGAAGAATTGATGCTTTTGAACTGTGGTGTTGAAGAAGACTCTTGAAAGTCCCTTGGACTGCNATTCAAAAGCAGAGACATTACTTTGCCGACTAAGGTCTGTCTAGTCAAGGCTATGGTTTTTCCAGTGGTCATGTATGGATGTGAGAGTTGGACTCTGAAGAAGGCTAAGCGCCGAAGAATTGATGCTTTTGAACTGTGGTGTTGAAGAAGACTCTTGAAAGTCCCTTGGACTGCAAGGAGATCCAACCAGTCCATTCTGAAGGAGATCGGCCCTGGGGTTTCTTTGGAAGGAATGATGCTAAAGCTGAAACTCCAGTACTTTGGCCACCTCATGCGAAGAGTTAACTCATTGGAAAAGACTCTGATGCTGGGAGGGATTGGGGGCAGGAGGAGAAGGGGACAACCGAGGATGAGATGGCTGGATGGCATCACGGACTCGATGGACATGAGTCTGAGTGAACTCTGGGAGTTGGTGATGGACAGGGAGGCCTGGCGTGCTGTGATTCATGGGGTCGCAAAGAGTCAGACACGACTGAGCGACTGAACTGAGCAAGGCCCTGCCCACCAGGGCAAGACTCAGTTTTTTCTACTACCAGTCCCTCCCATAGCAAGCTTAAACAAGCCTCAGCCTCCTCCATCAGAGAACTGACAGAAGAAACATGAAGAAGCGCAGTCCCCACAACAGGGAAAACAAAAACCACATTACAGAAAGTTTTATCAGGATGAAAAAGCAGAAAGTTATGTCCCAGATGAAGGGAGAAGATAAAATCCCAGATAAACGAATGAAGTCGAGACAGGCAACCTTCCAGGAAAAGAATTCAGAATGATAGTAAAGATGACCCAGGATCTTGGGAAAACAATGGAGAAGATGCAAATGTTTACCAATGACTTACAAGAACTAAAGAACAAACAGAGATGAAGAATATACTAGAAGGAATCAACAGCAGAATAACTGAGGCAGAAGAACAGATGAATGACCCAGAGGACAGAATGGTGGAAGTCAGTGCCACAGAAAAGAATATAGAAAAAGAGAATGAAAAGAAATGAAGGCAGCCTAAGAGACCTACGGGACAACATTAAGTGCATCAACATTTGCATTATAGAGCTTCCAGAGGAGAGAGATAGAAAGGACCTGAGAAAATATTTGAAGAGATGACAGCTGAAAACTTCCAGGAAATAGTTAACCAAGTCCCCGAAGCAGAGCCTCAGGCAGGATAGACCCAAGGAGGCACACACCAAGGCACACAGAAATCAAACTGACAAAAATTAAAGACAAAAATAAAATATTAAAAGCAATAAGGAAAAAAAATCACAAATAACATACAAGGGAACTCCCATCAGGGAACTCGCAACTGAAACTCTACAAGCTAGAAGGGAATGGCATGAAAAGCAAAGAACCTACAACCAAGAATACTCCACCCAGCAAGATTCTCATTCAGATTTGACGGAGAAATCATAGTCTTTCCAGACAAGCAAAAGTTAAAAGGAGCTTGATAGGCAGGACAACAAGGAAAAGACCTCCAGAAAATAAACCTAAAACAATTAAGAAAATGGTAAAAGGATCATAATATTGATAATTACCTTAAATGTAAATGGATTAAATCCACCATCCAAATGACACAGACTGGCTGGGCAGGTGGAATCCTGGGCATGTGTGCACTTCCACTTACCACACCACTCTGCGTGGCCCCTCAAACTGTAGGTGACTATTCTATACTGCTAGATTAATCGTGTTCCCATTATGGCTTGCCACTGTAATTATCTTTTTTTTTTTTGGTCTGGCTATTGATTGTGAAACTGATAGATATCTTTTACTATTGTGATCATGTGACTATTACTCCCTTAATACTGCTGCATCATGACTAGCCAACAGAAAAATAACAGAATTAAGCATCATCAAAACTACTGTTTAACAGAAAAATCTGTAGTCACTTTTTACAATCCAGATGCATATCAGAATTATCTTTGAATTTTTTGAAAAATACAAATGCCCAGATATTGGGGGTTTTTTGGCCAGAGCTCCAGACGTTATTTCTAATATGCAACCATACTTAAACATAACTGGACTATATGATGATCTTTTACTTTTATCGAGTTTCACTTTTTCTATTACATATTCAGTGCTCCTATCTCATTTAGTTTATATTTTCCAATTTCTCCATCTTTTTTTTTTTGGATGTTCTTTCTCAAAACTTTATCAAGCATAGTAGAAAAGCTTTTGTATATATACAAATAATATATATTATATATATTTTAGAAAACTTATGACTGTTTCTCTAACTAAAACATTTATGATATTTTTATTTCACTTGTTTGACTTACAAATAGAACGCTAGATTTCCAATTTAAAAAAACAGATATGCAACAAGCAACAAGGGTTTACTGGATAGCACAGCTAACTATAGTCAACATCTCTTAATAACCTATAATGGAAAATAATTTCAAAACTAATATTTGTAAAAAAAAACAACAACAAAACTAATATTTGTGTATATGTATAAGTGAATCACCTTACTTGCATCTGAAATATTAAGTCAACTATACTTCAATAAAATATATATATTAAGAACAAAAGGTAAACTGAAGATGATGCAGAGAAATGGAAAGCTAACCCAAGCTCTTGGCCTGGAAGAACTATTATTATTAAAATGTTCACATTACCCAAAGCAATCTACAGATTTAAGGTAATCCCTATCAAATTCCCCATGACATTTTTCATAGAACTAGAATAAGTTATTCTAAAATTCATATGGAACCATTAAAGACTAGTACCGCCAAAGCAATCCTGAAGAACAAAGCAGGAGGCATAATCCTCCTAGATGTTAGACAACACTAACAAAACTACAATAATCAAAACAGTGTGGTAGTGGCACAAAAATAGACGTGGATCAATGGAATGGAATAAGACAGCACAGAAAAATCCACAAAACTATGGTCAATTAATTGACAAGACAAGAATTTACAACAAGAAAAAGACAATCTCTCCAGCAAGCGGTGTGGGCAAAATTGGAGAGCCACATGTAAAGCAATGAACTTAGAACATACATTCTCACTATACACAAAAATAAACTCAAAATGGCTTAAAGACTTAAATATAAGACATGACACCATAAGACTTCTAGAAGAGAACATTAGCAAAAACATTCTCTGACATAAATCATACCAATGTTTTCTTAGGTCAGTTTCCCAAGGCAATAGAAAGAAAAGCAAAAATAAACAAAAGGGACCTAGTCAAACTTACAAGCTTTTTCATAGCAAAAGAAACTATGAACAAAATGAAAAGACAACGTATAGAATGGGAGAAAATATCTGCAAACAATGTGATCAAGGGCTAATTTCCAAAATATACAAACAACTCATACAACTCAACAACAGAAAAAACAACCCCATCAAAAATGGGCAGAAGACCTAAACAGACATTTCTCCAAAAAAGACAAAAAAGATGGCCAATAGGCACATGAAAGATGCTCAACATTGCTAATTATTAGAGAAATGCAAATCAAAACTACAAGGATGTATCACCTCACACTGGTCAGAAGGACATCATCAAAAAGTCTACAACCAATAAATGCTGGAGAGAGTGAAAAGGGAAAACTACACTGTTGCTGGGAATTTAAATTAGTACAGCCACTATGGAGAACAGTATTGAAGTTCCTTAAAAAACTAAAAATAGAACTACCATATTATACAGCAATCCCCCTCCTGGGCATATACCCAAAGAAAAGCATGATTCAGAAGGATACATGCACCCCACTGTTCACTGCAGCACCATTTATAATAGCCATGACATGGAAGCAACCTAAATGTCCATCAGCAGAAGAACTAATAAGGAAGGTGTGGTAATATATACAATGGAGTATTAATCAGCCATTTAAAAAAAAAATGAAATAATGCCATTTGGAGCAACATGGATGGACCTAGAAATTATCATGCTAAGTGAAAAAAATATATGACATCACTTATATATGAAATTTTGAAAAATCTTATTTATAAAACAGAAAGATTCACAGATTTCCAAAACAAATTTATAGTTACCAATAGGGAAAGGCTAGGGATGGGGGATAATTGTGAGGCTGAGATTAACAGACTACTGTATATAAAATACAGGACTTCCCTGTAGGTCAAATGGTAAAGAATCTGTCTCCAATGCAGGAGACCAGGGTTTGATCCCTGGGTCGGGAAGATCCTCTGGAGAAGGGAATGGCAATGCACTCCAGTATTCCTGCCTGGAGAATTCCATGGACAGAGAAGCCGGGCAGGCTCCCGTTTCGTGGGGTTGCAAAGAGTCAGACACAACTGAACAACACACACACACACACACACATATACAAAATATGCAATCAGCAAGGACCTGCTGTAATATCATAAGAGCCTCTAATCAATATTCTGTAATAATCTACCCAGGAAAAGAATCTGGGGGGAAAAAAAAGGCGTATGTATTGTATAAGAGAATCATTTTGCTGTACACCTGAAACTAACACAACATTGGAAATCAACTATACCTCAATATGAAATTTAAAAAAAATTTTAAGTAAATTAAGGGACTTCTCTAGTTAGTCCCTGGCTAAAATTCTGTACTCCCAATGTTGGGGGCTCAGGTTTGATCCCTGGTCAGGGAACTAGATCACATGCCACAACTAAGAATATGAGTGTTGCAACAACACAACAAAAAATCCTGCATGCCACAACTAAGACCCAGTGGAACCACATAAGTAAATTTAAATAAAATTTTAAGTAAAATTTAAAAATACATGCATGAGGAAAAGTACAGTTCAATTTATCAGAACTGTGTTATCTACCTCCATTATTTTTCAAATAAATGAATTTTATCTTTTTAAGAACCAAGTGTTTGTTTTTAATATTTTAAAAAACAATCACAAGCTTACAGAAAAACAGAAATACAGCATACATCATGACTTTTCCACTCAAACCACCTGAGAATGAATTGCTGATCTGACATCCAAACACCAGTATTTCCTACAAAACAAGGGCATTTTTTACTGTAAAAATCAGGAAATTGAGAATGATATATTACTACCATATGGTCCTCAGTTCCCATCCAATTTTGCCAACTGTCCCAGTATGTCCTTTACAATAACAGGATCCAGTTCAGAATTACACATTATATTATGCATTATTCAAAATTACACATTGTTATCATATCTCTTTAGTTTCTTTCAATCTGGAACAGTTCCTCAGATATTCCCTGACTTTCATGACTGGTAATTTTAAAAATTACTGAACATTATTTTATAGAATGTCTCCCCAAATTTATATTTTTCTAATATTTCTTCAGGACTAGAATCAGATTATTCATCTTTACAGCAATATCGGGCTTCCCTGGTGGCTCGGATAGATGGTAAAGCATCTGCCCACAATGCAGGAGACCTGGGTTCCCCTGGAGAAGGAAATGGCAACCCACTGCAGTACTCTTGCCTGGAAAATTCCATGGACTGAGGAGCCTGGTGGGCTACTATCCATGGGGTCGCAAAGAGTCAGACACGACTGAGCGACTTCACTTTTCTACAGCAGTATCACAGAAGTGATGATATATTCCTTACATTGCGTCTGATCAGATGGGCATATTTCAATTTGTATCATTACTGAGAATGTTACCTTCTATCTCCTGGTACAGATGGTATCTGCCAGGTTTCTCCATCATGTTATTTATTTTTTTACTTTGCTGTCAATATTTGGGAAACAGATACATCGAGACTGTGTAAATGTCTCATATCTCATCAAGCTTTTCCTTCATCAGTTTTAGCACCTCTATTAATGTTTCTTGTATGAATTATTACTGTGATAGCTATCAAAGAATAATTTCCTAATTCCATTATTCCTCCTGTATTTATTGGCTAAGATTCTACTATAAGGAAGGGATTTATCCTTCACACCTGCCCCGCACCCACCCCCCCCTGCAAATGCCACCTTGTTTTTCATTTTTAAAGTATCACTATGGACTAACACATTCTTCTCTTGGGCTCTGACTCCCAATCAGGATTTTGTGGATGCTCTCCTCCTATTACTAAATTCTGGACCTCTGTCATAGTGCATTATCTTTATGTATATAATGCTGAATTTGACTTGCTAATATTTTGTTATGGATCTCTGCATTTGTGAGAGTTACTCATCTGTAGTTTTCTTGTAATGCCTTTGTCTGGTTTTTGGTAACACAGTAATACCACCTTCATAAAATGAGTTGGGACATATTTCCTTTGCCTTTTCTCTGAAAACAGTTAGTATGGAATTGACACTATTTCTTCCCAAAATGGTTTTTACAATTCACCAGTAAAAATATCAGAACCTGGAACTCTTGTTGTGAAGATTTTCAGTTTCTTCAGTAGGTATATTTTTTGAGTAAACTTTGGTAGTTTATGTTCTTAAAAGAATTTGTTCATTTTATCTAAGTTGCTCAATTTACTAGCATAAACCTCCTAGCAATATTCCCTTATTACCTATAAAATGTCTGTAGGATTCACAGTGATGCTGTCTCTTTCATTCCTAATATTGGTAATTTGTGTCTTATTTATCACTTTGCTTAGGTTTATTCATTTTATCGATTAAAAAAATAAAAGAACCACATTCTGCTTTCACTGGTTCTACTTCTCTTTATTCTATATCACTGATTTTGCTCTTATCTTTCTTTAATTTCTTTTACTTATTTTGAATTTGATTAGCTCTTCTCTTTCAGGTTTCTTAAGATAAAAGCTCAAGTCATTAATTCTAGGCATTTTTTCTTTTCTAATATAAACATGTTATCCTATAAAATTTTAACCATTACTTACCTGCAGTCCACAAATATTTATATGGTATGCTTTATTTTATTTAAAGTATTTTTCAAATTACTCTCATGATTCCTTTTTTGACCCATGGGTTACCGAGAAATGTACTGTCTAATTTTCAAGTATCTGGAGATTTTTTCTTACTGACTTCTAGTTTAATTCTAGCGTGGTCAGAGAATACACTCTGTATGACTTTAATCCTTTGCAATTTATTTACACTTGTCTTACAGTTCAGAATTTTTTTCTTTTCTAATATAAACATGTTATCCTATAAAATTTTAACCATTACTTACCTGCAGTCCACAAATATTTATATGGTATGCTTTATTTTATTTAAAGTATTTTTCAAATTACTCTCATGATTCCTTTTTTGACCCATGGGTTACCGAGAAATGTACTGTCTAATTTTCAAGTATCTGGAGATTTTTTCTTACTGACTTCTAGTTTAATTCTAGCGTGGTCAGAGAATACACTCTGTATGACTTTAATCCTTTGCAATTTATTTACACTTGTCTTACAGTTCAGAATATTTGTGAATGTTTTAGCGATTAAAAATAATGTCTACCCTAGCCAAGCCCCGTAGACTCACTGCAGACTCACTAGGAGTAGGAGTGGATATTATGAGCATCAGCTATGGGTGAGGATGGTGCTGCTGTACATGGCAGAGATTAAGCCCTGAGCCTTTGGAGTGGGAGCACTGACTCTAACACCCTAGAATGCCAGAGAACTAATCCTAGTAGTGTTAATCTGTGGTGTTGGAGAAGACTCTTGAGAGTCCCTTGGAATGCAAGGAGATCCAACCAGTCCATTCTGAAGGAGATCAACCCTGGGATTTCTTTGGAAGGAATGATGCTAAAGCTGAAGCTCCAGTACTTTGGCCCCCTCATGCAAAGAGTTGACTCATTGGAAAAGACTCTGATGCTGGGAGGGATTGGGGGCAGGAGGAGAAGGGGACGACCGAGGATGAGATGGCTGGATGGCATCACTGACTCAATGGGCGTGGGTCTAGGTGAACTCCGGAAGTTGCTGATGGACAGGGAGGCCTGGCGTGCTGCGATTCATGCGGTCGCAAAGAGTCGGACACGACTGAGCGACTGAACTGAACTGAACTGAATGAAAGATACAATGCTGATTTGAAACACCCTGAGAATTAATGATCTTGGTAAAAGTAGTAAATATATATATATATATATATATCCATATATATATATATACACACACATACTGTAGCCTACCAGGCTCCTCTGTCCACGGGATTTTCCAGGCAATAGTCCTGGAGTGGATTGCCATTTTCTTCTCCAGGGGATCTTCCTAACTCAGGGATCAAACCTAGGTCTCCCGCATTGTAGACAGACGCTTTACCATGTGAGCCACCAAGGAAGTCCTATATATATATATATATATATATATACACATAAAAAGTGAAAGTGAAAATGTTAGTTTCTCAGTTGTGTCTAATTTTTTGTGACCCCAAGGACTGTAGCCTGCCAGGCTCCTGTGTCCATAGGATTCTTCAGCAAAAATACTGGAGTGGATTTCCATTTCCTTCTCCAGGGGATCTTCCTGAACCAGGGATTGAATTCAGGTTTACTGCGTTGCAGGCAGATTCTTTACTATCCCACCAAGGAAGCCCTTATATTTGGTTGGAATTTGAGACTTTTTATGGACTAAATGTTTGTACCCTTCTCCAATTTTATATGTTGAAAACCTAACCCCTAGTGTGCTGGTGTTAGGAGGTGGGGCCTTTGGGAAGTGATTAAATTGAAATGAGGTCATGAGGATAGAGCCCCTGTCACGGCATTAGTGACTTTAAAAGAAGAGGAAGAGATACCAGCACTTCCTCTCTGCTATGTAAGGACACAGTAAGAACGTGACTGTCTCCAAGCCAGAAGGAGGCTTTGCTGGAGCCTAATTGGATAGCACCTTGATCTTGGACATCTTGGCCTCTAGAACTATGAGAAATATATAACTGCTGTTTAAACCATCCAGTCTCTGGTATTTTTTTATGGCAGCCCTAGCAGACCAAGAACTCAGGGACTCTAAGGGAGTCATTCATCTGTAAGGACAGAAATGCATTGGCATCATCATGATGGGGTGAAACTAGAGAATAAAGCCAAGTGTATGAGCTTATTGTGGCTGTTCTAACAAGGGACCACAAGTAGGTGGTTTAAAACAAGAGAACTTTATTCTCATGGTTCTGGGACTAGAAGTCCACTGTCACAGTCCTGGCAGGCCCACATCCCTCTGGGGTCTCTAAGGGAAAATTCATTCCTTGCTTCTTCCAATTTCTGGTGGTTGTTGGCATTCCTTGACTTGTGACCGCATTGCTCAAATCTCTCGTTTGTGGTCACATTGCCTCCTCCCTTTCAGTCTATGTCTTCTTTTATGTCTGACTTAAATTTCCCTTTGCCTTTTTTCTTTTAAGGATATTGTAATTTGATTTAGGACCACCCAGATAAACCAAAATGGTCTCTTTATCTCAAGATCTTTGATGTAGAGACCCTTTTTCTTTTTCCAAATAAGATCACATTCACTGGGGTTCCAGGAATTAGGATACAGATATATCTTTTTATGGGACCACAACTCAACTGACTACACCAAATAATGTCAAGAATAACCAGGGGAGATCTTCTTTGGGCCTTGTTCTCTTTGTGAAGCTGTTGGCATTATAAACCTCCTTCGCCTTAACCACAAGCTCAAGAAAAATGTTAAAATTGTGAGTAAGTACTTATTTTATCTGAACATGTATACATAGCACTGGAATGAGTATATCTGATTTGTTGGAGTTAGTAAGTTCTTAAATTGCAAAACTATATGCTTAATTTTGCATACAGATAGGTCAACTTTCTCTGTTAGTCTTACAATAATTCCAATCTAGGCTTGGTAAATAAATAAATTGAAGTCATAGCCCTTGAATTAATTACCACGTTAAGTGAGAATGCGGTAACAGATCAATTCAGGTGAATGTGCTCAGGATTTGACATTCTACAGCATTTTCTATTCCTGCCCCTCTGAGTAATTGTTGACTTAGATTGAGTTCTTGTCTTCATCAATTTTGCATCATCAGTGTCTGTCATAGACTTGGAAGTATTTGGTGGTGTGAGCTGTGGAGGCAAATTAGTTGTGTGAATGATTGAATGCTTGCCATGGTGATGATGTTTTTTTTAAAGCCTTTTTTGTTATTATCTTGGGGGTAGCTGATTAATAATGTTGTGACAGTTTCGGTGGACAGCAGTGGGACTCAGCCATGCATATACATGTATCTATTCTCCCACAATGATGCTTTTATATGGAGTCGATAACTGGTTAATCTACCTATTCGGAACACAACTTAGAATAAAGATTTAATTTTAAAATAGTCTCCCAGCATTCAAGTTAGATACTATATCTGAGTATATATATATTCTTATGTGCCTAATTCCCCATAAATAGACAAGCCTTAACTTCCATTAATTCCTACCTTCAGCATCTCTTTTATCCATTCATCCTTTGACAAATGCTTAGGCTGTAAAAAGAATAAAAAAGATTGGATTTAAATATTTTGCCTGTTGTGAATAAAGCTGCAATTAACATGAAAATACAGCACCACTTTGCTATCCTTTAATTTCTTGTTTCTATATATATCCAGAGTGGAGTTGCTAAATCATTAGTATTCTTGTCTGAAAAATTCCTTGGACAGAAGAGACTGGCAGCCTATGGGCATAGGGTTCAAAGAGTTGGACACAACTGAAGTGACTTAGCATGTATGCATGGTAATTTTATTCTTATTTTTTCATTTTCCACAATAGTTGTACCCATTTTCATTCCCATCCGCAGTGCTCAAAGATTACCTTTTTTCTACATCCTTGCCAACACTTGTTAACTTTTTTTTTCTTTTTTGATGATGTTGGCCGTTCTAACAGGTGTGAGATAATCTCATGGATTTGATTTACATTTCCTTGATGATTAGTAATTGAGCACCTTTTATGTAGCTGTTGGCTATCTTATGTCTTCTAGTTATTTTTGTTTGCATGTGATTCTAATAATTCTGATTTTACAGTTTTCTGAATAAATTTGAGAACAAATTATAAGGAGACCCATGGAGAGCAAAACAAGCTTGACAGAAAAATTATTAAAGTGAAAATTTATACTTAACATAATGTTCATTGATTTGGTTGTTTCTTGAGGATCACATTTTTTAAAATGTTTTACTTGCCTGTCTGTATGCCTAAATATTTGATAAATTCCTCTCATGAAAGTTTGGCAACAGACCCTGAAAAGTACATGTGGACTGACCACTGAAATCACAGATATATTTTTTTTAATCTAAAATAGTATTTTATCTAAAATAGTATTATACATATCCATCAGTGATAGAAGCTAACATTTATTGAACATCATTGAATAGTTCATTCTTGTTGGAGTCATGTTTTAAGTGAATTGGATGTTGTTAGCACTTCTATTATACAGAGGGAAAGAGACTCAGGGAAGGTACACAATTTTTCTGAGGTCACACAGCTAGGGAATGATGGAGAAGGGATTCTACAGAGTTTCAGAAAAGACACATTTTTGCTGTTATTCACCTCTTTGTATGCAACATTTGTTCCCCTATTGTTGCAGGTACTAAGATGTTTTTGCTCCTCATCTTAATGTCAATATATAAGAATTCTTATCTGCTCTGGTCATCTACTGCCCCATTCATTTTGCCATTCCTTTCTCTTGCACTTCTTCATTTATTGTTACTTTGGACAATTTGCACTTCTTCTTGTCAGGAACATACTTCTTCCCTTTCTCGTCATGGTAGCTGGTGAGCTTACACAGCAATTAGGTTGATTCCTGTGTATTGTGGGAAAAAGATGTTGCAGTGATAAAAATGACAGGGCATTGGAGACTTTGGGAAACCACAGTCAGAAACAGAGATGGTTGTATTATCCCAGTTTTTGGACAGACGTATTTGGGAAGTTGAAAGGCATCAAGCCCAGATTCCAGATCTGACTCCCTCCAGTGTAATCTCTGTTGTTGTGGACAAACCCCTTTAGCTCTCTAAGCCTCAGATCTTTATTAACAGATATTAACAATGATATCAACTCAAGTAACTATTTAGGTAGTGTAAGTGAAAAGCATTAAAATGTTATAAAATTACAAAGGAGCATCAGTCATTTTTTCTACATCCCAAACATGACTTTGAATTAATAAATCCTGTCTCTGATTGAAGTTTTATCTTGGAGCAGAGTCAGCTCTTGACTGAAACTGATGAGTCATGGAAGGAAGCTGACAGTAGCATCACAAGTGAGCTGATCATCTCCAGGTAAGGCAGATTTCCATCAGCTAGGGTATAAGTATCCAAATCCAATTAACATACCAAAGAGTGGTCCTGGCCTCTATATTGCACTGTGTTATTACTTCGACCTTTAGTTGCTTAATTTCACATATTCACAGATGCTCTCGAAGGAAAGATGTTACCCAGACTGTTTTAATTCTTAGCTTCGAAAAGAAACATCAATTCTCTTTGCTCTTTCAAAACAGTTGATTGACTTGTATCCCTAAGAATCCTCCCTGAATTTATGCCGTTTACAAATTGATGCTATTGGTTTAACTATTGGATCACATCTACTCCACCAATTTTTTGAAATAGATTTGAGGCAGCCAATATATACTTTGGGGGAAACAGAAGCCAAACAATTTCTAATAAGAACCACCTCTGAGCATTATGCTGTTATAACTCCAGTTTATTAATCTTTAGGACAGAAAACAAAACCCACCTTATTAATTGCCCTGCCAAGATGAAAAGGTGGAATGAAATACACTGTATGACATTGCTGTCAGCTTGACTAAATATTTTGATGAATGAACTTACTGTGTTTTCACCCGGAGGCTTTTTAAAGTTAAGGGCATATTGAAAAAAAAGAAAAGTGAAGGAAGAAAGTATTCTTGTGAATGCAGTTACCTCCCCACGGGTGGTGGAAGCAGACTCTCACAAAGGTCACCCTTACTGAGAGATGTGGGTCAGCCCTAGCTTGGGTACAGCCAGTCCGTGTCCTGAGGCTAAGTGATCTGCACTTCTGGGACCATCCTGCTGCTTATTCTTCTAGAGAAATTTGTTATATACAATCACATCAAAGGACCTCTTGCTTCTGAATACCTTTGAGAGATTTCAAAAGATTAATATCCTCTGTCATAGGGAGCCTTCCTTCTTTCCTCGCTCTACCTTCCCTTTCTTTTCTTCTTTTCTAAAAGGAAAAATAAGAAAGTGACACGTATTATGCTTACTTACCATCTAGCATTCCTACTCTATTTAGGGTAGCCAAGATAATAATCTCAACTTTCTAGAATGACAGAAAATAATTTATATGCAAAGAAACTGTTTTCTTTATATGACAGCAAAATAGTTTTCCTTGGGGAGGTTGGACACAATAAACAAGAACAAAGTGAACTTAACTATTGCAAATATTTAACATGGAGTTAGAATGACAGATTCTGGAAAACTTGAGCTGAAGACATATTTTATTTGAGATTATTGGGTTTTATTAATGTGAACCAGAAACTGAAAATTTAGAGATTGAATGTTTGAAACAGATATTTCAGCTTCTCATGAAAATATTAAAACAGGTAGCCCAAGGCCCACATTCTTGCATGAATACGAATTGCTCCACACCCCAATTGTAACTATAGTCTGTGATACTCACAGTACATAAACATAAGACCTTAGTAACAGTCATTTATTGATTGATGATATATGCATCAGCACTTTTGATCCTCATATAGTCTGTTCTGTGGACAACAAATATGTTTCCATATTGCTGGAGTTTTTTTTTCCTAAGGGACTTTTATCTTTTGTATTTAGCCATAAGAAAACGAAAGGCAGAAATTTCCTTTCCCAGTACTTGGCACAGGTGACTAACTTACCATCATCATTAATTAAGCAGGGTGGTTGGATTGCTAGAAACCAAAATTGATTTCGTAATCAATGGACTTATTTGGTTTTCCTTGGTAATGCTCAGAGAATAACATATACATTAAACTATGATGTCGATTGGTGGTTTGTGTCTCACATCTGTTGGAGATGTTCACTTGTGAGTTCTGTGACTTCAACATTAATAAATCTTCATGTTGAAATCTTAAAAAAACATCTAGAGCTTTGACCTGATATTGTCAAATGCTTTATTACCAGGATTTTTACACTTCAGTTCAATTGGCCACCAAATCAAATCCTAAGGTACAAAACAGTTTTTAAATGACTGGGGTAGAGGATGGACTCCTGGCCATGCAGGACATGTTACATATTCTCTGTATAAATACATTTCAGGTTTTTTTTAAATTTACATTAATCATGCTCTTTTGTTCTCTTCAGACTCTCAGAGATCATAACATGTCTTGTCCATAGTTTCTTCTAACTAAATTCCCTGCAATTTGTCCTCAATGATCCCAAGTTACCATGATACTTCTGGAACCCATAATAATGCCCTTTCTATCAATCCTAAATTTTCTAATGATCACTGCATTCTTTTGTTTTTGTATAATTGTTATTTATGCTTTACTCCAATCTTAGGTGTATTGGGTAATGAGTTTTGTTGTTTGTTGTTTTAGTTGCTGAGTCATCTGATTCTTTGTGAACTCATGGACTATAGCCAGGCTCCTCTGTCCTTGGGATTTCCCAAGCAAGAATACCTGCGTGGGTTGCCATTTCCTTCTCCAGAGAATCTTCCCAATCCAGGGATTGAACCTACCTCTCCTGCTTTGACAAGCAAGTTCTTTACCACTGAACTACCAGGGAAGCCCAGTAAGTTTTGTAACTACCACTTAAACCAATATAACAAGAATTTCCTTCAGCACGGAAATTTCCCTTTTCCTGCTGCCCACCAACCAAAATTCACATGCAATCACTTGTGTTTAAGCTTTAAAAAGTTGGGTTGAAAGGCTTCTCTGGTGGTCCAGTGGTTAAGAATCTGCCCTGTAATTCAGGGGACACTGGTTCGATCCCTGACCCAAGATGATACCGCATGCCATGGGGCGACAGGCCCACGTGCCACAATTGCCAAGCCTATGTGCTGCAACTACTGAAGCCTGCACGCCCTAGAACCCACTCTGCAACAAGAGAAGCTGCTGCAACGAGAAACTCATGCACTGCTGCTAGAGAGTACCCGCTCCAACACGCTGCAACTAGAGAAAGCTCACCTGTGTCCACAAAGACCCACCACAGCCAAAAATAAATAAATTAAAAAAGCAGTTTGACTGACATACACTAAATCACATATACTTTTCATGCAAAATTTGATTACTTTTAACATATGTATGTTAACAAAAAATATGTACAAAGATTGTATGGTCACCACAATCAAGAGTAGATAGGAGAAAGAACTCATTAGCTCAGAGCATGTGTGGTTTTGTAATACTCACTGGCCAAGAAGTATAATACAAATATTAAAATATAACAGTATGAATAAAAATGTTTAATATATATGGACCTGAGAACTTTCAATGACGGAAAACGTTGATAGTACACACACATGTGAGCATGAACATATGTATGAACACACGTAGATACATAAACACACACATATACACATATATGCATGTAAGTATAAAAGTATAGTATGATGGGATGCATACATTTTTTAAGTTTTCAAAGACATAACAAAGCAAAATAGCTTACAACAACATTAAAAGGGTATAGTTCCGTTCAGCTCAATTCAATCCCCGAGTGCTGTCCAACACTTTGCGACCCCATGGACTACAGCATGCCAGGCCTCCCTGTCCATCACCAACTCCTGGAGTTAACCAAAACCCATGTCCATTGAGTAGGTGATGCCATCCAGCCATCTCATCCTCTGTTGTCCCCTTTTCCTCCTGCCCTTAATCTTTCCCAACATCAGAGTCTTTTCAAATAAGTCAGCTTTTCGCATCAGGTGGCCAAAGTATTGGAGTTTCAGCTTCAATATTGGTCCTTTCAATGAACTCTCAGGACTGATCTCCTTTAGAGAGACTGGTTGGACTTCCTTGCAGTCCAAGGGATTCTCAAGAATCTTCTCCAACACCACAGTTCAAAAACATCAACTCTTCAGCACTCAGCTTTTTTTTATAGGCCAACTCTCAGATCCATACATGGCTACTGGAAAAACCATAGCCTTGACTAGACGGACCTTTGATGATAAAATAAAGTCTCTGCTTTTTAATATGCTGTCTAGGTTGGTCATAACTTTCCTTCCAAGGATTAAGGGTCTTATAATTTCATGGCTGCAGTCACCATCTGCAGTGATTTTGGAGACCCCCCAAAATAACGTCTGCCACTGTTTCCACTTTCCCCCCATCTATTTGCCATGAAGCTATGGGGCCTGATGCCATGATCTTAGTTTTCTGAATGTTGAGTTTTAAGCCACTTTTCACTCTCCTCTTCCATGTTCCTTAAGACGCTCTTTAGCTCTTCTTCACTTTCTGCCATAAGAGCAGTGTCATCTGCATATCTGAGGTTATTGATATTCCTTCCAGCAATCTTGATTCCAGCTTGTGCTTCATCCAGCTCAGCGTTTCTCATCATGAACTCTGCATATAAGTTAAATAAGCAGGGTGACAAAATACAGCCTTGGTGTACTTCATTCCCAATTTGAACCCAGTCTGTTGTTCCATGTCCAGTTCTAACTGTTGCTTCCTGACCTGCATAAAGATATCTCAAGAGGCAGGTCAGGTGGTCTGGTATTCCCATCTCTTTCAGAATTTTCCACAGTTTCTTGTGATCCACATAGTCAAAGGGTTTGGCATAGTCAATAAAGCAGAAATAGAAAGGTTTTCTGGAACTGTCTTACATTGTCAATGACCCAGAGGATGTTGCAATTTGATCTCTGGTTCCTCTGCCTTTTATAAATCCAGCTTGGATTCATATATTGTTGAATCCTGGCTTGGAGAATTTTGAGCATTACTTTACTAGCGTGTGAGATGCATGAACTTGTGAGGTAGTTTGAGTATTCTTTGGCATTGCCTTTCTTTGGGATTGGAATGAAAACTGACCTTTTCCAATCCTGTGGCCACTGCTGAGTTTTCCAAATTTGCTGACATAGTGAGTGCAGCACTTTCACAGCATCATCATTTGGGATTTGAAATAACTCCACTGGAATTCCATCACCTCCACCAGCTTTGTTTGTAGTGATGCTTCCTAAGGCCCACTTGACTTCACATTCCAAGATGTCTGGCTCTAGGTGAGTGATCACACCATCGTGATTACCTGGGTCATGAAGATCTTTTTTGTACAGTTCTTCTGTATATTCTTGCCACCTCTTCTTAATATCTTCTGCTTCTGTTAGGTCCATACCATTTATGTCCTTTACTGAGCTCATCTTCACATGAAATGTTCCCTTGGTATCTCTAATCATCTTGAAGAAATCTCTAGTCTTTCCCATTCTATTGTTTCCTCTATTTCTTTGCATTGATCACTGAGAAAGGCTTTCTTATCTCTCCTTGCTATTCTTTGGAACTCTGCATTCAAATGGGTATATCTTTCCTTCTCTCCTTTGCTTTTTGCTTCTCTTCTTTTCACAGCTATTTGTAAAGCCTCCTCAGACAGCCATTTTGCTTTTTTGTATTTCTTTTTCTTGGGGATGGTCCTAATCCCTGTCTCCTGTACAGTGTCATGAACCTCCATCCATAGTTCATCAGGCACTATGTCTATCAGATCTAGCCCCTTAAATCCATTTCTCACTTCCACTGTATAATCATAAGGGATTTGATTTAGGTCATACCTGAAAGGTCTAGTGGATTTCCCTACTGTCTTAAATTTTTTAAGTCTGAATTTGGCAATAAGGAGTTCCTGATCTGAGCCACAGTCTACTCCTGATCTTGTTTTTGCTGACTGTATAGAGCTTCTCCATCTTTGGCTGCAAAGAATATAATCAATCTGATTTCTGTGTTGACCATCTGGTGATGTCGATGTGTAGAGTCTTCTCTTGTGTTGTTGGACGAGGGTGTTTGCTATGACCAGTGCATTCTCTTTTTAAAACTCTATTAGCCAATATTCAGTTTAGTTCAGTTCAGTTCCTCAGTGGTGTCCAACTCTTTGCAACCCCATGAACCTCAACACACCAGGCCTCCCTGTCCATCACCAACTCCCGGAGCCTACCCAAACTCATGACTATTGAGTTGGTGATGCCTTCCAACCATCTCAATCCTCTGTCATCCCCTTCTCCTCCTGCCCTCAATCTTTCCCAACATCAGGGTCTTTTCAAATCAGTCAGTTCTTCATGTCAGGTGGCCAAAGTATTGGAGTTTCACCTACGCCAATATTATGCCTCCTTAAAAAAAAATAATTATAAGTACTCTGCTCAAGTTAACTTGAAAGTGTGTGGATAATGAATAAGGAGACACTTCTAAGATAAAAGCCAGTGAGATGTTAGGGATACCATGGGTTCAAAAACAGGCCAACTAAAATAAAAGGACAGCTTGCTGGGAAAAGAAATAGTGAAGGACCTGGTTTGATTTTTCAAATTAATGTTTATGATTCAACCAATATGATCTAAAAAAGGCAGTGACTTGTCAGTTCTAATTTGTGAAGCCAATTTTGCTTAACTCTTAGAATGGAAACTACATTTCATTATAGTAGAAGTGAATCTCAGTTGCTTTAACTAATTTAATGTTGATCCATCAAAATGATTGGAACATCTCTTTTCATTGTTGATAGTTCCCAGAAAAGACTTTGCATTTAAAAGTAGTATGGGAAATGTTATTTCAATCTTTCAAAATACTTTGTTTTAGCTTCCAAAACTATTCCAGTATCTTCTTATCTTGCTAATAATATAAAATAACTTTTTTGTTTTTGCCATCAGCTGTGAAACTTTAAGTGTGTCCAGTGTGAATAGTTCACAATGATTCATTTTAAGTAAGTATTTTGAGGCATATAATTTCTTAGTTAGCATATAATAGGCTAGTACTTTTTTAATAGGTTAAAATGTCTGATATTAATATCCGTCTTGTTAGTAATTATAGATATGAGCTTTTTAGCAGTTAGATGTTTAAGAAAATGATTACCTCTTTAAAATCCAAATCTTTTCATATGTATGTGTGCTAAGTCACTTCAGTCATGTCCAATTATTTAAACGTCCATAATTAAAAGGACCCTGCTGCCCTTTTATAAAATGAAGAACTATACCAAAATGTTTTGCTTTATAAATAAATTTGGAATTATTTATCTTAAAATCTCTAAGCTTTAAATAAAATAAGAAAAGTCTTTATATGCATTATAGACACATCCTGAGTTTCTGAATGTAGAATTTTATAGTTTAAATATTGAATTTTTTATTTACTTGATCTACTATATGTCTGGGGCTTCCTCAGTAGCTCAGTCAGTAAAGAATCCACCAACAATGAAGGAGACTGCCTGCAATGAAGGAGACCCAGTTTCAATTCCTGGGTTGGGAAGATCCCCTGGAGAAGGAAATGGCAGTCCACTCCAGTATTCTGCCTGGGGAATCCCATGGACAGAGGAGCCTGGTGGGTTACAGTCCATGGTATCGCAAAGAGTCAGACACGACTGAACATCTGAGCACACAGCACTAAATGTTTGCCCCCCTCTTTATCAAAGTACTTCCCAAACCCACTTCATTTCCCCCTTCTTTTGTTGTCCTTGAATCTGTCGTGTGTGTGTGTGTGTGTGTGTGTGTGTGTGTTCAGTTGTGTCCAACTCTTTACAATCCCGTGGACTGTAGACTGCTAGGCTTCTCTGTCCATGGAAATTTCCAAGCAAGAATACTAGAGTGTGTTGTCATTTTCTTCTCTAGGGGATCTTCCTGATCCAGAGATTGAACCCACAGCTCTTGGATCTCTTGTATTGGCCGGTGGATTCTTTACCATGTGCCAGCTGGGAAGCCCTTAAACCAGCACATTTACTAAAATAGGGGTTAGTAGATGTTATGGGCTTCCCTGGTTGCTCATCTGATAAAGAATCTGCCTGCAATGCAGGAGATCCCAGTTCAACTCCTGGGTCGGGAATATCCCCTGGAGAAGGGATAGGCTACCCATTCCTGTATTCTTGGGCTTCCTTGGTGGCTCACACAGGAAAGAATCTACCTGCAATGCAGGAGACCTAGGTTCGATCCCTGGGTTGGGAAGACCTCCTGGAGGAGAGCATGGCAACCCACTCCAGTAATCTTGCCTGGAGAATCCCCATGGACAGAAAGAGGAGCCTGGTGAGCTACAGTCCATGGGTTGGCAAAGAGTTGGAAATGACTGAGTGACTAAGTACACATATATATGTTTTAACACGAAGTTAAAGTAAAAAATAACACATACTTATGTCTTTCTCCTAAAATACTCATAACAGAAAGAACTATAAGAATCATAAATACCATCTCTTCTCAGATGACTTAGTGTTAAAGAATCCACCTGCCAAAGCAGGAAATGCAGGTTTGATCCCTGGGTCAGGAAGATTCCCTGGAGAAGGAATTGGCAACTCCAGTATTATTTTCCAGGAACTCCCATGGAAGAAGAGCCTCATGGGTTACAGTTCATGGTGTTACAAAAGAGTCAGACACAACTTAGCAACTAAACAACAACAAAACACTCATTAACATCAGACTGAAGGGATGGCATACTTGAAGACTTATCTACTTAGGCAGCAGATCATCGGAGCTTTGTTTTTCTTAGAAGGGGACAATTGTTAGTACTATTTCAGTATATGGCAAAGTAGATATAATCATTTCATTTAAAGCTCTATTCTTGATTTTTCAAAAATAAACTTTCAAATTTAGAGCAGTTTTATATTTACAGAAAGTTGAGAAGATAATGTAGAGAGTGACTATATCCCTGACATTAGCTCCCCCTTTCCCTGACATCTTGGGACTTCCCTGTAGCTCAGGTGGTAAAGAATCTGCCTGCAATGCAGGAGTCCCGGTTCGACCCCTGGGTCAGGAAAATCCTCTGGAGAAGGGAATGGTGACCCACTTCAATATTCTTGCCTGGAGAATTCCATGGACAGAGGAGCCCAGCCAGATACAGGCCATGGGTTCACAGAGTTGGACATGACTGAGTGACTAACACTCCACTTCTGACATCTTACATATTATGTTACATTCATCACAACTAATGAACCTAAATTGTTATTATCTCAAGTCTATAGTTGATCCAAATTTCTTTGGTTTTTATCTAGTATCTTTTTCTGTTTCCAGGACTCCATCCAAGATACCATTTTGCATATAGTAATTCTTTAGGCCTTTCTTGGCTGTGATTATTTCTAAGATTTTTCTTGTTTTGATAACCAAAATGAAAATCACATATATTTTATCATATGTATTCTTCCAGAAGCTTTATATTTTTTGCATCTTACATTTAGATTCATGATCCATTTTGAATTAATTTCTTGTATTGTCTATGTCTAGGGTTTTTGTTGTTGTTATTCTTGTTTGGTTTGCTTGTATGTTTTGCATTTGGATGTCCAGAATTTAGGCTCAATTTGTAGAAAAGATTATTCTTTCTCAATCAAATCAAATCAAATGGGCTTCCCAGGTGCTCAGATGGAAAATTCCATGGACAGAAGAGCCTGGTAGGCTATAGTCCATGGGGTCGCAAAGAGTTGGACAGGACTGAGCGCCTTCACTTGTCTCAATCAAATTGTCTTTGGTTCTTTGTCAAAATCAGTTGACTATATAACTATGAGCCTGTTTCTGGGTTGTCTATTCTGCTTCATTGATCTGTATTTCTATTTTATCATCAGTACCATACTCTTGAAGTAACTTAATAGAAATGAAGGAAGAAGGGAGAGAGAGATTACAAAGAAGTATTTTATACAAACATAGAGGCTGTCTAGTCCTAGAATCTAAAGGGTGAGTAGATAAGCTGGAAGCCCAGGAAAGCCAATGGTCTAGTTCCAATTTAAGTCTGAAGACTTGAGAATTAGAACATCAAACAGTGTAGTTCCCATCTAGAAGCCAGCTCAAGACTCAGAAAGAGCCAATATTTCAGTTTAAATCTGAAGGCAAGAAAATGCCAATGTCCCAACCTATCAGGCATGAAGAATTCTTCCCTACTCAGGATAGGGTCAACTTTTGTCTTCTATTTGGGCCTTCAACTATTTGAATGAAACTCACTCACATAGTTCCCTGGTGGCTCAGACAGTAAAGAATCCACCTGCAATGGGGGAGACTTGGGTTAGACCCCTGGGTTGGGAAGAATCCCTGGAAGAGAGCACTGCAATCCACTCCAGTATTCTGGAGAATTCCCATGGACAGGAGAGCCTGGCAGGCTACAGTCCATGGGGTGGCAAAGAGTCAGACATAACTGAGTGACTAAGCGCGCGCGCGCGCGCACACACACACACACACACACACACACACATTATAAAAGGTAATTTGATGAACTTAGTCTACCAATTTAAATGTTCAGTTCAGTTCAGTCGCTCAGTCGTGTTTGACTCTTTGCGACCCCATGGACTGCAGCACGCCAGGCTTCCCTGTCCATCACCAGCTTCCGGAGCTTACTCAAACTCATGTCCATCGAATCAGTGATGCCATCCAACTATTTCATCCTCTGAGTCCCCTTCTCCTCATGCCTTCAATCTTTCCCAGCATCAGGGTCTTTTCTAGTGAGTCAGTTCTTCACATCAGGTGGCCAAGGTATTGGAGTTTCAGCTTCAACATCAGTCCTTCCAATGATTATTCAGGACTGATTTAAATGTTAGCCTCATCTGAAAACCCCCCTCACAGAATGTTTAATCAAATATCTGGGCATCTTGTGGCCCAGTCAAGTTGACACATAAAATTAAACACTGCACTTTTCTTTCTTTTTTTTGTCGTATTGCACTCTCCTGAAATCCCAGTACAATGTTGAATCTTTGCGATGAGAAAGGGCAACCTTGTCCTGTTTCCCTATCTTAGGGAGAAAGTGGCCAATTGCTAACCACTAAGTATGTTGTCAGCTATAGGGTTTTTGTGGGTGCTCTATATCATTTGAGATAGTTCTTTGATATTCCTCATTTGTTGAGAGGATTTTTATTGTTGTATTTGGTCATGAATTGGTGTTTGCTTTTGTCAAAATACTTTTCTGCACTTGATGATATAATCACATGATTTTTGTTTGATGTGATAGATTACACTGATACATTTTTTGAATGTGGAGCCAGTCTTATTCATCTACAATAAATCCCACTGACTTTTGGCATATAATTTTCTTAGCTATATTTCCTGATATTTTGTTAAGGATATACTTTGCATATACTTTCATAAGAGTTATTGGTCATTGGTTTTTAATTTTTATTTCTTGTAATATTTCTGACTTCCATATTACAAATTCTGTAAGTTTTTAACCTCATGTATTTTGATCCTCTTTTGTTAGGCATATACACATTTAGGATTATGTGTCTTATTGGAGAAATGGACCTTTTATAATTATGCAATGTTTCTCTTTATTCTTGATAATTTTCATCATTCAGAACTTTATCAAGTATCATAGCTATTTCAGATTTCATTAGTTTTATTATGATAGATCTTCATTCTTTTCTTTTTAACCTATCTGAATCTTCATAATTATATTGGATTTCTTATAAATAATATAACTTGCTTTGTTAATTATTTTCAGAATATTTTTTCTATTTTAAAACAATTTAGCATTATTTAGACTAGTAGTATTCTTAACTTACAAAATAATACTTAAATGGAAAGCAGTAGTAGCCAAAAATAAAGTAAGAATTACTTAGGCTATAAGAATACATTTAGAAGGGCTGCAATATCTCTTTGATCTTTTAAAATTCAAATTTACTCTGCTGTTCATTTTAATTTCTCTCATGGCATTTGATTTTTTGTAATTAGTTTTTAATATGCTTCCAAAGATATCTGGGGTAAAATCAGGATTATAATTGCTTCTAGCTGACATCAAATTAAAAGAATTTATTGAAATAATTTCCTTTATGGTTATATTAGAAATGTAGCTAGAACTATAGTGAATAATTTTATTAATTGTCTTCTATTGTAGATTGATGATGAGATGTTGATCAGTTGTTAGTAAAATTTAACGGGTGCTTATAACAGGTTTGTAATCAGATAGGCAAAGTTTCAAATTCTTATTATGTCAGGTGTCTATTAGATGACTGTGAACACATTATTTAAAATGTCTAAATTGCAAATATCAACTAATATAGGATTCAAATAAATAAGGTGTAGACTCAGAGGAATGTAGGTTCTTGACCATGCTCTACCATTTATTAGCTATATAAATTAAGTCCACTTACTTAATTTTCCTGAGTTCATTTTCTCATCTGTTAAGTGATATTTAACAACTGAGTGATAGTGATTTTTAATTAAATGCATTTTATATTATACTACCAATTAAATATAAATTAGAAGGTGCCTCAGAATGCTTAATTGGAGAAGGAAATGGCAACTCACTCCAGTGTTCTTGCCTGGAGAATCCCAAGGATAGCAAAGCCTGGTGGGCTGCTGTCTGTGGGGTCGCACAGAGTCGGACACGACTGAAGTGACTTAGTAGCAGCAAGAATGCTTAATACAAGATAGCTCCTAAATAAAAATTAAACTTGTTTTTAATTCTAGAATTAGAAATAATTAAGAATACATGATTTTTGATTTTTCTCAGCCTTTTATGGTTTTTTGTTTCTTTCTCTACATAGGACTTTTCTCACTAACATCTCTTTGAAAATCTCATTTTCCCTTGCCAGGAGGTTAAAAAACAGAAAAATAAATATGTTACATTCAGCGGAAAAAGAAGACTCTGAGGGAAGGATAAAATGCTCCAATTAAGGGCCAAATATATGAATTATCACACAGGAATTTTGTGACTTCTGCTACAAATGATCTGCTATTCAGAGATAAACTTTTTTCTTTTTGGCCATGTACTATACAATGGTGTTTGTTAATAGTTCTGAGTTTCTTGTAGATGAGCTATTATTGTAAGTGATGACATGGAAATAAGCATCTGCAGTGGTAGAAATGAGATTTCTAAGTCTGCTCTGCTAATTTTTGTCTCTGTGTCTATGTCAAATTTCCTATTTTTGTTTTAATTTATTAAAAATAGGAAATTTTTAATTTGCTGCTAAAATTAGCAATTTTATTGCTCATTTATTACACTTTCCCTCTTGGATTTATATTACACTTTCCATCTTGGATTTCAGGACTCTGTATTTTAAAGGGTTATATGTTCTTCTACTTCTGCTAACGAAAGAAGACTTGCTGAGGGACATTTCTTCCACAATAAGCAAATGTACAGCTAAACAATATACATGAAATGACAGTCTTCAGATATTATTAAAAAAATCAGTGTATGACTGTGATAACTAAGAGAAGGGAAATTAATAAGAATTAGCCTTTAAGATGCTTTTGAACTGTGGTGTTGGAGAAGACTCTTGAGAGTCCCTTGGACTGCAAGGAGATCCAACCAGTCCATTCTGAAAGAGATCGGCCCTGGGATTTCTTTGGAAGGAATGATGCTGAAGCTGAAGCTCCAGTACTTTGGGCACCTCATGTGAAGAGTTGACTCATTGGAAAAGACTCATGCTGGGAGGGATTGGGGGCAGGAGGAGAAGGGGACAACAGAGGATGAGATGGCTGGATGGCCTCACTGACTCAATGGACGCGAGTCTGAGTGATCTTGGGAGTTGGTGATGGACAGAGAGGCCTGGCGTGCTGCAATTCATGGGGGCACAAAGTGTCGGATACGACTGAGCGACTGAGCTGAACTGAACTGAACTGAATCTCAACTAACAACCTGAAGACAGTTTCTGTGTCACAGTGTTGGGAGGGCTAACTAGACAGGGCCTACTGATCCTAGTGTGTTGAAAAGTCAGAAAGCATAATTTACAAGGAAAAAGGTAGCTAGCTTGTGTGATGCTGAGTATGTAAAAGGAAAGAACTGCCCACAGAAAGATAGCAAGCTCTGGCTCTTTGCCTGAGAAATGATCTGCCTATGTGTGAAAAGTCAGGGAAAGAACCAGCCAAGAGAAGCAGCCTCCAAACTGTCCCAGAGCTCACATAGACCTGGGAATATTTGGTGTTCCTTCAAGAAAAAGTGGAGATTACTCATAACATACAGAACATTTGATAGAATACTCAAAAACACATTGCCCTAGTAGCTGAGCTAGGTTAGACTACTCTGGGATTGTAACAAGAGCTTGCTTCAAAAGGATCAGACTGATCCACTGTTATTTAATGAACCAGAACAAAATCCAACATTCTTCTAAGAAAGTAAAAAAAAAAAAAAAAAAATTCCAGCAATCAACAGTGTAATTAAAAGGTATGCAAGAAACAAAAAAATAAAATTTATAGCGAGGGAAAATTTGAAAAAAGGAAACATACTAAAATGGAGGCTAGAGAACTCATCATCAGCATATCTATACCATAGGAACATTAATACGATTCCTTATGTATTTTAGATCTACAAAGGGGATACAGAGTAGTAATGGCAAATATGTAAATAAATATATTTTGCTTTTCATTTTCTTCAGTTTCATCTCTTGGAAAGATAATTGTTTAAAGCTGATGTAATAACAATATGTTATGAACTTTATAATATATCAAAGGAGAATAAGTAAGTGGAAGTATACTGTTGTAAGGTATTATACATTAAGTGGCATTATGTTATCTAAGAATAGACTAATAGATTAAAGAGGTATGCGTAAAGCTTGAGAAACTACAGAAGAATAAAACAAAGAAGTATAGCTGATAAAACTAAAGCAGAGATAAAATCATGAATATCTATTTATATAAAAGACATAGAAGAAAAATGGCAATGAATAAATTGAACAAATATAAAGCAGAAAAATCATGTTGGTAAATATAATAAATGTAAATAGTCTGAACACTGCAATGAAAAGGCAGAGAGTATTCACATTGGGTAAAGTGGCAAGATCCAATTTGATGTTAAGTAAAAGAAGCCAGACAAAAAATGTTATACAATCTATGATTTAATTTATATAGACTTATATAAATGGCAAAATTTTAGTGACAGAAAAAAACAGCCGTGTTTGCTAGAAGCTGGAAGTGAGGAGATAAAATTGATTTCTGTTGAATTTGACTGCAGTTTAGAAGGGAATTGGAGAAGGAAATGGCAACCCACTCCAGTGTTCTTGCCTGGAGAATCCCAGGGACGGGGGAGCCTGGTGGGCTGCCGTCTATGGGGTCGCACAGAGTCGGACACGACTGAGGTGATTTAGCAGCAGTTTAGCAGTTAGAAGGGAATGGCAACTCACTCCAGTATTCTTGCCTGGATAATTCCATGAACAGAAAAGTCTGGCAGGGTACAGTCCATGGGGTCTCAGAGAGTTGAACACGACTCAGTGACTCTCTCTCTCTCTCACACACACACACACACACAGAAGATTATGTAAATCTTCTTTATCTTAATTGTGGGAGTGATGGTAAAACTATTTGTATTTGGTAAAATTTATCAAATTGAGCACTTAAAGTGAGCAAATTTTATTATATGACATCATTCAATAAAAATGAATTTTAAAGAGTTTATGAATATTCACGTTTAGAAATCGGGAATGGTTTCTAAGGAGACTTTCTTTCTGCTAGATTCTTTTAGTTTTCAGATTTTTATATTTAGTTGTGGATTTGAAGAGGATGAAGAGATTATCAAAGTATTCAATTCATATAGGTATTCAGTAAATTATTCTTAATAATTTCTGAAGTTGATACTCAAAATGGGCAAATTTGAGGTAAGGAATCAAGTCAGTATTAGCACAATGTATTTTTAAAATCTAAAATGCCTTGAACATATTGCCTTTGTGATTTCTCATTTCAGGTTCCCAAAATTATGCTTCCTCCTGGTTAGCTGGCAGAATAAAACCAATGGCAGCTCCACTGGTCACAGTGAGATTCAAAACCATTGCATAGTTGAGCAGGCTATTGGAAGAAGCTTCTTTATATTGTGTGTGTTAGTCATTCAGTCGTGTCAGACTCTTTGCGACCCCATGGACTGTGGTCTGCCAGGCTCCTCTCTCCATGGAATTCTCCAGGGAAGAATACTGGAGTGGGTAGCCTTTCCCTTCTCCAGGAGATCTTCCCGACCCAGATATCAAACCCAGGTCTCCTGTATTGCAGGCAGATTCTTTACTATCTAAGCCACCAGGAAAGCCCACTTTTTATTATGCAAGCCAATAAATGCATTCTTTCCAGAGTTGTTTTCCTACTGCCAGAAAAATTTCACAAGGATTGTTTTTAATCATTAGAATCTATTCTGATGCCAATAGGTTAGCATACATTTGTTGTTAGTTAATATTGTGTGTTGCTGCTAAGTCACTTCAGTCATGTCCGACTCTGTGTGACCCCATAGATGGCAGCCCACAAGGCTCCTCCATCCCTGGGATTCTCCAGGCAAGAACACTGGAGTGGGTTGCCATTTCCTTCTCCAGTGCATGAAAGTAAAAAGAGAAAGTGAAGTTGCTCAGTCATGTCCGACCCTCAGCGACCCCATGGACTGCAGCCTACCAGGCTCCTCCGTCCATGGGATTTTCCAGGCAGGAGTACTGGAGTGGGGTGCCATTGCCTTCTCCGAATATTGTGTGTTAACATCCCTATTATGTAAGCAATATAATTTTTTAAAAGGGGATGAAACTTGTAAAACATTAAGAGTGGCTTGAGCTAGTGTTTGAGTAAGCAATAAGAATATTTTAGAACTTGAACCAAAGGTTTACACATGTGTATAGATGGTAAAATGAGACCCTTTAGCAAATGGGCTTTAATTGTAGGTGGTGATGTTTTATGACATTTCTTTTAGCTATTTGCTGCTTATCTTGAAACTAGTGATGATGAGACATTTGAATTTTATCCATAAAGAAATCAGAAACAGGAAATGCAAGCTTATGTCACAAGTGACTGGGTTCTCTCTGGTAATTTAAGGTCCTGGAATTCACTTAAACTAAGATAAATTGTCAGAAGTGTCCCCCTGGGTGTCCATTAGAGCTTTATGGCAGATTTAAGGACTTGGAATAGCTTCATTCTGGACCCAGAAGACCTGAGTGTCTCTTTGATCAATTATTGTACTTCCATTAAAATATTTTTACTTTACTGTGGGGGCATCTTGATCACTCTGCATCTAGCTTCAGCTGTCAGATCATCTAAGTCTTTTATTCAAAAGGTTATATCACTCCTCTCTGCTAGTGTGTTCAATGTTTAAGGAGTCCAACTCACAGCTGATACAAATTTTTCCTGCTGGACTAAGAATCGACTTCACTTTGCAGTGAAAGATGTTCATCATAAAATATCCTAGTGAGATTCATGGGCTGGCCTCTTATACAGTTTGGATGATAGAGTAGCATAAACAGCAGCCTTGATACCTCAGCTATGTTAACAAAATTCTATGATAATGAAAGTGCTTGATATATAACATAATAGTATTTGTAACTTTGTAGTATTTCTTTGCATTTCAGTTTTGAATTGAAGAGTCTTCATTGAAAATGGTTAATCACCACCCAAAAGATTGTTAACTGTAGGTACCAAATCTTTTGTTCCTTGAGTATGTATTGAACTGGTTATTTAGAAAACATATCATACAATGAAATGAATGCTCATACCTCTCTGTATTAAAGACATGAAAATTAATTAGAAATCTGAAAGATACTTTGATTTCTTGAAATATGCTATATATGTGTGTGTTTGTGTGTGTGTGTGTGTAGTAGTAGTACTTTAATAGTGTTAATAATATATTTCCTTATCCTTTTTAAAAATTTATTCATTTAATTGAAGGCTAATTACTTTACACTATTGTAGTGGGTTTTGCCATACACTGACATGAATCAGCCATGGTTTACATGTATGCTCCATCCTGAACCCCCCTCCCAGCTCCCTCCCCATCCCATCCCTCTGGGTCATCCCAGTGCACCAGCCCTGAGCACCTTGTCTCATGCATAGAACCTGGACTGGTGATCTGTTTCACATATGATAATATACATGTTTCAGTGCTATTCTCTCAGATCATCCCACCCTTGCCTTCTCCCACAGAGTCCAAAAGACTTTTCTATACATCTGTGTCTCTTTTGCTATCTCATATATTTCCTTATCCTTAAATGGAAGTTCTTCTTTGTTACTTGTCATAGTCACTTTTATTTATAATTTCTAGTTCTTTCCTTTGTTTTGTGTTTTAATAGCACTTATACACAGGTTTTAGTGTTCAGTTAAAAATAGTGGATTCTTATTGATTTGTATTAATTGGTTCTGGCTTTAATATATATATATATATATATATATTTTAATTGGATTCCCATTGGTTTGTATTAATTGGTTCATAAGCCAAGCTAGTGGAATATACTCTAATATAGAAAAGAAAGATCAGGTTAACATCTCTGTCTTGCAAGTTAGTGGCATATAAACATCCCAGCCTTAGAGAAAAGTTCTTGTGTCAGTGTGTCGTTAGTTGGCACAGATTCATGTCAAGCAATCAAAGAAGTCAAGTTTCATATATACTTGTATTTAATTATTTTCAATAGCATCACACATACTCAAAAAGTTACAATCATTATAATGCTATATGTGAGAGTTGGAATATAAAGAAAGCTGAGCACTGAAGAATTGATGCTTTTGAACTGTGGTGTTGAAGAAGACTCTTGAGAGTCCCTTGGACTGCAAGGAGATCCAACCAATCCATCCTAAAGGAGATCAGCCCTGGGTATTCATTGAAAGGACTGATTTTGAAGATGAAACTCCAATACTTTGACCACCTGATGCGAAGAACTGACTCATTTGAAAAGACCCTGATGCTGGAAAGATTGAGGGCAGGAGGAGAAGGGGACGACAAAGGATGAGATGGTTGGATGGCATCACTGACTCAAAGGTCATGGGTTTGAGTGGACTCCGGGAGTTGGTAATGGACAGGGAGTCCTGGTGTGCTATGGTTCATGGGATCTCAAAGAGTCAGACATGACTGAGCGACTGAACTGAACTGAATGCTATATAGTATAGTACTTTGTCGCTCAGTCGTGTCTGACTCTTTGCGACCCCATGGACTGTAGCCTACCAGGCTCCTCCCTCCATGGGATTCTCCAGGCAAGAGTACTGGAGTAGGTTGCCATTTCTTTCTCTAGGGGATCTTCCCAACCCAGGGATCGAACCCAGGTCTTCTGCATTGCGGGCAGACGCTTTAACCTCTGAGCCACCATAGGATAATAGTAATGGTAAGAAATGAGATATTTGTAAATATTATGATAGTAAAATCAGAGGAGGAAGCAATAGGCTTTCAGCTTAAACTAGCCACCACTACAAGTTACTAAGAGGACAGAGCAATGCTTAAATGTTGAATGACAATCAACCTGATGCATAAGTATCATTAATAGTATTAATTATAATTTAAGATTTGTATTCATAACAGTTTGCTTTTCTATGTACCTTGAGCTCTATGTGTGTTTTTGAATAATTGTTTAACTTGAACAATTTGTGAATGCTGTATGTGGGCTTCCCAGTTGGAGCTAGTGGTAAAGAACTTGTCTGCCTGTGCAGGAGACATAAGAGATGTGGGTTCAATCCCTGGGTTGTGAAGATCCCCTGGAGGGGTCATGGCCACCCACTCCAGTATTCTTGCCTGAAGAATCCCGTGGACTGAGGAGCTTGACCGGCTACCATCTGTGGTGTCGCAGAGTCGGACAGGACTAAAGCTGACTTAGCATGCATGCACGCACAACTCATATCTATTTTCTAAAATTCTCTAATTTTCTTTTTTACTGTATTTTCTCTTTGCTCTCTCTTGTGCTTATATAGATAAATATCAGGTTAGGTGTTTAGGTTTTGTACAGTGTTCTGGGGTGGTCATATCAAAGTACCACAAATTACATGGATTAAAATTTTAGAAATGTACTCTCTCATACTTATGGAGGCTAGAAGTCCATAGTCTAGGTAGGTGTTGGCAGGACGGTTTCCTGCTGGAGGTTCTGAGAGAGCATTTATTCACCGCATCTCTTGTAGCGTCTGATGATTGCCAGAGATAGCATTTCTTGGCTATAGACACATCTCTTCATTCTCAGGCTCCATCTTCACTTAACATTCTCATCTCTGCGTGTCTGTGCCTCTTTTCTTACAAGGACAGCAGTCATGTTGAATTCAGGGTCCACTTTAATCAAGTATGATCTCATCTTAACTTGATTATATTAAAGTCCTCATTTCCAAATAACTCCACATTTAAGGGTACCGGGAGTTGGGACTTCAATATCTTTTTTGTGGGACATGATTCAAACCACAACAAGTGTTTACAGAACATGGATATAACCCAGATGCAGAGGGTTTCTGCATCTTACTTTCTTCATGGAAATCTTTTGACAGCAATTGTTATAGCTTTAATACATTTTAAAATGTTTGTATAATTTTAGTTATCTTAAAATTTTATTGTATTAATTATCATAGTTACTTAAAAGAAAATAATTTTTATTCTTTTTAGTAATCTTATTTAGTTCATGATGTAGAAGCTAGCAAACTTATTCATCTATTCATCACTGCTAGACATTCATTTTTTTTTCCAGGTTTTTGTCACTACAAACCAACTTCATAAGTACCTTAGTACCTATGGTCTTACCAGTTGGTTCTTCTGTAACTGTGTAATAGATCCATGAATTTGGGATCAAAAGGGAGATATTTTAAAACTTTCTAGTGTTACCAGGTTAGTTTCCAAAGGCATAATAATTTATCTTTCCTTGAACAATTAACAAGCATAGGCCTTCTGTTGCATCTCTGCTGGAATAGGTGTTGATATTAAAAAAAAAAATCTTTAGGGTGATGAGTATAAAGTGATATTTTATTGCTTTAAAATACATTTCCTCCAAGTGGGTTTAACCCTATTTTCATATCTTTTGAGAGCATTTGATGAATGCCTTTTCCCTATCAATTCACATGAACCTGTGGATATGTTATCTCTAGCATCTGCCTTATAAAGATTTTTCTCAAAAATCTTTCTCTGCTGACTTTCCATGAAAAAATTTTTTATAACTTTTATGACCAAGTATAAACTATCTTTTAAAATATAGGTTCTGGATTAATGGTTTTGGCTGAGCAACTTTTCCCAGGAGAAGTTGATCCGTCATCTCTTAGGTCAATTTTTTGTGGACCCTAATACTTGTCCTCCATATTCTTTCAGTGTTTATTTCTCATACTAATAGAACCCTTGGATTTTCATTGTGCCAATTACTACTTTGACAAGAGTGAGCTTGACAGGTTTCCTTGTAGTCTTGGTGTGTCCTTGTTATTCAACTCTGTTAAAATACATGAAATGTGAGCAGATGATGTCATGCCTCTTCCCTTGCTTTCTCTACACTGCCAGGAATGTTTCTGAGTCATGTTGGAACATAAGGATGTGATCAATACCCCAAAATTTCAAAGTAGCTAGGTGGAAGGAAGGTTGATTCTTGATATTGTGGAGCCATCATATGGTCCCCAGACATAAGCTTCATGGAAATCTTCATGGAAATTGTGTTTAAACCACTGATATTTTAAGATTCAGTTATAGAGGACACGTGTGCTAAGTCACTTCAGTCATGTCCTACTCTGTGAAACCCTGTGGACTGCACCCTGCCAGACTCCTCTGTCCTTGAAATTCTCTAGGAAAGGATACTGGAGTGGGTTGTCATGCCCTCTTCCAGGGGATCTTCCCAACCCAGGGACTGAACTTGTGTCTCTTAGGTTTCCTGCATTGGCTTTGCCACTGGTGCCATCTGGGAAGCCCTATAGAGGCCACAACTGCACTCAGAATAATATAGCCACCTAAGAAGCACAAGACTTCCCTGGTGGCTCAGATGGTAAAGCGTCTGTCTACAATGTGGGAGACCTGGGTTCGATCCCTGGGTCGGGAGTTCCCTGGAGAAGAAAATGGCAACCCACTCCAGTACTCTTGCCTAGAAAATCCCATGGACGGAAGAGCCGGGTAGGCTACAGTCCATGGGGTCACTAAGAGTCGGACACAACTGAGTGACTTCACTTTCTAAGAAGCACATGTGTGCCATATTGAGAAACTACGTTAACTATCTGTCAGAGGATCTTTGGAGAGAGTAGCATTATTTGGGATTCCATTCACGCAAAAAGATTGATTTGCCTACATAATGGTCTGTTTGCAAAAATAAAATATTATTCCTATTATTTTCCAGCATATAGTTTAATGTCTCATTAATATTTCTGTATTTATTCAGACACCTGGTAATTATTTTTCTGAGGCAACACTAACAGAAGGCTAAAGAAGTTCAAATAATGATTTTACAAGAATAAGTTGTAGGCTCAGAGTAAAGTTTGATGTTTTCGGTGGTGGATGTGAGGTTTCCTAAGACAGCAGGACAAATGAGCATTTAATACCTGTTTGCTTTATTGAATAGCAGCCACTCTCTCTCCAAATTCTCTCTGCAATTCTATCTTCACACATTCTAAAAGTACAGTTTGATCTAAAAATATATTTTTATTCTCTTAAGTACCAATTCTTATATATGCCATTTTTATCAATATCAATCTTTTATACTGAAGCATTTAACTTTAATAAAAGCTTAATAGGAAAAATAATATTAAATGTGATGTTATCTTTTTCTCCCCGCCCCACTCCCTCCGCTGCTTTCACTAATGTATCTCTTTCATTCTAACCTTGCAGTGTTGTCTTTTTTCAGATTGCAACTTCAATCACCTTCTCATCTCCCTCCGCATTTCCCTAACTATCTCTCCCACTTTTTCTAAGATCCCGAACTGAACTTGTTTCTTCCCCATGCAAGCGTAAATTCTTTTCCTGTTGTCTTCAAATTTCAGTTTGATGCATGCTTAGTCACTCAGCTGTGTCTAATTAGGTCTTTGCAACTCCATGGACTGTAGCCAACCAGGCTCCTCTGTCCATAAGATCTCCAGGCAAGAATACTGGAGTGGGTTGCCATTTTCTCCTCCAGGGAATCTTCCCAACCCAGGGATGGACCCACGTCTCTTGCATTTCCTGCAGTGGCAGATTGATTCTTTACAGCTGAAGCCACATGTGAAGTCTATAAAGAGAAGCATGCTGTCACCACCTTGATTTTCTCAGAAATTCTGAAGAGGAATATTTCCCCTTTACTTACTCAGAGTTAGTAAGATAGAATAGCTTATTCATGAACACCTCCAAGGTGAGACTGGGTCAACCTCTATTCCTTTCTCTGTTTCAGGGCTGGATTGAAAAGGTCAGTGGTTCCCTTCTCTCTAATGGTGAGGAGGAGTGAAGGCTGAGGATCTGGTTTTCAAGGGCAGATGGGTTGAGAGAGGCGCATTCTATGATGCTTTCTGTCTGTTTGCAGCTGGGTTTGTGCACCAAATTGTCATCCTTCTTGGGGCTGGCAAAGTGTTTGCAAAATAGTTGAATGTGTAAAACTGTTAGGGAAGTAAGAGAAAGCCTCAACTTAATATCAGATCAAAGCCACACTCAAGCCCACCAAATACATCAAAATCCATGCATTTTTTGAGTTATTAAACTCCACATATCTAGTGAGAAAACTTGTGCTCTCCTGAATTCCTGTATCCTTATCTTCAATTGCTTAAACTGATTGATAAGAGAGGAAAAAGTTGGCAAATTAGAACTTCTTTGATATGTTACAAGGTCCACTGACATCAGGTCCTGTATTTCTCTTCATCTTTTGGGACAACACTCTACCTTTCCATTTGTCCTAAGCTGACTAAAAAAATTATTCATAACATAAGGTTGAGAGTTATGTTTATTTGGCAGAAATTTTTAAGACTTCAAGTCCAGGATGCAACATCTCAAGTAACCCTGAAAGAACTCCTCCAAGGAGTCGTGAATAAAAGTCAGTTTACACAAGAGTTTTACAACAAAGGGCAGGTAGTCTTAATGTTGAAAGACTATTGTTAATTGAAGAAAATCAGATATCCCAAGTAAAAGATTTAGTACTTTTCTATGTATGGAAAGATACCAGTCTGTGCTCATTAAAATCATTCTTTTGATATATACCCCCCTTGGTGGTTCAGACAGTAAAGAAATGCCTGCAATGCAGGAAACGTGGGTTTTATCCTTGGGTCAAGAAGATCCCCTGGAGGAGGAAATGGTAACCCTTTCCAATATTCTTGTCTGGAGAATTCCATGGATAGAGGAGCCTGGCAGGCCACAGTCCATGGGGTTGCAAAGAGTCAGACACGACTGAGTGACTAACACACTTTTCAGCTATCTGGGGCATGTATACTGTGTTTTCATATCCTGAGTTCCCTTAGGGCTTACCAGCTCACTATCCATTGGTGGCTGCAATCGCTGATGACTGTGACATCCTATGTTTCCTGATATAGTAGGTAATGCTCCATTTCTCACCTGTGATGCAAGAGAGATAAAAGTGTAGATGAATCTTCCAAGAAATGAAGGAAAGTGGAATAAAGGGAGAGAAAAAGGAGGGAAAATAAAAAACAGAGCAGAAAAAAAAAACAGCAAAAAAGTGAGAATGACAACTTGAACATATTTTTTTTAAGGATTCTTGACAAGATTCTCCGGATTTGGAAATTAGAAGCCACTTTTGTTTCTGATGCTGAAAATTCAGCTTCTCTGTGCACTGGTGCAGAACTGAATCTAGGAGACAGAGTTTTGAGCGAAGTAGAAAAAGATAGCTTTATTGCTTTGCCAGGGAAAGGAAAACACAGTGGCTTCCTTCCTTGAGAAATTATGTGTTTCAACCCAAGAGGATATGATAAGGAGTCTTAAAACAAAACCTTAGGATGGGGTTGCTGATGACATTAGGGTGTGTGTAGTATGGTGAATTACTTAATATTAATGTAATGTGTACTTGAAATTTACTTTGAGAATAAATACACACAGTAAATAATGAAGTAATAGATATGATAATTAACTTGATTATGGTAATAATTTTACAATGTATATATGTTAAAATATCATGCTGCATAAATTAAACATAATGAATTTTATTTGTCAATAATACCTGAGTAAAACTGGACAAAGAATACACTCATTTATTAATTCCATTTATATTTATTTAATGCTTCAGTTCAGTTCAGTTCATTTCAGTTCAGTTGCTCAGTCGTGTCGGACTCTTTGTGACCCCATGAATTGCGGCACGCCAGGCCTCCCTGTCCATCACCAACTCCCGGAGTTCACTCAGACTCACATCCATCGAGTCAGTGATGCCATTCAGCCATCTCATCCTCAGTCGTCCCCTTCTCCTTCTACTTCCAATCCCTCCCAGCATCAGAGTCTTTTCCAATGAGTCAATTCTTCGCGTGAGGTGGCCAAAGTACTGGAGTTTCATCTTTAACATCATTCCTTCCAGGAAATCCCAGGGCTGATCTCCTTCAGAATGGACTGGTTGGATCTCCTTGCAGTCCAAGGGACTCTCAAGAGTCTGCTCCAACACCACACTTCAAAGCATGAATTCTTCAATGCTCAGCCCTCTTCACAGTCCAACTCTCACATCCATACATGACCACTGGAAAAACCATAGCCTTGACTAGACGGACCTTAGTCAGCAAAGTAATGTCTCTGCTTTTGAATGTGCTATCTAGGTTGGTCATAGCTTTTCTTCCAAGGAGTAAGCATCTTTTAATTTCATGGCTGCAGTCACCATCTGCAGTGATTTTGGAGCCCAAAAAAATAAAGTCTGACACTGTTTTCACTGTTTCCCCGTCTAGTTCCCATGAAGTGATGGAACAGGGATGCCATGATCTTTGTTTTCTGAATGTTGAGCTTTAAGCCAACTTTTTCACTCTCCATTTTCACTTTCATCAAAAGGCTTTTTAGTTGCTTTTCACTTTCAGCCATAAGGGTGGTGTCATCTGCATATCTGAAGTTATTGATATTTCTCCCAGCAATCTTGATTCCAGCTTGTGATTCTTCCAGCCCAGGGTTTCTCATGATGTACTCTGCATTTAAGTTAAATAAGCAGGGTGACAATATACAGCCTTGACGTACTCCTTTTCTTATTTGGAACAGTCTGTTGTTCCATGTCCAGTTCTAACTGTTGCTTCCTGACCTGCATACAGATTTCTCAAGAGGCAGGTCAGGTGGTCTGGTATTCCCATCTCTTTCAGAATTTTCCACAGTTTACTGTGATCCACACAGTCAAAGGCTTTGGCATAGTCAATAAAGCAGAAATAGATGTTTTTCTGGAACTCTCTTGCTTTTTCCATGATCCAGCAGATGTTAGCAATTTGATCTCTGGTTCCTCAGCCTGTTCTAAAACCAACTTGAACATCTGGAAGTTCACAGTTCACATATTGCTGAAGCCTGGCTTGGTGCATTTTGAGCATTACTTTACTAGCGTGTGAGATGAGTGCATTTGTGTGGTGGTTTGAGCATTCTTTAGCATTGCCTTTCTTTGGAATTGGAATGAAAACTGACCTTTTCCAGTCCTGTGGCCACTGCTGAGTTTTCCACATTTGCTGGCATATTGAGTGGAGGACTTTCACAGCATCATCTTTCAGGATTTGAAATAGCTCCACTGGAATTCCATCACCTCCACTAGCTTTGTTCGTAGTGATGCTTTCTAAGGCCCACTTGACTTCACATTCCAGGATGTCTGGCTCTAGGTGAGTGATCAAACCATTGTGATTATCTGGATCATGAAGATCTTTTTATTCAGTTCTTCTGTGTATTCTTGCCACCTCTTCTTAATATCTTCTGCTTCTGTTAGGTCCCTACCATTTCTGTCCTTTATTGAGCCCATCTTTGCATGAAATGGTCCCTTGGACATTTAAATTCTATTTAATGCTTACATTATATTATCCATTATTTTGAGGACTAAACCAAGTGCTACATTTCTCAAATTCTCACTAGTAGAGTTTCCCTGCCTCTGCCATCTGTTTTTAGGCTGATACTTTTGTGAAATACAATGGATACAATTGAAAAAACTGACTCAATAATCCAAAAATGAAGATTATGGCATCTGGTCCCATCACTTCATGGCAAATAGATGGGGAAACAATGGAAACAGTGAGAGACCTTATTTTGGGGACTCCAAAATTACTGCAGGTGGTGAGTGTAGCCATGAAATTAAAAGACACTTGCTCCTTGGAAGAAAAGCTATGAACAATCTAGACAACATATTAAGAAGCAGAGACATTACTTTGTTGACAAAGGTCCATCTACTTAAAGCTGTGGTTTTTCTAGTAGTCATGTATGGATGTGAGAGTTGGACTCTAAAGAAAGCTGAGTGCTGAAGAATTGATACTTTTGGAGTTGAGAGTGTTGTGGTATTGGAGAAGACTCTTGAGAATCCCTTGGACTGCAAGGCAATCAAACCAGTCAATCCTAAAGGATATCAGTCCTGAATATTCATTAGAAGAACTGATACTGAAGCAGAAACTCCAATACTTTGGCCACCTGATTGAAGAGCTGACTCCTTGGAAAAGACCCTGATGATGGGAAAAATTGAAAGAGGGAGGAGAAGGGGACAACAGAGGATGAGATGGTTGGATGGCATCACTGACTCGATGGACATGAGTTTGAGCAAGCTCCAGGAGTTGGTGATGGACAGGTAAGCCTGGTGTGCTGCAGTCCATGGGGCTGCAAAGAGCTCGACATGACTGAACAATTAAACTGAGCTGATTCTTAGTTGCTGCTGCTGCTGCTGCTAAGTTGCTTCAGTCGTGTTCGACTCTGTGCGACCCCATAGACAGCAGCCCACCAGACTCTCCCCATCCCTGGGATTCTCCAGGCAAGAATACTGGAGTGAGTTGCCATTTCCTTTTCCGATACATGAAAGTGAAAAGTGAAAGTGAAGTCGCTACTGCAACGTTATCTATTTGCTATTAAAATTCTATATACTTCAACTTCCATACTTTTATAGATCAGTAATAATAATTTGGAGAAGGCAATGGCACCCCACTCCAGTACTCTTGCCTGGAAAATCCCATGAATGGTGGAGCCTGGTAGGCTGTAGTCCATGGGGTCGCTAAGAGTCGGACATGACTGAGCGACTTCACTTTCACTTTTCACTTTCATGCATTGGAGAAGGAAGTGGCAACCCACTCCAGGTTCTTGTCTGGAGAATCCCAGGGACAGGGAAACCTGGTGGGCTGCCGTCTACGGGGTCGCACAGAGTCGGACACGATTGAAGCGACTTAGCAGCAGCAGCAGCAATAATAATTTACAGAAGGTCAAAACATCAGTCCATACTTTGAGTTGCACTGTAGAAGGAGATATGAAATAATAATGCAGAAGCTCTGCACTTCATTCCAGTATCTGCTGCTACTCTTGCTGTTTAATCATGTCTGAATCTTTTGCTTCTCCATGAACTGTAGCCACCAGGCTCCTCTGACCTTAGGATTTCCCAGGCAAGAATACTGGAGTGAGTTGCCATTTCCTTCTCCAGGGGATCTTTTTGATCCAGGGACTGAACCCACATCTCATGTACTGCAGGTAGATTCTTTACTGCTGGACTACTGGGAAGGCCCTCATTCCAGTAGAGAATTTATAAAAAAAATAAATTGAAATGTAACATCAATAAAATGAAATATTACAAAAGCCTTAAACAGTATAAAATAGATTGCTCTATAGTGTACTAACAGAAACCAATTTTAAGCAAGAAGAAAAATTACTGCAAGTTGAAGTCCAAAATTGCTACTAATGGTTTCTTCCAAGGATAGAGATTAATTAGATGGGGAGGAATTGAGAGGAAGATGTTGGTAATGGTTCTCTGCACTTTTGACTTTTTACAGCGTTTAATTTGTTAAAACTTCTGTGTTCTATTACACAAATTCCTTAAGTGAAAGTGAAAGTGAAGTTGCTCAGTTGTGTCCGACTCTTTGCGACCCCGTGGACTGTAGCCCACCAAGCTCCTCTGTCCATGTGATTCTCCAGGCAAGAGTATTGGAGTGGGTTGCCATTTCCTTCTTCAGACAAATTCCTTAATTAATTTTAGAATTATAACTCAATAATATAATGAAAGTATATATTTCTTTAATATCTAAGATGATGCTGTGAAAGTGCTGCACTCAATATGCCAGCAAATTCAGAAAACTCAGCAGTGGCCACAGGATTGGAAAAAGTCAGTTTTATTCCAGTCCCAAAGAAGGGCAATGCCAAAGAATGCTCAAACTACCACACAATAGCACTCATATCACATGCTAGTAAAGTAATGCTCAAAATTCACCAAGCCAGGCTTCAGCAATATGTGAACCATGAACTTCTGGATGTTCAAGCTGGTTTTAGAAAAGGCAGAGGAACCAGAGATCAAATTGCCAATATCCGCTGGATCATGGAAAAAGCAAGAGAGTTCCAGAAAAACATCTATTTCTGCTTTATTGACTATGCCAAAGCCTTTGGCTGTGTGGATCACAATAAACTGTGGAAAATTCTGAAAGAGATGGGAATACCAGACCACCTGACCTGCCTCTTGAGAAATCTGTATGCAGGTCAGGAAGCAACAGTTAGAACTGGACATGGAACAATAAACTGGTTCCAAATAGGAAAAGGAGTACGTCAAGGCTGTATATTGTCACCCTGCTTATTTAACTTCTATGCAGAGTACATCATGAGAAATGCTGGACTGGAAGAAGCACAAGCTGGAATCAAGATTGCCAGGAGAAATATCAGTAACCTCAGATATGCAAATGACACTACCTTTATGACAGCAAATGAAGAAGAACTAAAGAGCCTCTTGATGAAAGTGAAAGAGGAGAGTGAAAAAGTTGGCTTAAAGCTCAACATTCAGAAAACTAAGATCATGGCATCTGGTCCCATCACTTCATGGCAAATAGATGGGCAAACAGTGGAAACAGTGAAACGGTGGCTGATATTATTTTTCTGAGCTCCAAAATCACTGCAGATGGTGATTGATGCCATGAAATTAAAAGAAGCTTACTCCATGGAAGGAAAGTCATGACCAGCCTAGACAGCATATTAAAAAGCAGAGACATTATTTTGCCAACAAAGGTCCATCTAATGAAGGCTATGGTTTTTCCAGTGATCATGTATGGATGTGAGAGTTGGACTATAAAGAAAGCTGAGCACCAAAGAATTGATGCTTTTGAACTGTGGTGTTGAAGAAGACTCTTGAAAGTCCCTTGGACTGTAAGGGCTCCAACCAGTCCATTCTAAAGGAGATCAGTCCTGGGTGTTCATGTTGAAGCTGAAACTCCAATAATTTGGCCACATAATGTGAAGAGCTGACTCTTTTCAAAAGACCGTGATGCTGGGAAAGGTTGAGGGCAGGAGGAGAAGGGGATGACAGAGGATGAGATGGTTGGATGGCATCGCTGACTCGATGGACATGGGTTTGGGTGGACTCCAGGAGTTGGTGATGGACAGGGAGGCCTGGCATGCTGTGGTTCATGGGGTGGCAAAGAGTCAGACACGACTGATCGACTGAACTGACTGACTGATTGACCTCTTATTAAAAATATTTTTTCAATTCTCTTTTAAAATATTAATAATTTTAATGACAAAGGGCTTCCCTGATAGCACAGCTGGTAAAGAAGCCACCTGCAATGCGGGAGATCTTTGATCCCTGGGTCTGGATCCCACTGGGGAAGGGATAGGCTTCCCCCTCCAGTATTCTTGAGTTTCCTTAGTGGCTCAGATGGTAAAGAATCTGCTTGCAATGCAGGAGACCTGGGTTCAATCCCTGGGTTGGAAAGATCCCCTGGGAAAAGGAATGACTACCCACTCCAGTATTCTGGCCTAGAGAATTTCATGGACTTTATGGGGTCACAAAGAGTCAGACATGACTGAACCACTTTCACTGTCCACTTTCACTTTAAGGACAAAACTATGAGCCTGAATGCATTTAATCTTTGCTCATATATGTTATACCTCCTGCTATTCTTACACCATAGTGCGCCTGCAGGCTCACACACATATACACACAACTAGGTGATATATAATATTTTTTGCAGTTTTTCTGCCATTGATTTTATTTATTCAGTGTCAAAGAAGGTAGTTTAAGTTAGATGTCCTAAGCATTTGTGGGAAAACATTTTTCCTTAACTGAGGACAACACAGCCATCCAAGTGAACGTTCAAATGATTTAAATATGGCTAGACTCATGCGTGCTGTTTCTCTTTTTTCCTTCTAAACGGTGGCTGATATTATTTTTCTGAGCTCCAAAATCACTGCAGATGGTGATTGATGCCATGAAATTAAAAGAAGCTTACTCCATGGAAGGAAAGTCATGACCAGCCTAGACAGCATATTAAAAAGCAGAGACATTATTTTGCCAACAAAGGTCCATCTAATGAAGGCTATGGTTTTTCCAGTGATCATGTATGGATGTGAGAGTTGGACTATAAAGAAAGCTGAGCACCAAAGAATTGATGCTTTTGAACTGTGGTGTTGAAGAAGACTCTTGAAAGTCCCTTGGACTGTAAGGAGCTCCAACCAGTCCATTCTAAAGGAGATCAGTCCTGGGTGTTCATGTTGAAGCTGAAACTCCAATAATTTGGCCACATAATGTGAAGAGCTGACTCTTTTCAAAAGACCGTGATGCTGGGAAAGGTTGAGGGCAGGAGGAGAAGGGGATGACAGAGGATGAGATGGTTGGATGGCATCGCTGACTCGATGGACATGGGTTTGGGTGGACTCCAGGAGTTGGTGATGGACAGGGAGGCCTGGCATGCTGTGGTTCATGGGGTGGCAAAGAGTCAGACACGACTGATCGACTGAACTGACTGACTGATTGACCTCTTATTAAAAATATTTTTTCAATTCTCTTTTAAAATATTAATAATTTTAATGACAAAGGGCTTCCCTGATAGCACAGCTGGTAAAGAAGCCACCTGCAATGCGGGAGATCTTTGATCCCTGGGTCTGGATCCCACTGGGGAAGGGATAGGCTTCCCCCTCCAGTATTCTTGAGTTTCCTTAGTGGCTCAGATGGTAAAGAATCTGCTTGCAATGCAGGAGACCTGGGTTCAATCCCTGGGTTGGAAAGATCCCCTGGGAAAAGGAATGACTACCCACTCCAGTATTCTGGCCTAGAGAATTTCATGGACTTTATGGGGTCACAAAGAGTCAGACATGACTGAACCACTTTCACTGTCCACTTTCACTTTAAGGACAAAACTATGAGCCTGAATGCATTTAATCTTTGCTCATAATGTTATACCTCCTGCTATTCTTACACCATAGTGCGCCTGCAGGCTCACACACATATACACACAACTAGGTGATATATAATATTTTTTGCAGTTTTTCTGCCATTGATTTTATTTATTCAGTGTCAAAGAAGGTAGTTTAAGTTAGATGTCCTAAGCATTTGTGGGAAAACATTTTTCCTTAACTGAGGACAACACAGCCATCCAAGTGAACGTTCAAATGATTTAAATATGGCTAGACTCATGCGTGCTGTTTCTCTTTTTTCCTTCCGGCAAAGCCTAGTCATGTGTGTACCACATGAAAAGGTCAGCTTGAACATGGACATGACAGGTTTTCAAGTGAAAATTCCAAAACTTACTCTTCTACTTTTCCAATTAGGAAGATTTTCAGACATCTAAGCCTACGTTTCAAGAAAGTTAAGTCTGAGAATCCAAGTAACATGAAAAATACAGAAATCATAAAAAGACTTTCTGTGTCATGCTTTGGGTTCTTTACTTTGTAGATTCACAAGGGTACACTTCGCCTCATGATATACTGATGTCGTTTTGTGGACACTTTGAAAGTAGATAAAAATCTGAAGGGTATTAAAGAAATAAAGGCACTGGTCATTGTTGCAGTTTTTTGCCTTTCATTAGAAACTAAGTGATTAAAAGCACTCATTGAACAGATATTTCGGAACTGATCTTCAATCTGGGAGGTGTGTCATGCAAAATGCCACATGTAGGAAGCATAATCACGCAGGTGATAACGACTATGGTTCTGCTTGTAAGTGTTGGAGGAGAGGTATATCGGGTGAATAAGTCTAGCTCACAAGGTGGAGTATGTTATGAGCTGCAACGGATGTACCAAGAAATCTAAGAAAAATGCAGATTAAAAATACATCACCTGAATTTAGGGCTTGAGGGTGTGTTTCACTAAAAACTCATCCCAACAGCAGGGTCAAATTATCAAAGAAATGTGCCCATCCCCATGTCTTCAGACACACTGTGAATACATTGCGTTAAATTCTTTTCACAAAGAGTCAGCTTCTAACAGGAACAGATATTGTTCTCATTTAGAGTGCTATAATTATATGATCTTTGCGCCATTACACAGAAAAAGTGAAAGTGAAAGTGAAGTCGTTCAGTCGTGCCCGACTCTTTGCAACCCATGGACTGTAGCCCACCAAGCTCCTCCGTCCATGGGATTCTCCAGGCAAGAATCCTGGAGTGAGTTGCCATTTCCTTCTCCATTACACAGAGAAGGCAATGGCAACCCACTCCAGTACTCTTGCCTGGGAAATCCCATGGATGGAGGGGCTTGGTGGGCTACAGTCCATGGGGTTGCGAAGAGTTGGACAGGACTGAGCAACTTCACTTTCACTTTTCACTTTCACGCATTGGAGAAGGAAATGGCAACCCACTCCAGTATGTTTGCCTGGAGAATCCCAGGGATGGGGGCCTGGTGGGTTGCTGTCTATGGGGTCACACAGAGTCAAACACGACTGACGTGACTTAGCAGCAGCAGCAGCAGCACCATTACAGGGGTAGTAGGTGTTGAGGTGTTAAGCAGTCTTGTCTGGCTAGAGGCTTCTCAGTCTAGTTCACATCCTGTATTGTAATCTCTCCCAATTCCTGGGCACATACCCAGTAAACAGGTTTGTATTGAAGCTGAGTGAGAAGACTGTGATGTGCCTCTTTCACTGACTGCCATCTTTTCAAAATCAGCAGGAAAAAAGCTCTTAACTCTTCTTTTGTTTCCAATTGTCCATCAGTTCATTTCAGTTCAGTTCAGTCACTCAGTTGTATCTGACTCTTTGCGACCCCATGAACTGCAGCACGCCAGGCCTCCCTGTCCATCACCAACTCCTGGAGTTTACCCAAACTCATGTCCATCGAGTCAGTGATGCCATCCAACCATCTCATCCTCTGCCATTCCCTCTCCTCCTGCCTTCAATCTTTCCCAGCATCAAGGTCTTTTCAAATGAGTCAGCTCTTCGCCTCAGGTGGCCAAAGTATTGGAGTTTCAGCTTCAACATCAGTCCTTCCAATGAATACTCAGGACTGTCTCCTTTAGGATGGACTGGTTGGATCTCATTGCAGGCCAAGGGACTCTCAAGAGTCTTCTCCAACACCACAGTTCAAAAACATCCATTCTTTGGTGCTCAACTTTCTTTATAGTCCAACTCTCACATTCATACATAGCTACTGGAAAACCATAGCCTTGACTAGACAGACCTTTGTTGGCAAAGTAATGTCTCTGCTTTTTAATGTGCTGTCTAGGTTGGTCGTAACTTTCCTTCCAAAGAGTAAGTGTCTTTCAATTTCATGGCTGCAGTCACCATCTGTAGTAATTTTGGAGGCCAGAAAATTAAAATCAGCCACTGTTTCCACTGTTTGCCCATCTGTTTGCCATGAAGTGATGGGACGGGATCCCATGATCTTAGTTTTCTGAATGTTGAACTTTAAGCCAACTTTTTCACTCTCCTCTTTCACTTTAATCAAGAGGCTTTTTAGTTCCTCTTCACTTCCTGCCATAAAGGTGGTATCATCTGCATATCTGATGTTTCTGATATTTCTCCCATAGTTTTGCAAAAGCTTGGCAGGATCAACTTTGGAATTAGACATGACTAGACTCAAGCCATTCCTTTGAAATTTGCCAGCTATGTGTCTTTGATAAATCACACCTTTATGTCCTCGATAGTTCACTTGTAAGATGAACTTTAAGTAATGATATTATATATATATATATATATATATATATATATATGTAATGTCTGGCACAAAGTAAGCCTCCAATAACATAAACTGACTGCAATGATAATAGCATCGCTTTTATTTAACTGCCAACCATAAATAAATCTTCCATATATAAAGCCAGGTGTTCAGTACCCTTTGTCCAAAAATTTCTCTATTGATTTTCCACTTATCCACATCCACTCCATTTTTACAATCTTAAATCCAACCTTACATTTCCTACAACAAATAGCTATGGCCTTCAAATTAAATGCTTACTTGGTCAAATGCAATTTAATGATAGCCAAGTGAGAAGTTAGAAAGTAGTTAAAAATATGTTAAGATTAATGCATTATATTAGTTAATTCTAGTGCCATAATTTGCGTATAGATACGGACACAGTTATGGGCTTCTGTAGTGGCTCAGATGATAAAGAATCCTCCTGTAATGCAGGAGACCTGGGTTGGATGCCTGGGTTGGGAAGGTCCCCTGGAGAAGTAAATGGCAACCCACTCCAGTATTCTTGCCTGGGAAGTCCCATGAACAGAAGAGTCTGGTGGGCTATAGTCCATGGTATTTCAGAGAGTCAGACATGACTGACAGACCAAACCAAATAGACACAATTACTATGACTGGAAAATAGTTAGGTTGCCTAAGTCAAATTACAACTCCATTGATTACAAGGTGTGTGATATTGGGCAATTTATCTCACCTCCCCAAACCTCAGTTTCATCACATGGGGAGGGAAAAAAAAGAAGTAAGGCATAATATTTCATAGGGTTGCACTTCTTCCTCTGAAGTCAATTTTTCAATTTAACTGAACACTAGAGTCTATAGCACCACCAGAACCCATTTCAAGAATTGTATTGCAAAAAAAAAAAAAAATATATATATATATATATATATATACACAAAGACTGGTTACTTCTGAAATAAGATTAGATTACAGTAGATTCTCACTGAATATTTTAAGCTTTATCTAATTTGAAGAATACTTACTTAAGTATTACTTAATATTTACTGGCCCTGGAGCCAAATGTCTTGTATTCAAACTTTGGCTCTGCCATTCACCATCTTCTAACTTCCAGAATTTTATTCAAATGATTCAGTGATTTCAGAGAGATATCTGGTGATGTGTTTCCTCATGAGATTCTGAACAGCATTTCTGGCACTGACATGTACATTAAATTTTGCCATTTCTGTTTTGCAGAGATTAAAGATTGAATATGTTAAGAAGGGAAGAGTGATGGTAATAGATAAACAGCAACTTTAGTCTAACAGTGAGCCAGGAATTTGAACACTTAGATATATAAAACTGAGTTTTATCTAACTAAGCATGAGTGGCTTCATGCCTAAGCAGTTTCTAATCACAAATTCACTTTCATGATAAAAACAATTTCAAAGAATTTAATGAAAATAAATTGAATCCATTATTCTGAAGAGTGTTATGATCATATGGATTAAAATAATACATTTGGAATTTATATTGATTTTTTGTGTTAGTCATTCAGTTGTGTCCAACTCTTTTTGTGAGCCCATGAACTGTAGTTCACTAGGCTTCTCCGTCCATGGAATCTTCCAGGCAAGAATAATGGGAGTGGGTAGCCATTTCCTTTTTCAGAGGATCAAACCTGGGTCTCCTGCATTGCAGGCAGATTCTTTACTATCTGAGCTACCAGGGAAGCCCATATTTATTATTTAATTCAATGCAAATATATTTTGTATTACATTGTATGTTGTGTGATCATTTTCTACTAGATATGGATTTATTAGTGTTTCTTGCAGCTATCTATTTTCTTCCAGTTTTATTGAGATAATAAGTGCCATACAGTGCTATAAGTTTAAAGTCTAAAGCATAATGATTTGACTTGCATATATCACATACATCATGAGATGATTACCACAATTAAGTTGAGTAAACATCCATCTGGATGAAAACAATACTAATATTTAAATTTTAAAAAAATGCTCCTGTAAAATCAACTCATCTCTCCAGCTTCTACTGACTACACACCATTCCATGACCATTTGCAGTCATAACAACAACCCTAGAAAAATACTGTTAGCAATTAAATAGAAAGTAACAGTGAGTTTCTAGGAACCTCATCCAAGCTGTTTATTTTCAGCTTCCAGATTGTATTGGCTTTTATGTCGCTGAACAACTACAATGACAGTAAGTCCACTTTAGAGACTGGAGCTTTAGTGACAATAATTGGTCAATCATTTATTTACTTACTCCTTAATATACTCAAGTAACATTTTTGGAATGTTTATCATGGCCCAAGCACCATACTATTGTTTCATAGCAAAAAATATTGCCTTTTGTTTGTTTCCACATTAAAATATTTTCTGTAAAATTTTGCATAAGAGAAGTTCCATATATAAAATAAGAATGGGAATATTAATATGTGATCTATTTATTACACAAGAAATACATGAGTAGGTACTCTTACTATCATGAGGACAGAAGTTGGGGAAGTATATAGCATAAAATGTGAAATCCACTTCAATGTGTCACCCACAAATTCATATGCATCTTTCAGAATTTTTGCAGTATATTTACATATTCTCTCATATTTCCGTATATAAAATACCTATTTAGGCATCTATATGTATATACATATGTACAGTTTTAAAGTCATTTGGGTTTGTTTTAAACATACATCAGTCTGTTCTATCATACGGTACATATGATGAATGTGTATATATCTGCCATATACGTATATGTATATGCACCATATACATACATGTACACACATATGCACACATATATTTGGCACATATACAAGTGATACATATGATATGAAGCTTATGGTACATATATCAAAAAAACATATAATTTTCTTTCTTTATATCTATATTTTGGAGATTTTTTTTCCATGTTAGTATATTAACCCTATAAAGTAGTTAGCCACATTTTTTTTTTTCTTTTCACTGAAGCATGAAAGGCTAGTGTAGGGAGGTATGCTTTACAATTGGCCACTAAAATTAACCTATAAGATGTATATTATAGTTACCAATTTAGTAAGTCTGGAGAGGTGAAGAATGATTTCCCCATTTTGAAAAGTAGTAAATGCTGAGGCCTGGATATGAATTTAAGTCCTTGTGTGTCTTATGTTTCTCTTTTTCTTAAATCTTATTCAATATCTCATTTGTAAGAGTTAGAAAGAGATAAACATGATTTTTGTATGTATAAAATGAGATAAAGTGAAAGTTGCTCAGTCATGTCTTTGTGACCCCATGGACAAATTTCTCCAGGCCAGAATACTGAAGTGGGTAGCTGTTCCCTTCTCCAGGAGATCCTCCCAAGCCAGGGATTGAACCCAGGTCTCCTGCATTTCAGGTGGATTCTTCAACAGCTGAGCCACTAGGAAAGCCCATAAAATGGGATGGTCTAGGTTAAAAGAAGCAATATTACTAGATAAGAATGCTGAACCTTTGGGTGCAAAGGTTTTTAAGAAGACTAGCTTTTCCTCCAGCTATTTTTATTTTACTTTAGGCATTTTCTGAATTTATTACACAGCAATAATACAGAACTGTGACAAAGGTTCTTGAGAAGAGGATGGATGGGGTACAGATTAAATAAAAAGGGACAAAATTTAATGGCTTTTACCTATTTGGGGTCTCCCAAAAGTAGTTGTGGGAAACAAAGCAGACTCGAGTTCAATCCCTGGGTCAGGAAGATCCTTTGGAGAAGGGAATGGCAACCCCTCTCCAATATTCTTGCCTGGGAAATCCCATAGACAAAGGAGGCTGGTAGATTACAGTCCACAGGGTTTCAGAGTCAGAGATGCTTGAATGACTTAGCACACACACATGCAAAAGTAGTTGCTAAGAGAAATATTTGAATCCAGGTGATTTATTTTGGAGGATAATTCTACAACTCACTAGAGAGGTAGTGGGGAGAGTGAGACCAGGAAAATTAAACCCAATACGAAGTGCAACAATGGCTTCTGGATAACTAACCATGAATACTAACTAATGTAGAAACTGCTTCAGATATGTCCCACGAAAGAGAGTGGGACTAGGACATTAAGTCACAAAACCCCACCCCTCCATAGTTGGAAATTGTTCCCAAGGGTACTAATTCCCCTGTCCTTTCCTCCACTGGTAGGTTGTTTCTATGCTTGGCTGAATGGCCTTTCAAGATAGCAAAAAGCAAAGCAGAAGATCTCTTATCAGAAAGCTGCAAAGTGCAGGGAACTATCCACTGTCACTGACCTGAGATCAGCTGGGAAGACGCGATATAGTTGAGGGCATTATGAGTGTCACTTTCAGTCTCATTACCTATTCAGCAGTGAAGAGCCAGGCAGGCTTGGTTAGAATTACAAAGTAGATAGAAAGTCGCTGTGGGGCTTTTCTATTGCTCCATCAATAAACTCTGTTCTGCTTCCTCCCTCACTGACCATCCTAGACCAACCTCCACATAAGCTTCACTTGCCCTTGCCATCATCAAACATATTTGCACATCAACAAAAATGTTAAAGCAATGTTAATTGATAAGTTGTATTTTACAAGCACAATTGAATTTTAATCAAACACCTTCAAAGAAAGGATATATTCATGAAACCAAAGAAATGATGTATTATACAACAGATGGATGGCGAAATCATTATTTGCAGACTAGTTTTTAGTCCATCTAATTGTAATGAGAAATAAAAATGAGTATATTCAAGGAAATTGTATTCACTAGATAATTCTTTTTTTTTTTCTTTATTCAACACTGATTTATAAAGGGCCTTGTATGTGCCAGGCATAGTTAAAGATGTAACAGGAATTACACAATACAACCTAGACCAAGGCATAGGAGATCACAAAACTCAAGAATGTTCAGTCTAGAGAGTAGATATGATTAATATGCAATTAAAAATATGTGGCATAATTACTGATTCCCATAAGTGTTATGAAAGAAATCGATAGGGTGAGATGAAGAGTTACCAGATTGAGTGGGATAGGTAGAGGGACTTTATATATGATTGTGAGAAAAAGCTTGTTTAAAGATATATAAGCTGAGTTTCTCAGGGTAGAAATCAGACCACCATGTTGCAAAACTGGAGACATCAGTCATATAATAGCTTAATGAGTGTTACCCCGGGAATTGTGTGGTACAGAGTATATAGCTGTATATGATAGCTTTGATGGGAAAAAGAAAGAACGGGGAAAGAGCATTCTAGGCCAGAAAAACAGCAAATGTGAACTCTCTGAATTGAAAATGGTAAGTTTAAGCCTGGAGACTAATATGTGTAAGAAAAGATGGAGTGAGGGATGAGATTAAAAGGGATAAATTGTCATTTATCTATGCAGAATCTATGTAGAAGAAAGGAAAGATGAAGATGAGAATAGAGGGGAAAAAAGAAAAAAGAGTGAGAAAGAGGAGGAGGGATAGGAAATAATAAAGGAGGAAAACTTAAAACAAATTAAAAATTGCAAAAACAATATAGATAAGTGAAGAGTTATAATGTTCTTAAAGGATAAAATTGAAGACCACAGTGATTTAGGAGAAATTATTAAGACTCAGAAAACAAACATGGTAATACTTGCCAGTATTAAAAAACAAACAAAAACAAACAACCTAAAAAACAACCCTAAAGACACTTGGAGGTGTAATGACATATAAAGAACTATAATCTGGGAGGAATGATTAATATAGAAGTAGGAAATGTGAATCCTGCTTTCCTGATATTTTAAAACCAAGTTTGTCCAGTAATGCTTATGGAGACAAGTTGGATAGACAGTCTTATAGGATCAGTAAAAAAAAGATTCCTATGTCCTGTGTTACATCTTATTTTCTATATTTATACTTTAGTAACCCAGGTGGTGCTAGTGGTAAAGAACTCACCTGCCAATACAGGAGGCATAACAGATGTGAGTTTGATCCCAGTGTCAGGAAAATTCACTGGAGGAGAGCATGGCAACCCACTCCAGTATTCTTGCCTGGAAAATCCCATGGATAGAGGAACCTTGTGGGCTACAGTCCATGGGGTCGCAAAGAGTCAGACACAACTGAAGCAACTTAGCACACAAACCATGTAACAGATTCTTACGTTGACTTAGTTTCAAATATGTCTAAAAGAAAAAAAGTTGAAGCAGTTACACACTTTGATAGGCACAAACGTTTCGCTCTGCTATCCACATTATCTGTAGGATTGTCATTCTTTTTGTCTTTCTACTTTGCATTCAAAATGTACAGCACCAATTATTTCAGTTTAGTTCAGTCACTCAGTCATGCCCAACTCTTTGCAACCCCATGGACTGCAGCATATCAGGCCTCCCTGTCCATCACCAGCTCCTGGAGTTTACTCAAACTCATGTCCATTGAGTCAGTGATGCCATCCAGCCATCTCATCCTTTGTTGTCCCCTTCTCCTCTTGCCTTCAATCTTTCCCAGCATCAGGGTCTTTTCCAATGAGTCAGTCCTTTGCATCAGTTGATGAAAGTATTAGAATTTCAGCTTCAGCATCAGTACTTCCAATGAATATTCACGATGATTTCCATTAGGGTTGACTAGTTAGATCCCCTTGCAGTCAAAGGGACTCTCAAGAGTCTTCTCCAACATCACAGTTCAAAAGTATCAATTCTTCATCACTCAGCTTTATTTATAGCCCAACTCTCACATCTATACATGACTACTGGGAAACCCATAGCTTTGACTAGACGGACCTTTGTTGGCAAGTAATGTCTCTGCTGTCTACATTGGTCATAACTTTTCTTCCAAGGAGCAAGCATTTTTTAATTTCATGGATGCAGTCACATCTTTTAGTTGTGGATAAATTTATGTGTTGTTTTGAAATGAGTTATAATCAGTTACAAAATCTGACATGCATGTAATCTAATGTCTACAAACATAACTCTTAGATATGTTTTCTGTTTCTTGCAGGGATCAGGACAAGATGAGGATTTGATTTAGTCTTCACTCATGGAAAGGGGTAAACCTTTGATCATCTCTGTTAAATTTCTCCATGGATAAGTATTGAGAAAAGATATCTTTGCTTGAAGTTTGCCTATTATTGCATTGTGCATTTCAGGTTTTGTTTAATGGACAAAATACTAGATAGAAGTAACACCCACCACCGATGTATGCATGAGAGCATAGCATTATGAAAACCGATCATGGTGAAACTTGTTGAGCTTGACAGTGCTTCTGTCTGTTAAAAAAAAAAATAATTAACATCAAGCTCTATATCAAGAGTCTAGAATGTGAAGAATTGCAGTATATAACAAATGGTTGAATAACTCCATGTATTGAATATGTATGCCATCTGAGCAGACAGAATGGTTAGTGTGTCTCCATGCCTTGTACATATTTGGTGCTCAAGGTCAGTGCTAGCAACCTGATTCTGTTTTTCGGAGGAATGCTGCATGGAGTGAAAAAGAAAAAGCACTTTGGTGTTAAATTCTATTATTGTTTGGCCCCACCACAAAGTAAAGTCCCAAATTCTAGAGAATCAGATAGCCATAATATTATAATGCGGTTTTATTTTCATTCATCCCATTCAATCATTTATTCGAAAATAAATCATTTATTCAACAAATAAATGCAAATGCAAAGCATGTGCATTTGTCAGGCTCACGCTTTGTATTGGGCTCTGTGACAGTAGATGCAGAAGAAATGGAATTCTCTAAGACTGGGCTCCCTGATAGCTCAGTTGGTAAAGAATCCACTTGCAATGCAGGAGACCCCCACTGGGTTCTTGAGTTGGAAAGATCCACTGGTGAAGGGATAGGATACCCACTCCAGCATTCTTGTGCTTCCCTTGTGGCTCAGCTGGTAAAGAATTTGCCTGCAATGCGGGAAACCTGGGTTTGTTCCCTGGGTTGGGAAGATCCCCTGGAGAAGAGAAAGGCTACCCACTCCAGTATTCTGGCCTGGAGAATTCAATGGACCACTTGTTTAGTCCATGTGTTCGCAAAGACTCGGACATGACTGAGTGACTTTGACTTAAGGTCATCTCTGAGTAATGCGGTTTTCCATAACATCTACTTGTTCCACAGACGGCCTAACAGTCCTTTCAAATCTTTAAAAAAGTCTCAGAGTCCTAGGGTTCCTGTGATACAGTTAAGTGAAATTTCTAACTCTTCATAATATCTGGAAGTAAAATGTACAAAAACCCATGAGATCATGTTGCCCATGAAGACTGAACAGCTGCAGGTAGATAGTGCAAGTCTTTGCTTTGTGAACAAGAGAAATTTCCATCCTGAATGGTAGAAATGTTCTTGGCAAGGTGCTTTGTGCTCAGTTGCTCAGTTGTGTCTGACTCTGCGATTTCATGGACTGTAGCCCACCAGGCTCCCCTGTCCATGGGATTTTCCAGGCAAGAATACTGGAGTGGGTTGCCATGCACTTCTTCAGGGATGGTGCTTTGGGTCTTAAGATAACTTTGATTTGTTAACTGTCTGATATAAGCTTCCTACTTTGAAATATTGGTCTTTGAATAAAAATCATCTCTATGATATATCTTGGTAAAATCATGGGTGATCTGGTCCTTTGTTTTCACATGTAAAATGTAGTTCTCCAGACAGAAATAAGCTTGTGGAGATGTTGCTTTATCCAATATGCCAATGTCAGAATTCTATCTGATATCAGATTTGAACCTTCTTGTACAGACACTGATATACTCATAAGTGTAGTTAAACCTATCCACTTATTAATTTTAATAAATTTGCATATATACAAACTGTCATGAATTATATAATAGGACTCCATATAAAAATAAAGATGCCTATTGAAAAATATACATCTATATATCTGTCGTCTATTGTTCAGTTGCTGTCATATCTGCCTCCTTGTGACCCAATTAACTGTAGCACACTAGGCTTCCCTGTCCTTCATTGTCTCCCAGAGCTTTTGCTCAAACTCATGTCCATTGAGTGAGTGATGCTATCCAACCGTCTCATCCTCTGTCACCCCCTTCTCCTTCTCTGTCTATACATGCATATAAACCTACTTACACACACACACACACACACACACACACACACACAGGGAGATATAGGTTTCTTAGCCACATCAGTCCATTGGGTGATGAGTCAATGACTCCTATCTGTTTGTTTTTAGTTTCAGTTTCTGACTCTTTCACATAACAACTTCTTCCCATATTTGTATAAGGTCTAATCATTAAAACAGGCCAATTATTCCTATAATACCCAAGATGTCTGGGCTTCCATGTCAAATCCTGATCGATGAGTATTTAGGGTATATAAAGAGACGATAGCCTTTACTTTTAAATGAATCACTCTGACTATTGTTTGGAGGGGGTATAAGAAAGGGATAGCAATGGAATCTGGAAGATCATTTAGGAGGCTATTGCAGAGAGATGGAAGGAAGTAGACAAGTTCAATATGTATTTTGGAGGTAGACTTGATAGGACTTGATTAAAATGTGAAAATGCTTTTTAAAATCCATATACACTTTAGATGTTGAATCTCTTAAAAAGTAGAAAATTCTCATAATATCTACCAATAATGAGCTGAGTGGTAGCTTCTCCTTAATTGGAACAGGTGACCTTAGGTTGCTCAGAGTGCTCTCCCTTTATCTCATACATTTCACATTTATTCCTTGACAGTGTATGTCAGGTTGCTATATGTCAGCCCTTTGTGAAATGTTTAATATACAATAGCCTTTTATCTACAATGTTGTTATTATTTTTAAGAAATTTCATGGAAGAATGAAAAGAACATTGGGCTTTGAGCCAAAATCACTGAGCACAATTAATGTAGAACTAATTACCCCAGTCACACTGGACCTTTCAGAATCTTCTAATCTGTAACAATGAGGATAAAAACATCTGTTCAGTCTCCCCCGCAGAGCTGTTGTGAGTTTCTAATGGGGGCAGTAACTCTGGTCTCTGGCTCTAATGCTGTGTTGAACATGTGTCTCATTTTGTTTCACCTCCTATTTTAATTTCTCATGTAGTTTATATGTTGCTCTTCTCCACAAGGTCCTTAAGTCCTTGAAGTCTAGTAATGTGTTTGATTCATCTTTGCATCTCCCTCAGCTTGAGCACAATGTTTTGAACACAGTGGCACTAAGTACTAAGTGAAGTTTACTGAGCAAGTTATATGAGATATTTTATAAGTTATAAGTGGATCTCAACATATAAAATTACAGTAAATTGATGAGTCACTGCACTCTGATTCTTTACTGGACACCTGAGTGATACAGGTAGGTCAGCTTTCAGCTTGAATCTACAGGCAGGTACCAGTTGCAGTAATTAGTTTACATTGTTGGTGAAATTCAAGAAATCTAACTCAAAGTGACTTAAGCTCTAAAGGACTGAGAAGCTCACAGGTAGGAAACATGAGATGCACGGCTGGCTTAAGGCATTCTTTATTCTCTGGCTCTTGTGGCTTGACTCTCCTATCACTTCTTTTACCTTGAACTGGATTGCCTGATCATGGAATGATGTTTGCAACATTCTGTAGAAGTTTTAGGCTTTACATCTGTTCACCAGTCTCTGTAGGAAAGGGGTGATATTCATAAGCGGTGATGCTGAGTTTTGGGGTGTGATTTTTTTTGTTTAATTATATATATATATTGGGCCTCCCAGGTGGTGCTAGTGATAAAGAACCCCTCGCCAATGTAGTAGACGTAAGAGATGTGGGTTCAATCGCTGGGTCAGGAAAATCCCCTGGAGGAGGAAATAGCAATGCGCTCTAGTATTCTTGCCTAGAGAGTCCCATGGACAGAGGAGCCTGGTGGGCTCCAGTCCACAGGGTCTCAAAGAGTCAGACACAACTGAAGCAACTTAGCGCGTGCACACACACACACACATACACACACATTTGCCCTCAGCCAGTCAATGCAATGACACTTTATTGTCACTGAGATAAATAAAAAGTCCCTCTCTTATTGACAAAAGGGCCCCACTGGTTAAGACTAACAGGGATTCTTTCCTAAAGCTGATAATGAATTGAACACTGCTACAGTGAAAAAACAGCAGAACAGCTGCCAGAGATTCAATATCTGTTTTGGACTTAGTGTTCCCCACCCCAAATTCATATGTTGAAATCCTAATCCCCAAAGTGATGGTATTTGGAGGTGGAATTTTTGAGAGGTAAGTAGGTTTAGATGAGCTAATGATGATGACAGAGAAGGCAATGGCACTCCACTCCAGTGCTCTTACCTGGAAAATCCCATGGATGGAAGAGCCTTGTAGGCTGCAGTCCATGGGGTTGCTAGGAGTCAGACATGACTGAGCGACTTCACTTTCACTTTTCACTTTCATGCATTGGAGAAGGAAATGGCAACCCACTCCAGTGTCCTTCCCTGGAGAATCCCAGGGATGGGGGAGCCTGGTGGGCTGTCATCTCTGGGGTCGCACAGAGTCAGACACAACTGAAACGACTTAGCAGTAGCAGTAGCAGCAGCAATGATGATGAAGCCCCATGATGGGATAATTTCCCTCACACAAAGAAGAAACACCAGAGTCTTCTCATTCTCTGCCTTTCTTTCTTTACCACGTGAGAATACAATGAGTAAAGAAGAAGCCAAGAAGAGAGATTGCCTGAGAACCTGACCGTGTGGGGCCCAAACCACTGGGCTTGCTGGCCAGCAGAAGTGTGAGAAGCGCATTTCTGTTTTTAAGCCATCTGCATCTCAGTCACTCAGCTGTGTCCCACTCTTTGCAACCCCGTGGATGATAGCCCACCAAGCTCCCTTTCATGACACTGACCTGGCAAGAATACTGGTGATGGTTGTCATTTGCTACTCCAGGGGATACTCCCGACCCTGGGATTGAACCCACCTCTCCTGCATTTTCTGCATTGGTAGGAGGATTCTTTTCCACTGGGCCACCTAGGAAGCCTTTTTAAGTCATTAGTCTATGGAATTTTGCTATGGAACGGATCCCTGCCTGAGAAAACATCCAATATACTCTCAAACAGCTTGAAATTGTAGGGAGACTGGTGGCCTCTCACATTATTCAGAATCATAACACAGAGACTGGGAAATATAATATTTATTATCTTTCTTATTACATTATGAATAAAAATAGTAACCATTTACTGCCATTATGTTAGGTATTTTATCACACCTTATCTCATGTAATATGCCCAAGAACCCTGAAATGAATATTAATATCCCCTTACAGCTGAGCAAACTGAGGCTCAGAGTTACTGATTATCACAACTGGTAAGAGGCTATACCCATATCAAATGCCATATGCTATATGCTTATTGGCCACCATTTTGGTATAAGGCCAAATAGCAAGCAATTTATACTCAGTGAATGATACAGTCTATGTTACAACTACTCTGTCACAAAAGTAGCCATATACAATATGTAAACAAATGGCTGTGTGGCTGTGTTCCAATAAAACTTTATTTTCAGCTACTGCAATTTGAAATTTATAAATTTTTTTGCAGGTCATTAAGTAGCCTTCTAGATTCCTTTTAATATAAAACGCAAACATAAAATCCAGCCTACTGCTTAGTTTGATTCAATGCTTATTTAATCAAATAAGCAGCAGGCTGGATTTACCATTCAGGGCATAATTTGTTGACATGCTCTATTGTCACCCAGAAAAGTCTCACTGGATTCTAGGATGGACTTGAGAGCATTTCTGTGCCCATCTGGTTGTAGAAGTACCTCTGTTAGCTTCATATACTTATGGAAAGTAATTCCATGCCCACACTGTCAGTTAGTGGCCCATAGCCCATGGTCTAGAGGCTGACACAGTGAGATCTTGCAGTGTCTTGACCATTGGGTTAACCCATCCACCTGGATTCAAGGCTTTAGTGATCATCAGAGCATGCCCTGTGGATAATGGACTTTGTAAAGTATCCTAAATCTTACAAGTGATGTCACCTCTTTGTTGTGCTACCAGTGTGCATTCATTAAGAAAACATTTTCTGTAAGCCTGGTATTAACTTATTTCTTTTGCTAGTCTATGCCTTTCATTAAATATTAAACATTGATTTGGACAAACATTAAAACATTGAATTGGAAGAGCAAGAGTTTGATGTCTCCTCTCTTTCCCTCTGTTAAGAAAAATCTCCCACCATGCCACTGAAGGCAATCAGGAGCCAACACCTGTCATTTAGCACCAGCTGAACTTGCTCATCAATGCTACATCCTGGACCATGTTCAGGTCCAGCCTGAAGCAGAGGCAAGTAAGCAGCTGCCTGGAGAGAATCAGCACAAACTTGAACAGGTGCCTGGAGGCCTGAATACTTCAAATATTTAAGATGGGAGGCTTGCCCACAAGTAATTTTAAACATACACATTTATCTTTGGTTTTTGTCCTCAGGCCCATTTTGTAAAAGCATATCAGCTTCCTTCTGTAGTTTGACTCTTCATTTTAGAAACATTTCATGTATTTTTCTTTTCATTTTTTTTTAATAGTGACTCATTATACTGTCAAACAGCTCAGTGATTTGTTTTATATATGCCCAGCTTGCTAATGAAATCCACAAGCTAAGGTATAAGAAAACCAGTCTGCTTCATATAAAATCTCTCAGCATAATATTTAAGGTCTATGACAATTTTGCCTATAATTTTTAATTTTAATATAGTTCTGAGTTTGAGTTCTAGGAATCAGAGTCATAGGCAAGAAGCAAGAAGCCCACTGGTTGCAGATGTGGCCAGATGAAGCCATTGTATTTGTGAGCAGTGGCTGTACTGGGCCACTCTATCTTCTGATACAATTAAAGTTGGACCTTAGTGTCTAAGATAATTGGTAACCACATATAGACATTTCCTTCAGCTTCAGCTACCTAAAGTGGGGTCAGCCTCCAACGCTTGTGACTCTGGTAGTCAGTTCTCACAGTCATTTGACAGGACCAGGCTGCCAGAAAAATGTCATTTAAACACCTTGGTTTATGAGTCCAGTTACATTTTTTGGTTTATTTTTGCTTTACTATTGGTGCTTCTCATTTTAACCATGGCCTTAACGCTCTTGGTTTAATTCACGCTTTTATCTCAAAGGGAAAAGACATCCATTTGGTACATCAATAATTTAAAGATTTGTCAACTGGTTTTGTGCTTTCATTTTGATTTCCATTTGCACAATCTTGATTTTATTTAATATTTCCTAGGAAATGCTACTTTTATTATAGCATGCCTATTGATAAAGATGCATTTGCTAACTTGTTGATGAATATTCTATGGATAGTAGGAAAATTGTACATTCACTCTTTCACAAAATTATATTGATTAAATTCCTCCTACATTCCAGGTCCTCTGTGGGCATTGGGGACACAACGTAGAGTGGATTAGACACATTAGCACATGCTTTTATCTCAAAGGGAAAAGACATCCATTTGGTACATCAATAATTTAAAGATTTGTCAACTGCTTTTGTGCTTTCATTTTGATTTCCATTTGCACAATCTTGATTTTATTTAATATTTCCTAGGAAATGCTACTTTTATTATAGCATGCCTCTTGATGACGATGCATTTGCTAACTTGTTGTTGATGAATATTCTATGGATAGTAGGAAAATTGTACATTCACTCTTTCACAAAATTATATTGATTAAATTCCTCCTACATTCCAGGTCCTCTGTGGGCATTGGGGACACAACGTAGAGTGGATTAGACACATTAGCACACCCTGATGCTACTACAAGTCTAATAAGATGAGTACAAAATAGGATATATTTCAGAATATAATGTGTTATTGGATAGAACCAATACCAACTCTAGGAGGTTGCTGGGAAGATCTATGCTGGGGAGGTATACATAGGAATGAAAGCATCAAAACTGGTATGTACAGACTCACAGAAGTCATTGATTGTAGATACTGTTCTCATTTTTCAACTGAAAAGACTGAAGCTCAGAGAGGTTAAGTGCTCAGGAAGCTCTAGCTATCCACAGCACTTAGGTCCAGCCTCCACCACTTGCTTGCTTTGTGATTTTAGGAATGTTGGTTAAAGTTTGTGCATCTAAGTTTGTTTATCTTTAAAATGAGTATATAAAGAGTATCACCTTCTCCTGAGTTGCCATAAGGATAAAATTAGTAAACATTAGCCAAGAGCTTGGAACTATGCCTACTATACAGTAGGCCCATCAAAGTGTTTGATCAATAAAATAAATCTTAAAATATGAGTACCTGGTCTGGGCTCCAGAACCTGTTGGCATGGGCTAACTACTGGTGTACAGCTAGGGACTTCAGGGACTTCAGGGAAAGGAAAAAACAAACAGCAACAAAAGCTGTCTCTTCTGGTTTGTTAATGTTTGTCATTTCATTTGAAGATAAGTTTTTTTTTTTTCCATCCTCTAATTTATGTTTTTAGTTAAAACAGTTGAACTCATATAAACAAGGCTGAGCCTCTTTCCCAGAGGGTGAATTAATCAAGGTATCACTGCTGGGAAAAAGTTGAATCATTTAGCATCTTTGAATCAAGAATTAAATAAAGTCATGCTTATTTATTTTACCTTAAATATGTTAAAACACTACAACATTTCTAACCATTGTGTGTATGTATTTTTGTGTGCTCAGTTGTGATTGACTCTTTGTGATTCCCTGGACTGTAGCCTGCCAGTCACCTCTGTCTGTGGGATTTTCCTGTCAAGAAAACTGGAGTTAGTTGCCATTTCCTTTTCCAGAGGATCTTCTCGATCCAGGGATCAAAACCTGTCTCCTGAATTGCAGGAGAATTCTTTACCATCTGAGTCACCAGCAAAGCCCCAGTGATGGTTTTGGCTATATCTATAGTTATGCTACACCACAGGGCACAATTATATATTTAAGTATAGAAATTCTGTTGAGAAATAGGTTCATTTTATCAACTAAATATGGGAACTGTCAAATATATACCAGTTTGATCCACTTAGTTATTTATAACCTCTAATAATTTTCCTTTTCCAGAGGATCTTCTCGATCCAGGGATCAAAACCTGTCTCCTGAATTGCAGGAGAATTCTTTACCATCTGAGTCACCAGCAAAGCCCCAGTGATGGTTTTGGCTATATCTATAGCTATGCTACACCACAGGGCACAATTATATATTTAACTATAGAAATTCTGTTGAGAAATAGGTTCATTTTATCAACTAAATATGGGAACTGTCAAATATATACCAGTTTGATCCACTCAGTAGTTTATAACCTCTAATAAAATAGATAAATCAATTTAGCCAGTATCTCTTTAAAGTATAGAAATGTTATTTTCTAGATGTTTTTAAAAAGTGTTTGCTTATCAATACTCCAGAGAACAAATAAATCTTAGGATTGATTCTCCATAAATAAGCTGATCCATATCAGTCCCAAGTGCAATTTAAATCAAGCTATAAAATTGTCTGATCCACAATAAGCAAGTGATGTTTTATCAAGTAGCATAACATATTTAAGAACCGGAAAGATAACTTAGATTTTATACACTTTACTTTATACTTATGAAGGATGTTAGAGTAACTTCTTTAAATCCAATTATT
>SJXQ01008470.1:0-10351 GCA_006408695.1 Aepyceros melampus
CCGCCGCCCGCGTCTCCCGCGCCTCCTCGCCCAGCCCCCACTTGCTAGTGGCGGATGCAGGCGTCTGCTCTGCCTCTCCGCCGGGAATCACCGCCGGGCTCGCAACCTGCTGGTCTCAATCACCATTCATTTTTCCTCCCTGCCATGTGCCTCCAAGACTCGCCACAGATTCGGCAGTGAGAGTGCTTCCCGGGGTTTGGAAACTTCTCTCCCTTTAAAACTTTTCCCGGGACAGGACTCCCTTCCCGGGACGGAGCTCCCTCCCCACGTCCTTTGTTTCCCTTTTCGTCTTCTGTGTTTTTTCCTACCTCTTTTTGAAGACAATGTTCTGCTTTTCTGGATGCCTTATGTCCTCTGCTCACATTCAGAAGCTGCCCTGTAGAATTTACCCAGCGTTGAGATGTTCTTTTGATGAATTTGTGCCGGAGAAAGTGGTCTCTCCGTCCTATTCCTCCGCCATCTTGAAAACCCCCCCCCACTTCTTCTCTTTTTCTTCCTCCATCTATGTGTTAGCTGCTCAGTCATGTCTGATTCTTTGTCACGCTTTGGACTGCAGCTGCCAAGCTTCTCTGTCTATGGGATTTCCCAGGCAAGAATATGGGAGTGGATTGCCTTTGCCTTCTCCAAGGAATCTTCCTCCAAGGTTTGACCCAAGGATCAAACCAGGTCTCCTGCATTTCAGGCAGATTCTTTTAGTGTCTGAGCCACTAAGGAAGCCCATCTATACTCCTATATAATTTTTTGTTTGTATTTGTTCATCAAGGATTGTATTTATTATCTAAACCAGGACCACTTTTTTATTCCACTTTTCCCTAACATGGGAGATGAGTTTTGAAATTCTCTATCTTTTCGTATTAAGTCCTTTTCAGTATCTAAATACACTTTGTTTTACTATAATCATATATCTCCCATACTAGTTACTGAGAGCCATGTATCTTATTTTCACTGTCACTTTGCGTCTAAGTATTCATGAAGTATTTTGTCTCCATTTCTCCATCACCATTCCTGAAATGTATGCTTTTAGCCTTGGTAGTGAGAATATTAAAATTTTTATAACATCTAAGAATCTTTTGGCTTTTTTGTATCCTTATTAGCTAATAGATATGAAAATTAAACTCAGACTTGAATGAGAGGTAATTGGTCGATCATAAATGGGTGACATGTCTTTAGAATAAACCTCTGTTGTACAACTCTACCCTAGTACTCCCAGTATCCAAAGCTCCTCTGGAAAATAGGTTCACAGGGTTTTAGGCACCTGAAATTTCTATCAATAAACATGGTGATGCAGGCCTCTAGGTTGGATATTTGCGATATTTGCAATTTTCATCATCAGTTCAGTTCAGTTTAGTCACTCAGTCATGTCAGACTCTTTGCCACCCCATGAGTCGCAGCACACCTGGCCTCCCTGTCAATCACCAACTCTGGAGTTCACTCAAACACACATCCATTGAGTCAGTGATGCTATCCAGCCATCTCATCCTCTGTCATCCCCTTCTTCTCCTGCCCCCAATCCCTCCCAGCATCACAGTCTTTTCCAATGAGTCAACTCTTCGCATGAGGTGCCCAAAGTACTGGAGCTTCAGCTTTAGCATCATTCCTTCCAAAGAAATCCCAGGGTTGATCTCCTTCAGAATGGACTGGTTGAATCTCCTTGCAGTCCAAGGGACTCTCAAGAGTCTTCTCCAACACCACAGTTCAAAAGCATCAATTTTTTCGTGCTCAGCCTTCTTCACAGTCCAACTCTCACATCCATACATGACCACAGGAAAAACCATAGCCTTGACTAGACGGACCTTAGTGGGCAAAGTAATGTCTCTGCTTTTGAATATGCTATCTAGGTTGGTCATAACTTTTCTTTCAAGGAGTAAGCATCTTTTAATTTCATGGCTACAATTACCATTTGCAGTGATTTTGGAGCCCCCCAAAATAAAGTCTGACACTGTATCCACTGTTTCTCCATCTATTTCCCATGGAGTGATGGGACCAGATGCCATGATCTTTGTTTTCTGAATGTTGAGCTTTATTCATCATAGTCCCATGTATTTACTTATTTAACATTGTAGAAGACATAAATTGAGTGTTTTGGTCTCCCTGGGCTATTATAACAACATACTGTGGAAAGGATTGCTTAAATAACAGGAATTTATTTCTCACAGTGATGGAGGCTGAAAAATCTAGGATGCACATATCAGATAACTTGGTTCCTGCTGAGGATCTTCTTCCTGGCTTGCAGACACCCATCTTCTGCCTGTGTCCTCATATGAGAGAGAAAGAGCTCTAGTTTCTGCCTCTTCTGATAAGGTTAACAACATCACAGGGACCTCACTTTTCTTAAATCATCTAAACCTAATTACTTTACAAAGATACTACTTCCAAATACCATCACTTTGGAGGGTTAAGGACCTCAACACATGAATTGAAGGAGTGATAGTAATCATTCCATCTTGAAGTGAAGTGAAGTGACAGTCGCCCAGTTGTGTCTGACTCTGCAATCCCATGGGCTGTATCCTGCTAGACTTCTCTGTCCATGGAATTCTCCAGGCAAGAATACTGGAGTGGGTGGCCATGCCCTTCTCCAGGGGATCTTACTGACCCAGGGATCGAACCTGTGTCTCACACGTTGCAGGCAGATTCTTTACCATCTGAACCACAGGGATAACCTGGGCCAGTGGAAGCACAGAGGGTTTTACTCAGATTTAGGCATTCAGAGAAGACTTATGAGAAGTATGTAAATTTAAGGTCATATTTGAAACATGAAAATGATCTAACTATGTGTACAAAGATGACAAGATGAGTATTTCATGTACTTTTGACAGTCAATGTAACCAGGTAGCTGTTTGACTTCAAGAGGATAACTGAATGAGTCAAATAGGAGACAAGCAGACAAATTGATGTGACTTTATTGCTAAAGTCACTTTATCAAGGGGATGAGAGGAGCCTGCACTGGGTGGTGACAATGGAGTGGGAAGGATGGTACAGCTGTTCAGTTCAGTTCAGTAGCTCAGTCATGTCTGACTATTTGCAACCCCATGGACTGCAGCACGCCAGGCCTCCCTGTCCATCACCAAATCCTAGAGTTTACTCAAACTCATGTTTATCGCATTGGTGATGCCATCCAACCATCTTATCCTCCATCATCTGTTTCTCCTCCCACCTTCAATCTTTCCCAGAATCAAGGTCTTTTCAAATGAGTCAGCTCTTCACATCAGGTGGCCAAAGTATTGGAGTTTCAGCTTCAACATCTGTCCTTCCAATGAATATTCAGGGTTGATTTCCTTTAGGATGGACTGGCTGGATCTCCTGGCAGTCCAGGGGACTCTCAAGAGTCTTCTCCAACACCACAGTTCAAAAGCATCAATTCTTTGGCAGTCAACTTTCTTTATAGTCCAACTCACATCCATACATGACCACTGGAAAAACTATAGACTTGACTAGACAGACCTTTGTTGGCAAAAAATAATCTCTCTTTTTAATATACTATCTAGGTTGGTCATAACTTTTCTTCCAAGGAGTAAGCGTCTTTTAATTTCATGGCTGCAATCACCATCTGCAGTGATTTTGGAGCCCCAAAAAATAAAGTCTGACAGTTTCCACTGTTTCCCCATCTATTTGTCATGAAGTGATGGGACCAGATGCCACGATCTTAGTTTTCTGAATGTTGAGCTTTAAGCCAACTTTTTCTCTCTCCTCTTTCACTTTCATCAAGAGGTTCTTTAGTTCTTCTTCACTTTCTACCCTAAGGGTGGCATCATCTGTCATCTGCATATCTGAGCTTATTGATATTTCTCCTGGCAATCTTGGTTCCAGCTTGTGCTTTATCCAGCCCAGTGTTTCTCATGATGTACTCTGTATATAAGTTAAATAAGCAGGGTGACAATATACAGCGTTGATGTACTCCTTTTCCTATTTGGAACCAGTCTGTTGTTCCATGTCCAGTTCCAACTGTTGTTTCCTGACCTGCATACAGATTTTTCAGGAAGCAGGTCAGGTAGTCTGGTATTCCCATCTCTTTCAGAATTTCCACAGTTTGTTGTGACCCACACAGTCAAAGACTTTGGCATAGTCAATAAAGCAGAAGTAGATATTTTTCTGGAACTCTCTCGCTTTTTCAATGATCCAACAGATGTTGGCAATTTGATCTCTGGTTCCTCTGCCTTTTCTAAATCCAGCTTGAACATTTGGAAGTTCATGGTTCTAGTATTATTGAAGTGTTGCTTGGAGAATTTGAGAATTACCTTACTAGCATGTGAGGTGAGTGCAATTGTGCAGTAGTTTGAGCATTCCTTGGCATTGCCTTCTTTGGGATTGGAATGAAAACTGACCTTTTCCTGTCCTGTGGCCACTGCTGAGTTTTCCAAAGGTGCAGCTGAGAGCTAGGTAAATGATACAGGGACAGTTGATGTTTATGTCCCTTTCCATTATATTCTGTAACCTTCAAGAAGAAATGAAAGAGGAGACTTTTGTGTTTGAGGCCTAGGAGATCTGTCCTTCTGTTCTAGGAGATTTTTAAAAGTCATTCTAGGCTTCCTTGAGAAAAAGAAATTCAGTACTTAAGTGTTCATTCTCATAGGCTATTATCTTAGCTTACTGTTTCCAAAAGGAAGTATTGTCAAATAAAAAAAGCATTCATGAACAATTAAGCAAAGAGTTATATACTGACATCACACAATTAAAAGCAAAACCCACTACAGCAAGAATATTTGAGCTACTTTCCATACACTGTAAAAAATTGCCCCATTTCTATTTTCCACATATACTTTATGTACACCTAAATTATAGTTTGCCAGGTTTCTCACTGATTCTTGATCTCATAGTTCCAAGCATTTCAAGGGCCAGAGTGGGCATAATTTGTACAAGTGGCCAGCAAAGGGAACAGCCTTAAATACTTCTAACATCACCAATCAAGATAGGAATGGGTCAGATACTCTCAACTGTTTGTGTCTAGAGATGCTTTATCAGTGGGCATCTTACATGCTATCTTTTAAAATAGGCATTGTTTCAGCTGGAAAGAATTGGTAAAAGAGACATGAGATATTGCTAATTACCTTTCATATATAATCCAATGTTCAATAGCAAACTATTAAAATTAATATTGTACAGTATTAATACTGTAGTATTGTACAAAAATTAATATTGTACAATATTAACCAGATATCTGGCCTGAGGTGGCCCAGTCTTGGAGTCTACAGGTGTTATGGAGGGCTACAGGTGACCTCCAAAAGCACTTATGCCAACATGTACCTTTTGGGACTGTTGCCAATGTACCTGTCTGGGTGGCAGGCCACTGCCAACCCACACCTCTGCAGAGTCCCTCAGTTTTGCCAAGAGAACAGACTAGTGCCAAACAAACACCCTCTATGGTAACACAAGAGAAAATTCTACACAAGGACATCATCATATGGTCAATACTGAAATTACATTTATTATATTCTTTTCAGCTGAAGATGGAGAAGCTCTAGGCAGTCAGCCAAAAAGAAAAAAAAAAAAGTCTTGGAGCTGACTGTGGCTCGATTATGAAGTCTTTATTGCAAAATTCAGGCTTAAATTGAAGAAAGTAGGGAAAACCACTAGACCACTCAGGCTTGACCTAAATCAAATCCTTATGACTATACAGTGAAGGTAGCAATTAGATTTAAGGGACTAGACCTAATAGAGTGCCTGATGAACTATAGATGGAGGTTCAAAACATCATACAGGAAGCAGTGACCAAAATCATCCCCCAACAAAAGAAATGCAAGAAGGCAGAATGGTTGTCTGAGAAGGCCTTACAAATAGCTGAGAAAAGAAGAGAAGTAAAAGGTAAATGACAGGGTTGCTGCTGCTGCTGCTGCTGCTAAGTCGCTTCAGTTGTGTCCGAATCTGTGCGACCCCATAGACAGCAGCCCATCAGGATTCCCCGTCCCTGGGATTCTCCAGGCAAGAACACTGGAGTGGGTTGCCATTTCCTGCTCCAATGCATAAAAGTGAAAAGTGAAAGTGAATTCGCTGACTCTTCGCGACCCCATGGACTGCAGCCTACCAGGCTCCTCAATCCATGGTATTCTCCAGGCAAGAGTACTGGAGTGGGGTGCCATTGCCTTTTCCCAAATGAGAGAGTTAGACACATGCAACTCAGTGCAGAGTTCCAGAGAATAACGAGGAGAGATAAGAAAGCATTCTTAAGGGAACAATTCAAGGAAATAGAGGAAAACAATAAAATAGGAAAAGACTAGCGATCTCTTCAAGAAAATTGGAAATACCAAGGGAACATTTCATGTAAAGATTCTGGGCACAATGAAAGACAGAAACATTAATGACATAACAGGAGCAGAGGAAATTAAGAAGAGATGTCAAGAATACAGAGTGGGGTGCCATTGCCTTTTCCCAAATGAGAGAGTTAGACACATGCAACTCAGTGCAGAGTTCCAGAGAATAACGAGGAGAGATAAGAAAGCATTCTTAAGGGAACAATTCAAGGAAATAGAGGAAAACAATAAAATAGGAAAAGACTAGCGATCTCTTCAAGAAAATTGGAAATACCAAGGGAACATTTCATGTAAAGATTCTGGGCACAATGAAAGACAGAAACATTAATGACATAACAGGAGCAGAGGAAATTAAGAAGAGATGTCAAGAATACACAGAACTATACAAAAAAGGTTGCAATGACCCAGATAACCATGATGGTGTGATCATTCACCTAGAGCCAGACATCCTAGAGTTTTTAGTCAGGTGGGCCTTAGGAAGCATTACTACAAAACAAAGCTAGTGGAGGTGATAGAATAGAATTCCAGCTGAGCTATCTCAAATCCTAAAAGATGATGCTTTAAAAAATGCTGCAGTCAACATGCTAGCAAATTTGAGAAAGTCAGCAGTGGCCATAGGACTGGAAAGGTCAGTTTTCATCCCAATCCAAAGAAAAGCAATGCCAAAGAATGTTCAAACCACTGCACAAGTGCACTTATTTCACACGCTTGCAAGATTAATGCTCAAAATCCTTCAAGCTAGGCTTCAACAGTACATGAACTGAAAACTTCCAGATATACAAGCTGGATTTAAAAAGACAGAGGAGCCATAGATCAAATAGCCCACATCCACTGGATCATATAAAAAGCAAGGGATTTCCAAAAAAAATCTACTTCTGCTTCATTGAATGTGCTAAAGCTTTTGACTGTGTGGATTACAATAAACCAAAGAAAATTCTTAAAGAAATGGGAATACCAGACCATCTTACCTGCCTCCTGAGAAACCCGTATGTAAGCCAAGAGAAAACAGTTTGAACCAGGGATGAAATGGTAGACTGGTCCAAATTGGGAAAGGAGTATTTCAAGGGTGTATGTTGTCACTCTGCTTATTTAACTTCTTTGCAGAGTACATCATGTGAAATGTTGGGCTGAATGAATCACAAGCTGGAATCAAGATTGCTAGTAGAATATCAACACTTCACATATGCAGATGATACCACTCTAAGGCCAGAAAGTAGAAAGGAACTAGAGAGCCTCTTGCTGAAGGTGAAAGAGGATAATGAAAAACTTAAAATTCAACATTCAAGAAACTTAAGACCATGGCATCTGGTCCCACCACTTCATGGCAAATAGAAATAGAAAAAGTGGAAGCAGTGACAGATTTTACTTTCTTGGGCTCCAAAATCACTGAGGATGGCGACTGCAGCCATGAAAATAAAAGATGCTTGCTCCCTGGAAGAAAGGCTATGAGAAACCTAAACAGCATATTAAAAAGTAGAGATATCACTTTGCTGACAAAGGTCCATATAGTCAAAGCTGTGGTTTTTCCAATTGTCATATATGGATGTGAAAGTTGAACAATAAAGAAGGCTGATTTTATTAATGCTTTCAAATTCTGGTGCTGGAAAAGACTTCTGAGAGTCCCTTGGACAGTAAAGAGATCAAATCAGTCAGTTCTAAAGGAAATCAACCTTGGATATTGGAAGGACTGATGCTGAAGCTGAAGCTCCAATACTTTGGCCACCTGATGCAAAGAGCCAGCTCATAGCAAAAGACTTATTCTGGGAAAGATTGAGGGCAGGAGAAGGGGGCAACAGAGGTTAAGAAGGTTGGATGGCATCACCAACTCAGTGGACATGAGCTTGATCTAACACTTAGTGAAGGAGAGGGAAGCCTTGGATGCTGCAGTTCATGGTGTCACAAAGAGTAGGACATAGTGACTGAATAACAGCAACAACGATTAGAGTTTTCCATTAATATTCATGAAATCATGTTATATTTGCAATTTTAGAATTTAAAAATCTACAAATACAGTTAAGCCAATTTGCTATTCAATAAATTGTTTAAATAAGTCTATATTTAAAATTATTTTTATTATCCCATTTTACACTCTAAAATTCCCTGACTGAATAATAAATTATATTTTCATTTAGTATTATGGAACTTGTTTGCATTATTATGATTTTTTCATTATTGTTAATATTTTGAACTAAATAACAATATTATTTGTATTTTACACTGAGAAAATTTCACTAGGTCAGATATCTAAATTAATCTTTATTTTTAAAAGTTGTTTCAAAAGAAAACCTCATATTTGAAAACAAGCTGACTTTTTATGACCTATATACTGTAGAAAATCTTAGCATTTCTTAAAATTTTCCAATACATTTCCTTTTAGTAGTGACTGCTATGTTTGCATTAGGCAAAACATATTGAATTGTAAACTAACAAAAAAAGCTGGTAACATTTACATTCCAGCTTGGAGGACAGTAATGGTATATTTTTTGATAAATTGATGTATCATGCTACTAGTATTTTCTACCATGTAAATCAAAATACACCTCTCTTCTTGAAAGGAATAATAGAAGTATTGTTGTCACCATGGAAACAAGAGCTCCCTCCTAATCTCCTAATTCACTTTTTCTCAAAGTTCTTATCTTGGATGATTTCTTTTCTTTTCTCTGCTGGGCATAACATCTCATAAAAAATTGAACTGTTCTGTGTCAAGAATTGGCTTATTATTATTATTATTCCCTTAAACTCAGGTTTAAGGGAGGAACTGAGTTTAAGGGAGGAATAGTAACTCAGGGAGTGATGTAAAGACCAATAAACCAAACCCAATATGGAAAAAATCTGCGTCAAGGTAACTTTTAATTTCATCAACATTCCATGAAATTGCTTAAAAATAACTTCCTAAAAGATAAAACTTTAAAAAAATTACTTAAAATATGTAGATATTTTCAATTGGAAAGTATATGCAAAATTCAATTTAAAACAATATATTTTTCACACCTTGCTTTCCTAGCAACTCAGTGCCAGGATTCTATGGAGGATTTCAGGCAAGAAAGGGGAAGACAGCTAAGGTATTGGAAATGAAACTCGTGAACTCAAACTTTATGTGGTGATCACCTATTGTTTTCATTCTGGTCCTCCTTGAGACATCCCCACCTCAGTCAGTCTATATTTTGGTTGTAAAAGCCAGAAAACTGAGTATCAAGCTTCATATTTCCTTCCTTCATCCAATCATAGACACACATTTTCAGTTTGCCATCATAAATTTATCCTGAAGCAATTCCTATCACTGCCACAATTTTAGATGAATACATCATCATGTTCCCCGCCCCCCCCTCCCCCGATTTCTAAATTCTGGAATAACTGATCTTTCTGCATCTATTCCTATCCTCCAGTTCACTCCCTCTGCCATGCTAGAAGAAATATTTCCAAACTCAAAGCTGATAGCAACATTTCCCTCCTTAAGATAGACTATGATTACTTTTTGTTCTAGATAAACAGCTGTCTGCTTCCCCAGGCCTCTTGCTTCTACACCCCTTTGCTTACTTTACCCCAGTGATATCACTGTAGAATTCTCTAGCACTATGGACTTTGCACACACTGCTCCCTGCATCAGAAAATCTTCCCTCCACATTCACTGTTCTGATGCCTTTTGTTCCGTTAGGGATGTGTTCCCTGAATTTCCAGACTATCTTAGTTTTTAAAGGAGAGGACTTCTCTTTGCAACACTGTTTTTCTTTTAAAACATGAATCACAGTTTGAAATGTGATATCTAGTAGTGTCATTATTTGATTATCATACACCATGTCTTTATTTTAAATTTTACCCGTTAATGTATCTCAAGTCTAGCACAATGCTATGATATATTAAATAAACTAATTTACTTAACTAAGTTAAATGAGGGCAGAAGGGGCAGCTGTGAAGTGATACCCCTCATCCTAGGTAAGGAGCAGCTGCTGCGCTTTGCTGGAGCAGCCATGAAGAGATAAGCCAAGTGCAAGGTAAGAGAAATCCAAGTAAGACTGTAGGTGTTGCAAGAGACATCAGAGGGCAGACACACAAACCATAATCACAGAAAACTAGTCAATCTAATCACATGGACCACAGCCTTGTTT
>SJXQ01008472.1:0-25725 GCA_006408695.1 Aepyceros melampus
TACCTTTGACGAGGGGTATCTCCTTACCGCCACCGTTCCTGACCTTCAACGTAGGATAGCTCCTCTAGGCCCTCCTGTGAAAGAAATCCCTCTGTATGTGTTCCATTTACCAAACTTTATTATTGGTTGCAATAGTTTTTAAACATAATATTCTCATATTTTCTAGATAACATTATACCATCTACAAATAATGAAAATTTTGTCTATTCTCCAATATTTGAATCCATTGTTTCTGCTTTATTCCTTGCTTTATTGGCTATAGATTCTAGAATAATGTTAAACAGTGGGTACAATTCTCTTTTGACTTTGTTACATGAAATCATTTCTAATGGATATTGGCTGCTGCCACTACATACATGGAGTTTACAAACAAGATCTGTAATTTTAGGGTATATTTTGCTCAAAATCAGCTGGAGATATCTGATTAAACTGTTCAAGTGGAGGGCTAAAAACCTTCAGCATTTCTAGGTTTTAACAAAAGAAATTCTTTGAAATGAAGCTGAAACCCCCCAAGGCCCTATCTAGTTTCTGCATCCAGCTCAAAGTTGAAAGCAAAGAAAGAACTGAATGAATTTAATCACTAAGAGTGCAAACAATAAACTAGATTTGACTGTGAACATCTACAGCTGAGTTTCGGATTATCTAGACGTGTGGAGACACTTCAGCAAAGCTCTTGTATCTTTATTTTGAATAAATTCATATTCTATACCAGAATAGTACAGAAGTCTCAACTTGTGTCTTCTCAATTCAAAACAATCATGTAAAAAAAGACTTTATCTCATGAGTTTTGTCTTGTAAATGTTTGTCAAAAGGAGGTGCTAATGAATAAAGGCAAAAAGATGATGCCTATGAAAATATTCAGACTTCAACACATAACCACTTTAACTCAGAAATGTTAGACTACTCTTCATTTAACAGGATTTACTCAGAAGTATTAGATATCTCAGCTCTTCTGGAGAATTTTTTTCTCAATTAGAAGTAAGTTCTAAAGAGAAAACTCGATTAAAAGTGACAATCAGTTAATGATATTAACAATAAAATGCATCAGTGAGAAACTTTATTTTTTAAGCCAACAAGAAAATAGTTTTTAAAAGTGTTTTGTAGAAAAGCAAGGTGTTGCAGTCTGAAAGGAGCCTTTTAAAAAGTCTTTAGAATAAACATCAACGGCACTGATGGTGGTAAAACACTAAAGGTGCCTTTGTTCTACCCTGCCTCTGATTATCACTTGATGCAGTTAACTTATAGATTTGATTCTAGACCACAGCTACCAAGCCTGAAGAAACTGTTGTTTTAGACTTTTAAAAAAATAGCCCCATTCATTTTGAGAGGTTTCTATATTCTTGATACCCAAATGAAATAAAGTCCATGCAAACAAAGAAAAATACATAAGTCCATTTCATGTGTGAATGTAGTTGCAAAACTCTTAAATAAACGATGGGTCACTAAATCCAATAGAATGTTTAAAATACTGACATGAAATGCTAGGAACAGAAGTACACTTCAGTATAAGAAAGTCTATAATGTAATCTGCCATGTTAATATGTTAAGCACAAATATGCTATGACTATTTAAATAAATGGAAAAATGGTAACCTGTAAATAGAACACAACTTCATCATATTTTTCGTCAAAAATTTATAACAAATATTCACTTGATGAAGAAAATTTTGATGCATTTGATTTAAACCGGCAATCAAAAATAATAGTCAGTCACCACTACCTTTTAACCTAGTGTTGGTATAGGATTAGGAAGGAAAACTTAAAGCTATGCTTATTTGCATGTGACATGATTACCAATGCAGATAAAGTATCAGATAACCTATTAAAATTAACAAGTTTTAGCAACTATCCTGTACACAAGGTCCACCTACAAAATTCAATAGCATTTTCAAATACCAGCAAAAACCAGTGACTTCTGTTGTCAATCATCATTGTTCATGACAATTGTTTTCTACAAATTCAGCATGAGGACTGAGCTGGCAAATACAGAATTATCGCTTCTGGAGGAAATACAGGCTTAAGCTCTATGAAACTCTGGTTACAATTTATCAACTGATCAATATATAACTTGATTTTACATGCACGTCTGTTTAAAGACACCTTAGTTAATATACATTATTGAGTCATTATCACTGAACACAAGGCCAACACATGCAAACATTTTCTCCATAAGGCAAGTTCTTTCTTTGGTTATTGAATTTATGGTAATCATTAACTTTATTTCAAGAAATCTTATATTGAAGTTAACTGTAAATTGATTTGTGTAAAAACTTTCCCAACACTCATTCCACTAGCATCAACAAGTAACACAAGATTCTTAAATTAATTTTCTTCTATTTCTTTCAACACTTTCATAAACTATGGATGATTCATAGCCTTTGCACTTAGGTACTGAAAGAAATTAACAGATATATTCATGATCCTTTAATTAAAAGCTTCAAAAAGTTGAGCAAAAGATACTTTCAATATTTATCAAACTGTAGAATGAAACCATAAGAGAAATATCAATCTCCTGCTTTAAAATTCTAAGAAATCCAGATTTTTAACCTAATATGGCTGGAACACTGTTTTCATTGGAATTAATTTCTCCATGTCTATCAGAAATTACACTTAGAAAAAGTGTAAAAAATTCAATATTATCTATGCCACAAATTCAGTTTTCTGGATTGTGAATTGACAGTATTGCCATATAAGTTTGGAAGTTCTTTGAGATAAAATATACCGAAAGTATTAGTTGAGTAGCATTTCATAGCAGGTGACACCACCTCTAAAGCTAGAAACTGTGTTTACAGATTTTCAACTGTTGAGTCAATTGGTGTTGATGTTCTTAGGGGAGTATTTTATTTTGTGGCCAATTATCTGATAGCTTAAATGAAGGTTTTTACTTATAATAAAATATCTTTACTATGTATCTTTGCTTTATAATTTTGTAAGAAAATTTCTATAGCTCAATAATTTCTTTTACCATCTTTCTATCTAAAACCTTTCTTTTTTTTTTCTGTGCAGGCATTTAAACTATTCTATAGATAGCAAAAGTTATAAGTCCAGTTTCTCTTTAAAATCATTTAAATTTTTGTTTTGGTCATTTAACTGATTTTAAGTGATTAATTCTTATAGATTATTTTTCTTATAAGTTTTATATTTGCTGAAAATGTCTCTTAACATTATCATCCTTCTTATGTTTAAATTTTACTTTTTTGGCTATGTTAGGGCAATCTGTAATTGTCATTTATCACAAACATTGTTGCCTATGTTTTCCAGTCTCTAATGCTCTCTTTTTTTAATTGGTTCTTATTGTTATACGCATCCACATCTCCACTTGATTCTGCATCGGTGGTTTGGTTTCCTTTTAAATGCAAACATCTGGTAATACTTATTTTTAGACTCGGAAAATAAGTTAGATACATTGACTAAGTAATAATAACTTTAAAATGTATTTAATAATTACAATTTGCAAGTATCAGACTAGCTCTTCCTTTTTCATAATGTGTTCAAATAAATACACCACAACACAACAACAGTGTATAGAAAAAAAATCTTTTTAATGAAACCAATTGGTTGACACCAATCATTAATAGGTCTATAATATGTTTATATATAATGATAGAAATGATGCGTGTGCCTGACAACACACCACAGTAAATAAAAAATATCTTACATAATGAAATAGTTAAGTGCATGCCTATCAAAACAGTTATGTGTGATGGAAAACATTTTACATAATTTCAGATTTTACATTTAAATTAAAACCAAATACAATTAAAATTCATTTCCTCAGTGGTAACCTAAGTGCACAGAAACAAGAGCTAGCAGACTTCTAGATGAATTAAGTATTTCAGTATGGAAGAAAAAATTTTACAGTTAATTGAGAAAAATGTAGGGCCATACCTTAATGATCTAGAAGAAGGACAAAAGCATAAACCTTAAGTAGGAAACAATTGCCAACAAATTATTATCAGAGCATATTAAAATTATTTCTGTCTAATGACAAAAACCATGAACAAAGTTAATAGATACATTTGAAAGCAAGATAGAGCCAAGCATTAGTAGAAATGTGAGATGTAAATCCCTTCCTAAAATACTGATGGAGTATAGACTGGCTTTGCTACAGAACTCAAAGCACTATTAGTCAAGGAAGTAGAGCAGTTCTTCAGTTAGAACCCAGCAGATCTCCAAGGCTCACATGCAAGCATGCTTCCTGCAGCATCCTTATAATGCTGGAAGTTGGGGGCCAAAAAGGAATCTTTCCTAAAAGAGTAGGTATGCAAATGTGGTAGATAACTTCCACAGAGAATTTAATATTGGACTGGCCAAAAAGTTTGTTTGGGTTTTTTCTATACCATCTTATGAAAAATCTAAATAAACTTTTGGGCCAACCCCATGAGAAGAACCAATTGTTGCTCTTCAGTTGCTAAGTCATGTACGATTCTTTGCGATCACCTGGACTGCAGCATGTCAGGCTTCCCTGTTTTTTACTGTCTCCCAGAGTTTGCTCAAGCTCATGTCCATTAAGTTAGTGATGCCATTCAACCATCTTGTCCTCTGTCTCGTCCTCCTTCTGCCCTTGGTCTTTCCCAGCAGTAAAGCCTTTTCCAATGAGCTCTTCAGGTCAAGTGGCCAATATATTGGGGCTTCAGCTTCAGCATCAGTCCTTCCAATGAATATTCAGGGTTGATTTCCTTTAGAATTGACTGGTTTGATCTCCTTGCTGTCCAAAGGAATCTTAAGAGTCTTCTCCAGCATCAGTTCTTCAGCGCTCAGTCTTCTTTGTGGTCCAGCTCTCACATCTGTACATAACTACTGAAAAATCCATAGCTTTGACTTATGGATCTTTGTTGGCAAAGTGATATCTTTGTTTTTAATATGCTGCCTAGGTTTGTCATAGCTTTTCCAATTAGATGTACATAATAAACAGAGAAATCTCTAAAACAAATAGTGCTTAGTGGGGAAAAAAGTAATAAACAAAATGGATATTATGATATCATGTGGATAAAATAAAAATACATGCCAATCACAACAATACCAATAACACAGTTTGTAAGAATACTCCCACAATATATATTTAAAATATCAAAATTATGTCTGTAGGATAAGAACAATTGCAATGAGGTGACTAATGGTTACAATGTGTCATAAGCTGGGAGTATGATTAATTAAATTTTCTATTTTTGAGATCCAAGAAAATTGTTCTGAAGGACACTATATGACAGGATGACCCAAGATAACTTTACACACACACACAATTCAGTATAAAACATTTTTAAGACTATGTTCTAATGCATTGCTTAGAAGCAGGTAATGAAATGTGAAAAGAATCCACAGATGTAAACAGGCACTTAAGACCTTTTTCCCCAGAAGCATTGGAGGAATACTATTGAAATCAACTTTCTGGTTTTATTTCCACACATGAAGCACAAGAGCAAGAGATAAAGTAATCTCCCAAGTTGGAGCATCAAATATATGCCCACTTAAAGTCAAAATTCAAAGGGACAGGGCAATTTAGAAACAAATGACATCATACAGAGGGACAAAGGGGAAGCTTACATACCGTGGTTTTAGCACAATGCAGAAGGGGACAACATTTCCCTTGATATTTCATCATCTCTACTGGCTTTCACACACATTTTCAACTCAAATTCCAGCTGTCCCTATGTTTTGAACAATGTCAAGCCAGAAATTCAAGTGGTCTCAGGTTAGTAATACTCAAAATTTCTTAGAAAGAAAGACAATCCTTTCCAGGAAATCCAATTTTCACTCAGCTCTCAAAGAATTCCCACAGATAAATTTCAAAGGAACATCATAAAATGTAAAAAGAAATATAGCAGAGTGAGTAAAAACCAGTTGATGGTAAAATATCGCAAAGAAGGAAATTCTTTCTCCAGGTATACTGGGAAAAGAAGGAAGCATACCAAATTTCTGAAACTATTCTCTAGTTCTGAAATCCAAAAAGTAATAGCAGATTAGATACAGTTGAAGGCAGAATTATTTATCTGAAAGTTAAATCTGAAGAAATTATTGAGACTGCCACACAGGATGAAAATGAGATGTTAAATTTGAAGATGAGCTAAGACATGAAGAATAGATTGTCATGATTTTACACACATTTATTTTGAGTCTATAAGAGAGAAATGAACAATGTTTTTATTGGTGATAATATCAATATTCTAGAATTGATTATAAGACACCTTTCTTGACATTCAGGTAGCCCAAGAAATCTAAAAATGAAAATTTATACCCAGATCTAAAGTATTGATATGTCAGAACACCAGTGATAAAGACTTGAAAATTAGGGAGAAAAAAGCGAAAACTGGAAAAATAAATGGCAGTTACACTAGCATATTCAAAAGCAGAGACATTATTTTGCCAACTAAGGCCCGTCTAGTCAAGGCTATAGTTTTTCCTGTGGTCATGTATGGATGTGAGAGTTGGACTGTGAAGAAGGCTGAGCGCCGAAGAATCGATGCTTTTGAACTGTGGTGTTGGAGAAGACTCTTGAGAGTCCCTTGGACTGCAAGGAGATCCAAGCAGTCCATTCTGAAGGAGATCAGCCCTGGGATTTCTTTGGAAGGAATGATGCTAAAGCTGAAACCCCAGTACTTTGGCCACCTCATGTGAAGAGTTGACTCATTGGCAAACACTCTGATGCTGGGAGGGATTGGGGGCAGGAGGAGAAGGGGACAACAGAGGATGAGATGGCTGGATGGCATCACTGACTCGATGGGCGTGAGTCTGAGTGAACTCCAGGAGTTGGTGATGGACAGGGAGGCCTGGCGTGCTGCGATTCATGGGGTCACAAAGAGTCGGACACGACTGAGCGACTGAACTGAACACTGACAGTTGACTTGGGAACAATGGAAGCCAAAGGACACCACTGGAGTGCTGGCAAGAGAGAGCTGCCAATCCAGAAAGGTACATGTAATAAGCTCCCTTTAAAGTTCAATCACTTTAGAAAAAAAAAAGAGAAACAGAAAATTTTCTCTGATAAACAACAACTGATCTATAAACGTTCAGTAAAGAAAATTTTAAAGGATGTTCTTTAAACAGAAGAACTATAAACTTGGATAACTGACCAGCAAGAAAGAATAACAAGAAATGTATTTATAAATGTAACAGGTAAATCTAAATAACCATTGACTATACGGCAAAATAACAACACAATACTTAAAATTGGTGCTTAAAAGTAGAATTTATCTAAAATATCTGAACCAAAAAACAAAACCATAGTTATCTTAAATCTTTGTGTTGTTTATGAGTAAGGCAGATATATTGGTGAGCTATATGTTTTGTTCATTGACCCTTTTAAAATATCCAGAATAATCACTGGGTTTGAACTGTGTGAAAAAGTAAAAGTGAAAGTGTTACTTCCTCAGTTGTGCCCCATTCTTCGCGACGTCATGGACTGTAGCCTGCCAGGCTCCTCTGTTATGGAATTCACCAGGCAAGAATACTGGAGTGGGTAGTCATTCCTTTCTCCAGGGAATCTTCCCTTTCAAAATACCCAGGATAATCCCTAATGCATAGTGACTCTTAAACAACAGAGATTTGAACTGTGTGGGTCCACTTAAATGTGGATTTTTTTCAATAAACACTCAATTTATGGTTCATTCTCTATTTATGGTTCCACACTCATGGATCCAAATAACCAGTGATCACAAACTTGATTGAATTCCTGGATACAGAACCTGCAGATAACAGAGGGCCAGCCACAGGGCATGAGCATCCCCAGACTGTGGTACCCTCCATGGATTCTGGCATCAGTCCCCCGACAGATGATGAGAGATAGCTATATGTAAGTTCTGAAAGAAATGGAAGAGAAAGCAAAGGAATGAGAAGTTTAAAGTTTCAATCGATCTGAAAGAAAAAAGAAGAAAAAGAAAAGAAGGAAAGGAAAAAGGAGGCATTAAAGGCACAACATAGGATGGTAGAAACACATCGAGCTGTACTGAAATAAAAATAAAGCAAATGAGCTAACATCCCTGGTTAAGTTCCACCTATAATAGAAACAAAAGTTATAGAATATCTAGGAATAAATACAGTAGGAGATGTACAAATTTAGAAGATCTGGACAAAGAAAGTGAGATCCTTGAATAGGAAGACAATGTAGTGGAAGTGTCCAACTCTTTGTGACCCCATGGGCTGGAGTCCGCCAGGCTCTTCTCCATCCCTGGGTCGGGAAGTCCCCTGGAGGAGGGCATGGCAACCCACCCCAGTATTCTTGCCTGGGGAATCCCATGAACAGAAGACAAGATGAAAAGTATGTTGAGTCTCCTTGGATTGCTCATTCTATTCAACACAAATGCACACAGATTTCCAACAGGTCTTCTTCTACATCAGGCTGGCTTTGAAATTTACTTATTGCCAACAGTCAAAAAGAGCATTGTTGAAGAGACAAGGTGGAGCGATGTGCCTGACCACATATCAAGACATATTATAAACGACATCATGATTAAGACACATTTCACTGGTGCAGAGATAAACAAATAGACTTAGAAGACAGACTTACACAAACACAGAAATCTGATCGTGACAAAGCTGGTGTTGGAGATGGAGGGAAAATGGTGTGGAAAGCAACTGCTTTTATATATGGGAAAAAGGGAACTAATATCCCCATTTCATGGGACATATTAAAGTCATTTTAAGGTAAATTTATTTATTTATGAAATAAATATTGAAAGCAAAACGAATAAACTTTACTAAGATGATGTTTTAGATGGCTGGATGGCATCACCGACTCAATGGACATGAGTTTGGGTAACCTCCGGGAATTGGTGATGGACAGGAAGGCCTGGCGTGCTGTGGTTCATGAGGTTGCAAAGAGTCAGACACGACTGAGCGACTGAACTGAACTGAAGATGATGTAGTTGACTTTTACCTAGAAAAGGAAGACTTCATTAGATGCTAAAAGCATTTTCTGTTAAGGAAGTGGTTGGCCAATGGGTCTTAAAATTACCATGAAGCTGTGAAAAGACAATACATATTGAAATAAGACATTTTGCATACATCCTGAAGCAAATACTTTTTCCTAAAACATGTGAGAATATTCCCAGTATAAAAAAATAACAAAAATGACAAATGATCCAGGAGAAAAGTGGGCAAACTATTTTAATGGGTGCTTCCTACGAGAGAAAAACATGTAAAAATATGTTCATTCTCCCTAATAAGCAAGGGAACTCCAATCAACATTACTACAGTAATGTTGTTTTATCACTAGATTGGCAAGAAGTCTGAAGCCTGACAATACCAAGAGTCAGCAGCATTGTGCAGTGGGAGTGTAGGGGGTCCTTCCCATGCCTGGAAAGCAGGACAGTGGTGTACCCACCCATATTAAGGGGGGTGATGTCTAAGAGTATGGATGCAAGGTCAGCAAACGGGCGGAGGAACCAGTAGTTTAAGCAAAACCAGCCACACTTACTATAATTTCCATGTCTTCATTCAGTGGACCTAAGATTCATTCAGTATCTGAAATCATAATGACCAAGATAAACCAACTAACAATACCGAAAAATCACAGAAATGCACAAACCAGCTGCCACCTGTTTTTGCTGCCATAGGAAGAGAATTTATTTTATGCTATCTTTGTTTATGGTAATACCATAAAATAAATATTGCTCCAATATAATTGTTAAGAATCATTAAACTAATGATTATAAGAGAGAAGCCAGTTTTTATGAAATGCTTTGCTATGATCCATATGTAACAAACAAGTTCATAAAATATTATATGGGTACTATATAAAAATGTATACTAGGGTTTTTCAAGTTTTGTTTGCTTTATTTATTTATTTATTTTTACATTCTCTGTGAAGCAATGGATTCATGAAAAAGAAAAAGCAACATTGATAAAGGTAACCATGCCTTTGTGGTTTCATTCAACAAAATTCAAAGGGCCCATCTGAGTTTTAGTATCCAAGGATCTAAGTATCATTGCCAAATTTGCCTCACTTCTCTGGGTGACACTTTCACAACTGGTTACAGAGAAGACTGATAAATTGGCAGCTCAGTCCATCTAGTCCTGAAATTCTAAAATTCTAGAATATGTATAACTGAATCACTGAAAATCACCTGAAAATAACATGTTGCAAATCAATCGTACATCAATAAATAAAATAAATATATTTCTAGGAGACATCATTGATTAGTAGTAAGATGGCAAGTTTTCACAGCTACCTACCAAACTTTCCAATTCTAATTACATTATGCGTGCTCAGCCGTTCGTCATGTCCCTTTTTTGTGACCCCATGGACTGTAGCCCACCAGGCTCCTCTGTCCATGGGAAGTATTCTTCCCAGACAAGAATACTGGAGTGGGTTGCTATTTCCTCCTCAGGGACTGAATCCATGTCTCCTGCATCTCCTGCCTTGGAAAGCAGATTCTTTACCCCTGCGCCACCTGGGACTCCAAGTACACTATAGGAGAAAAATATTCCATCATCTTTCTTCTGACGTCACTTCCGCGTCCTTTCTTGCGTAAGTAACTCTGGGCCATAGCACTGGTGGGGCAAGTTCTGGGGCTTTGGAGTCAGCCGATACTGGGTCTCCCACTCAGGCTGGTGACTTAGCCTGAGGTTTCTTTTCTATCTATTATCTAATCAGTCTGGATAATATCCTTCCAGTTGGCTTGTTGCAGGGATTAAGCTCTTGGTGTCTCTCAAATGCGCAGCCAGTTCTTGGAACAGAGAAGTCCTCAGTGTGTTCCTTGCTGCCTGGATAAACAGAGAACAGAGGGGCATTACCTGGAGAACAGGGCAAGAAGCATCCCATCTGAGCAGGGCACACATCATGCCACCACTGGCAGCTCTGCAAATGACCATCTCTCTCTCTTACTGTCCTCTGGGCCTCCAGCTGGCTGACTTATCATTCAACCTCACCTCTGCTCCCCGACTCAGATGCACATCTCTGCCCTCAGGCACCAACCTCCAAGGAATGCCATTAGACACCTGTCACCCCGGCCCTGGCTGGCGTGGTCCCAAGACCTCCCACAAACATCACGAGCAGAGCCAGACACCAAGCAGTCTCTCTCCAGGCCTCTCCTGCTCACAGCCTCCCAACCCCAGGCTCTCACATTCTGCCAGCCAGGGACATGCTTCCCTGACACAGTGCGAGGGCTCTGGACACTCGTGCAGTAGAATTTCACTTCTCTGAATGATTTAAAAATGCACATAGCTCAGGCATACAAAAATATGAAAGACCCAAAATTACTGTCATTATACCCAATTGTTGAAGCGTCCATCCCCTTATCTGCCCTCTCTCCTTTATCCTGTTCCAATTCAGTTCCCAGGCAACCTTCCTCCCACAGGCTCTTGCCGGGTTCCAACTGTCCTGTTCAATGAGCACAGCTCCCTGAGTTCTGATCTGACAGCCTGGCACTTGCTTTACTAACAGTCTTCCTGTCTCGTTAGCGTGTCTCCATCCTCTTCCTTAAATCCTCTCTCAAGCTGCAGGAATGGTGGTTTCTAAGACGCAGTCTAGACCGTAACATTTGTTTCCCTAAGATCCTAAAACATCAGAGATACAATCACCGGGCCCTCTGTGATATGGCACTAGATCCAGCACCCACTCGTTCTTCAAATGCATCTTACATTGCTGACATATTGACTTATATGCAGTTTTCCAGACTGGCCACATCCTTTCTTTTGTCAAATCATGGCTTTTGGGGAAACAGCCTCAAATTTCGAGACAAGTTTCGAATGCACTAATAAAAACCTTCTTCCCTGCAACATCGCTTGATGCTAGGTTGCTGACCTGATGTTCAATCAACCTTCAAATGTGTTAGAGTATATTCTATAGACAAAGCAATTATCCTATAAGCCTGTGCTTGCATGTCTGATTCTTTGTGACCCTATGGACTGTAGCCCACCAGCGGGGCTCCTCTGCCCAGGGGATTCTCCAGACAAGAATATTGGAATGGGATGCCATGCCCTCCTCTAGGGGATCTTCCCGACCCAGGGATCAAACCCACGCCTCTTATGTTTCTGTAGTAATGTCCCCCTTTAATCCTTAATATCAGTAATGTATGCTCTGTCTGGTCAGGAATTTACCAATTTGACTGGCTTATTCAAAGAAGTAACTTTCAAGTTCTCTGTTTCCTTTAATCTGAGGTGTAAGTCTTTTGTTTTCTTTTTAAATCATTTCTAAATTCCATGTAACAATCGTGACCTTTTTATTTGGAACATTTTCAGATTTTCATTTTCATAACTACTGTTTTGCATAGGTTTAAGCCAAACATTTTATAACTTATTTTCTATTTGCTGCACCTGTTCTCTTCTTATTTTCCTCCTTCCATTCTTCATGTTGGTCTGATTCAACTGGCTTCTTTTTAAATAATTTTAAAAAATTTTTTTGTTTTTTAAATTTTTACAGCACTGTTTGTTTCTGCCATACAACAACACGAATGGGTCATAATTCTACACACATTCTCCGCCCTCCCAACTTCCTTCCCTTCCCCTCATCCCATCTCTCCAGGCCATCACACAGCACCAGACTGGGCTCCCGTGCTGCTCAGCAGCTGCTCCAGCTCAGCATCTTACACCTGGCAGTGTATAGATGTTGAGGCCACCTCTCCTTTCCTCCCACCCTCTCCCTGGCCCTCTGTGCACACAAGTCCGTTCTCTCCATCTGCATCTCCATTCCTCCCCTGCGCACAGGTCCATCCACACCATCTCTCCAGATCCCATGTACCTGCATTAGGATATTATACAAATTATTTCTTATCTTTCTCCACTTGATCATTTTACAGTCTTTTATGTTCTTTCAACAGTTACTCTAGATATTACAACACGCTTCCTTGGCTTATTTATAAGTATTTTACCACTTCCTAAGCAATGCTATAGTTCGCTTCCTGCCTTTTGCCTTCATGTTGGAGGGAGGAGGTGGGGAGTAACTTTTAAATTTGGAGGCAATTATAGATTCACATGCAGGGGCAAGAAATACTAAGAGAGATCTGTCCACTCTGCCCCTCATTTCCCTTATGGCAAGATCTTCGAAAACTAGGTATCATAGTCATGGTGTGGGCCTTGCCTTGACACTGATACATTGATTGTATTCAGATGCACTGTGATTGTGTGTGTGTGTGTGTGTGTGTGTGTCCTTCTATCAGTTGTATCACATGCGTGGGTCTGTGCAGCTATGGCAACAGGCAACACCCAGAAGCCCTCTCTCACCACAAGAATCCCTGGTGCTGTATTTTTGGAACACCTCCCACCTGTACTGCTGCCCACCCCACCCAGTCCTAAGCCCTGGAGACAAGAATCTGTTCTTCATTTTTATAGTTTTGTCATCTTGCTTTACTTTGCCGTTTTTGAGTGTGTTTCCTTGTGCGCTGCTTTCACGGTGATGGCCCTGGGTATGATCCTACGCACGCGGGACCTACTATCTACTGTAAGCCCACTCACGGTCCCATTTGACCTGTGGAGTGGGGTGTGAAAACTCCATTGTCACTTGGGTATCCTGACAGTCCCCACTTCTGAGTACCATGATCCTGAATATCAAGTGTTATAGCTTTTGTTTCCATTATCGAATATCACTTATAAAACTCAAAGAGGAGACTGGTCTCTTGCATGCATTGGTGTTTCTGGGTTTTTTTCTTGTCACTGTTGTTCCTTCTTCATTCCTAATGCTCCAAAATTTCTTCTCTCCTCATTTTCTTTCCTTTTGAAAAATTTCCTTTAGCCAGTTGTTAAACACAGGTCTTTATGTGACTAATTCTTTTATTTTTCTTTCACTTGGGGATGTCTTTATTTCCTCTTCATTCCTAAAAGGTGATTTTCCTGAATATGAAATTCACAGATAACGGTTCTTTCTTTCCACATTTGAAGAAGTGGTCTGCATCTGCCCTCCCCGGCTCCAGGTGACATCCTGCCATCCAAACTGATGCCCCCTCTAGGGAATGTGTTTGTCTCAGCTGCTTTCAAGGTTTCTGTTTTGTCTTTAATTTTCCAAAGTTTAACTATGATGTGCTTTAGCACAGGTTTCTTTTGTTTTATCCTATTTGTGATTCACATGAATTCTTGAATTTATAGGCTTATATTCCCCTCCACATTTGGACATTTTCAGCTCCCAGTTTCTTTAGATACCAGTTTTCAGCAATCTTTCTTCCCTTTTTCAAATGTACTCTCCCTTTCCTTTCCCTCCTTGACTCCAGTGAGGGATGAACCTCTGTTATTGCTCCTCAAGGCCCTGCAGCTCTGTGTATCTAGAGTTTATCCCACAGGTGCTGGCCTATGTCTGTGGATGATAGTCCCAACGGCAATGTTATGGTCAGCACCTTTGCAGTGTTATTTCCCTCTGGTTTGTCTGCTTCTGTTGGGATTCCTTTTAACTCTGCCAGGGCTTCCAGAGGGCACAAGGAGAGTTCCCTCCAGCCACAAAACCAGTGGTCTCAAGGTGGGGGAAAGGATTCTCTAGCCCATGGGATAGAGACCCTTGACTGGCCCTGAAAACTCCTTTGTTCCCACTCATCTGAGACTGCCTTCCCCTAGCCAGAGGTTCCAGGCAGCTTTGAATTTAGATCATTTTGTTTTCCCTCTAACTACTCCTAAGACTTTGGGTCTCAGTGGGCTGGCTATGAGGTGCTTGAATTTGGTTTTCTTTGTATTCACATTATTTTGGTTTCGAGTGGCTCCTTGAATCTCAGGGCTGATGCCTTTTATAACACTTGAAAATTCTTGGCCATCATCTCTTTAAATAATGCTTTTGCTCCAGTGTTTCTCCTCTCCTGGAAATCTAATTACATATACGTGTGACCTTTTCATCATGTCTCAAATGTCTCCAAAGTTTTGTCTGTATTTTCTACACACTTTTCACCTGGCTGCTTTCTTCCAGCTAATTGTCACTTCACATTTGCCTATTTGCTATTAAAGTTTAATCTCAATAGTTTCAATTATTATATTTCACATTTAAAATTTTTCCCTTAATTCCTTATTTCCCAGTTCTCTATTATTCTCCTGCTTGTTATTTAATTCCTTAAGTGTATTAATTAGAGTTAAGATCAGTATCTGATAACTCCAACTCCTGGATTTCCTATTATTTTGATTTCACTGTATAGTATTCCTACTGATTTTTGGTCATTGGTCTTGATTCAAATGACTGGATATTTAAATGGCTATAAAATTTAATCAGGCCTAAACTCTGCTTTCAAGATATTGGTAGAAATATATGTAAAGAGATATACATTATTTTTTTAAAAAGGACCAAATAGAAATTTTGGTCTGAATTATTATCAGAAGTTATGAATAACTTAAAAATTTTACCTCTCTGCCACAGCAAATTTAAGACAGCAGAGGAAAGATTTAGTAAGCTTCAAGATAGAGTAATATAAATGATTAAGTATTAACAAGGTAAAAGATTGAATAAAAATGAACAAAGACTCATAGACACATGGTACAACAGCAAGTGTATCAATTTGTGGGGATTAAGAGTCCTACAAGAATAATAGAGACAGACTATAAACATTTTTTGAAAAAATAAAGACTGAAAACTTCTAAAATTTGATGGAAAATATTTATTAACAAATCTAAGAAGCTTAATAAACCTGAGTTGGGTAAACACTAGGAGATACACTCCTGGACACATCTAGTTAATTTTTTAAAAGACAAAGATTTAGAAAAAATCATGAAAACATCAAGAAAAAAAGGACTCATTATGGCAAGAGAAAAATAATGCAATTAATGCTGTCTTCTCATCAGAAATAAGGACACCCACAAGGCATTGAAAAGACATATTCAGAATGCTAAAAGGAAAAATGTCCACCAAGAATTATACATTCAGAAAACTACTCCTCAAAAATGAAAGAGAAATAAAAATATTCCCAGCTAGAAGAAGACTTAGAAAATGTGTTGGCAGCAGATCTGCCTTTCAAGAACTATGAAAAGTTTTCCCAGCTAAAAGGAAGTAGCACCTAAAGGTAACTTAAATCCAGGGATGAAATACTGAACATTGGAAATAGTACATATGTACTATTGCAAATGCAAACCTTTATTTTTCAATAATTTTTTCCTTAACGTCTTTAAAATACATAAGGTAGTTTAAAGCAATAATTTATAATACAATGCTGTTTTTAAATTAATAACCTGTAAGACACATTCTTTGGAAGGAATTATGCTAAAGCTGAAACTCCAGTACTTTGGCCACCTCATACAAAGAGTTGACTCTGGAAAAGACTCTGATGCTGGGAGAGATTGAATGTGGGAGGAGAAGGGGATGACAGAGGATGAGATGGCTGGATGGCATCACCAGCTCGATGGACGTGAGTTTGAGTGAACTTCAGGAGTTGGCGGTGGACAGGGAGGCCTGCGTGCTGCGATTCATGGGGTCGCAAAGAGTTGGACACAACTGAGCGACTGAACTGAACTGAACTGACTGAAAACATAATCTATATGACAATAATAGCTCAAAGGAAGGGTGAGTCAAAGGAGGTATATTGGTATTTAATATGAAGTAAACTGTGATAAGATGTATACTGTAATCCCTACTGTAACTACTGAGAAAACAAAAATTTTTAATATAGTGAAAATAATAAATTACAATAATTTAATACAGATACTCATCTAACACAAAGGAAGGCAATAGAACAATAAAAGACATTAGACAAATAGAAAGCAGCTTTTTTAAAACCAACAACCATATATCCATTCATATCAACAATTACATTAAATGTAAATGAAAAAATGCCATTCAAAAGGCATACATTGTTAGATGATATAAAAGTAGACTCAGTTACATGCTGTCCACAGAAAAAGCACTTTAGACTCAAGACGCAAGTAGGTTGGAAGCAAAAGGATAAGAAAAGATTTATAGCAATAACCATGAGACCAAAATAATAGGATACTGATAGCAGATAAAATACACTATTAGAGAAAAGTGTATTGTTAGAGGCAAGAAGAGAGATTTCATAATTAAAAAAGGGTTAACATATCAGGAAGATATGACAATTATAAATGTATATGGACTTAATAACAGGACCAAAGAATGCATGAAGCAAAGCTGACAGAATTGAAAGGAAATTCATCAATAATAATTGTAAATTTCAACAAACTCCTTTCAATAATTGATAAGATAATCAGTCAGAAAATAAGCCAGAATAAAAGATCTGGGTAAGACTCTCCACCAGCTCTACCTGACAGACACTTGCAGAACACTCCACTCACGGGCTGCAAAGTACGTGTACTTTTCAAGGACACATGAAATATTCTCCAGAATAAACTATATCCTGGGCCATAAAGCAACCTCAATACATTTAAAAGATTGAAATTATATAAAATATGTTCTGACTACAGTTGATTTTCATGAGAGATACACAACAGAAAGAAATCTGGAAAAACCCAAATATCTGGACCTTAACACACTTTTAAATAACATGTGGGTTAAAGAAAAAAAAAATGTAAGGGAAATTTTAAGATATTATAAATTGAATTAAAATTAAGACACTGATATGAAAATTTATGAATGCAGTTCAATCATGGCTAACAGGGAAATTCACATCTTCAACATCTATGGGAGAAGAATATCTCAGATCAGTATGCCAAGCTTCCAGCTTTAGAAACTAGAGGAAGAAAGTAAACTAACCCTCAAACAAGCAGAAGGTGGAGCCCAGGCCCAAACTACACTGGGCATTTGGCGCCGTCACACAACCTAAGATGGAAAACAGAAAAGAGGCCAGGACGCTTGCACTTGAAAGGGCCGGAGTATGAAACAGCTCAGGGCTCCCGCTGGCTGTCTGTTTGCTCGTTGTGTGAATGTACATGGCTCTACACCTCACTCTCCGTTCATCTCACCCTCCTCCTCCCCTCCCCTCCCCACCCTTGCCCATAAGACTGTTCTCTATGTCTGTGTCTCCACTGATGCTCTGCAAACAGGTTCATCAGTACCATCCTTCTAGATTCCATACATATGTGTTAATGTATGATATTTGTCTGTGATAACCTAGAGGGATGGGAACGGGCTGAAGGTGGGAGGGAGACTCATGACCAGGGAACATATGTGCACTTATGATTAATTCATGTTGATGTATGACAGAAATCAATATTGTAAAGCAATGATCAATCAAGTAAAATAAATATTTTTTAAAACTAGTTTAGGCTTTTTTTTTTTTTTACTTTATTTTACTTTACGATGCTGTATTGGTTTTGCCATACATCAACATGAATCTGCCATGGGTGTACACGTGTTCCCAATCCTGAACCCCTCTCCCACCTCCCTCCCCATACCATCCCTCTGGGCCATCCCAGTGCACCAGCCCTAAGCATCCTGTATCCTGCATCCAACCTGGACTGGTGATTCGTTTCTTATATGATGTTATACATGTTTCAGTGCTATTCTCTCAAATCATCCCACCCTCTCCCTCTCCCACAGAGTCCAAAAGACTGTTCTATACATCTGTGTCTCTTTTGCTGTCCTGCATACGGGTTATCATTACCATCTTTCTAAATTCCATATGTATGGGTTAGTATACTGTATTGGTGTTTTTCTTTCTGGCTTACTTCACTCTGTATAATCGGCTCCAGTTTCATCCACCTCATTAGACCTGATTCAAATGTATTCTTTTTAATGGCTGAGTAATACTCTATTGTGTATATGTACCACAGCTTTCTTCTCCATTCATCTGCTGATGGACATCTAGGTTGCTTCCATGTCCTGGCTATTATAAACAGTGCTGTGATGAACATTGGGGTACATGTGTCTCTTTCAGTTCTGGTTTCCTCGGTGTGTATGCCCAGCAGTGGGAGGCTTTTTAAGCTTTAGGATCTGTGGAGCAAATACTCAGCTCTGCAGTTGTGGCATGAAAGCAGTCATAGACAGCTATTTTAAAAATGCAAAATACATCCTTGGCTAGGAATAGAATACAAATAGGCAGTAGACCAAATTTTTTCCACAGCCACAGTTTGCACATCTCTGTATAGATGATAGAGTTAAAAAGAAAGAAAGGAAGAAAGGAAAGTCACTGAAAGCATTAAGCCCCATTGCGGAAAGATTACATCATTTCAGTCCTATATCCCAATTAGCGAAAACATGAGATAACAGAGTTTAGATGTGTGACATCCTATAGAGTTCCTGGGACAAAAAAGGAGAAGCAGCTGGCTTACCAGTAGTAACAGTTTCTAGAAATGTGATTACTTAGTTTTGGTAAATCTTAGAGGGAAAGAACTAAAGATCCCATCAAACGTGTATTAATAGTAACTGCCTAATATATGTACATTATTTCATGTCATCTTCACAAAACCCTTCATTTCACGAATACTGAAGCCGAGGTCCAGACACGCTCAGTTACCTGCCCAAGATTCCATAAATAGAAAGAGGCTAAAACAAAAATGAAAGAGCTTTGTAGCTCCAAAGCTCAACTTTTTTTCATGAAACTGAGACAGGTTGCATCCTGGGACCTGGGATCCTTTGCTGCAGTGTCTGCACCTGGACAAATGTCTCCTTGAAGACAAAAGACAAAGGACCTGTTCTTAGGACTTCTCTTTCAGTGTTAATACATGGAGATCAAGGCCTCCTGTTAGGGAACCGTAAGCCTGAATTCTAGCAACGGGTCACTTCCAGGAAGTCTTCTTAGCTGTCACTTAACATGACAGAGCCTCCAAGTTTCCCAGCTGTGCTATGGTCATAAAGCTTCTGCCTATCTCGGTGGTCAATTAGGAGGAAGATCAAAGAAGATAATGTGGGATAATAGGAGCAAAAATGCTCTGTAAAGGGTTAAGCATCATCCGAATGATGGTGGAACTTTTCATCATCTTTCATTGGCTTTGGCCTTATCATTTTTTTCCAGAAATAAACACACCTTTGTGAATCAATTATTGTGCTTTACAGGCACGCGTGAGCTGTCTCTTTCCATGTGCTGCGTGACTATATGCGGCAGGCTTCTGTGTGGGAGAGATCTGTATCTTTGGGTGTTCAGATATCTAGGACACCCTGTTCTGTTGCTAAGTCAATATTTTACTGATTGGATTTTAAGTTTCTTTACCCCTTAACAACTTCATCTGGACAATATTCTTTCTTGGAAAACAGTATAAAAATAGGGTACTCCCCACCCCCTCCTAAACCACAGCATCATTGGGACTTGAAAAAATTCTCCAAAAAACAGACATTTGTGATTCTGTTTTGGAATCTGGTGAACCTCAGAATATTTAAACTTTTAGGTTAGATAAGCATCAAGAAGCTGCACGCTTATCTGGAGACTTTGAACTTTCAGTGCCTATTTCGGTAGGAAATCTCACGAGATTAAATTTTGTTGCCCGATTTCCAGAACTTCCTGACTTTGAACAGTCCAGAAATTCTTTGAAAAAAGGAAAAAGAAAAGCCACTGTGGTGTCTGGCAGCTTCTGCCCAGGAGTAGAGTAGAGAGAAGCAGAGGGAAGGGTTCAGGGACCCTCCCGACAAAGCCTCCCCCACAGCCATCTCGGTACTCACCAGATTCTGAACAAAAGTAGCTGATGCCCTGCTGCTGGTATCTGGTGCAGCAGGCAGCCCAGACTGTCCACTCTCTGAGTCTCAAATTCCTCGTGTAAAAAATATAAACAGTGATGCTCATGTCACAAGATTGCCATGGGCATTACCAATAAACCAAGGCACAGTTTTTGGCACTTCTCAAGTACTGAAAATGCCCATATCTTTCCTCTTTTTCCACCACTTTCCACTGGGAGACTTGTGCTCATAAGGCAATTGCCCAAGATAAGATTGGTTATGTAATCTGCCAAGTGCATTGGCAACCCCTGTGCATGGGGAATTCTGCTGGGTGCCTGTCTCCCAGCGTAGGAAGGGCAGGTGGAGGAGTGAGTGTGCAGAAGAGAAGAGGGGCCCTCAGGGCATTTCTCTGTGGGATAAATCTCCAGGCTTCAGAAACATCCCTAGAACTTGCTTGATCAACTTTGCTTCTCAGTCAACATTTTCATCTGGACGTTTCTAACAATGGCTGTGATTATCTCTGGCTGCAATGCAATGATTCAAAAGCAGAACGAGAGGAAAAGGGAGAAGAGTTTCTCCATCTGTCTCCTGTCTTAGATCAGGCAAGTGAGCCAAAGAGACATCTATGGATCTGATCCTTGGTTTAATAGCTGCAAACCTGCCCAAAGTTGAACAAACAGGAAGGGAAATTAGGGAGGACAGCAAGACAATGGCACCCCACTCCAGTACTCTTGCCTGGAAAATCCCATAGATGGAGGAGCCTGGTAGGCTGCAGTCCATGGGGTCGCGAAGAGTCGGACATGACAGAGCGACTTCCCTTTCACTTTTCACTTTCATGCATTGGAGAAGGAAATGACAACCCACTCCAGTGTTCTTGCCTGGAGAATCCCAAGGACGGGGGAGCCTGGTGGACTGCCGTCTATGGGGTTGCACAGAGTCGGACATGACTGAAGCGACTCAGCAGCAGCAGCAGCAATCAGCATCACAGGGCAGAGGGCACTCAGCATGGATGGTGTACATTAAACTGCAAGGAGTCATCACATAACTGCCAGGTCAGAGCATTTCAGATGACGAATCTGATGTTTCTGATCAGAAAATTTCACAGGCACATTGTTCTTCTTCATCCTCCTCATTTCCCCATATTCTACATGCCCCTAAAATTAGAATTGCTCTCCGTTTGGTGTCATTTCTCTCTTAAAATCTGTGTATAAATATGTAAGACATAAGCCATGTATGTTGAGTTCACCATCACAGCATTAGCATTGGTAATATTCCTATACAGAGAAGGCACAGAGTAATTCTATAATTCTGCTTTTACTGTGAATTAAAGCCCCACGAACATAAGTACCCTAAGAATAAATCTTTTTTTTTTTTTTTTGCCTACACATCCCCCACTATAGGGCTTGGCATCTGATCTCCCTAACCCTATTTATAAGAGTTCAATAAATACTGAAGGAGGGAATGAATGGACAGAGGCCTTAAACATTTATTGAGTACATTCTGGAGAGAAAGTAAATATAAGACAAGTCCATTGCAGTTCATGAGAATAATATTTACCTGAGAAGGGCTCATACAGTTGCAGAGGGTTAGACAACAATGTCAGGTAAGTTTACACTCTATACAAAGTGTGCATATAGCAAATACTGGAGAAAATTCATCCAAGGAAAGATCTCAGAGGACTGGGGTCATGTTTGTGTGTGTATGAAAGTTGCTCAGTCACGTCTAACTCTGACCCCATGGATATACAGGATTCTCCAGGCCAGCATACTGGAGTGGGTGGCCATTTCCTTCTCCAGGGGATCTTCCCAACCCAAGGATTGAACCCAGATCCCCTGCATTGCAGGTGGATTCCTTACCAGCTGAGCCACCAGAGAAGCCCGGGGTCATGTTTGGAGGATGCCAAGACTGGAACAGCCCACAAAGGAAGGGCTATAGTGAATGCAAGACGTAGTAAGAAAACTAACAAACTGCCATCTTCTTAATGCGTGCTTTAGTTCATCTCATTAAATAACGTTCTGTGAAAAAGACAAAAATAAGGGGAGCTATAGTAAACAGTGAAGGCACAGTTTTAATCCAGATCTATCTGACTCCCAAAGACTGTGTCTTTTTCCAAATGGGGATGCTTTCCAGTGGCAGAAGGAAGAAGGGCGGGAGAAAGGGCTTTGACCCAGATCTCACAGCTGGGGAGCTAGAAGCTGAAATGTCAAGATGGGGTAGAGTTTGCTTCCATGGAGACAAGCGCTGGAAACATAAATGCCAGATAAAGGGAGTCTTCAACAGCAAGGTCTGCAGATTGAATCTCGTTCTGTCTTAGAACAGGGAACTTTTAACATCCTTCCACATTATTTATGAATGTGAGAGTTGGACTATAAAGAAAGCTGAGCACCAAAGAATTGATGCTTTTGAACTGTGGTGTTGGAGAAGACTCTTGAGAGTCCCTTGGACTGCAAGGAGTTCCAACCGGTCCATCCTAAAGGGAACCCCTGTGGAGGAAGCAGTGCAGGTCCTGTGCTGTCTGTGGGTTCGAGGCTGATTTCAGAGTCAGGACTTTGCTGGATTGGCAGGTGGCAGAAGAAGAGGTGTTTCTAGCTGGAGGAAAGAGGAAGTTTTAGGCCTTACAAAGAAGCCTAGTAGGAGGCGGAGGTAGCCCATGACTCATCTGTGGCTTGAGGCCTCTTTCTTTTAAGGGCAAAACTCTTTTCTTTCATACCTTGTGGAATTTCCGAGGTTGGAATTGCTGACAATGCCACAGAACTGATTTGCTGAGCCGGGTACCTTGGGAAAGATAGGCACATTTACCTTGAACAGCTGTATGTCTGTGAAGTTGGGGAAGATGCCAAAGGGACAGGATCCTAGTATTTTTCTATCAGAACACATTTGATTAGTTTTCAAGTTCAGTCACGTAGAAACACTTCTCATTTCAAAATAGCTTCAAAGTTGACTCAAAGTTAAACAAAGCTACCAGACACATGAAGAGGGAAACCAATGAGCATTATACATAAAGGACTGAGCATTATACATAAAGGAATTCTCTATTGAGAATTCTTGGATAAGAGGGCAAACACACAGAAACATAGAAAGGAATGAAGTAACAGACTTCACTCCAAACTGCTTGTCTGGTTGCGACAGAGAAGGAAAACTGCAGATCCCACTGTTTGGGATAATTCTGGCTGCTTATTCAGGAAAACAACCTTCCTTGGTCCCGAACCTCAAAGGGGTGTATTTGCATAAGCAGAGAAGTTATTACTGCTAACATCTCTGATTACATATTTGCCAATAGGGACTTCCCTGGTGGTCCAGTGGTTAGGACTCTGTACTCTCACTCCTGAAGGCACTGGTTCAATCCACTCTTAGGGAACTAAGATGCCACAAGCCATGTGGTACAGCCAAAAAAAAAAAAATTGCCAAAGATAACTTCTCCAAGTTGCTGGTGGACAACGAATCATCCTGCCAGGTCAGAGTCTTTGAAGGTCTTTGGGGAATAGGAGATATGGCCAAATTCTAGAGTTTTGATTTGTTGGAGTTTAGTCGCTGAGTCATATCCGACTCTTTGTGACCCCATGGACTGTAGCCCACCAGGCTCCTCTGTCCATGGGATTCCCAAGAATACTGGAGTGGGTAGCCATTTCTCTCTCCAGGGGATCTTCCTGACCCAGGGACCTTGCACTGGCGGATGGATTCTTTACCATGAGGGAGTTCTGGTTTAGCACTGGGAAAATCATCAGGTAACCTTGAAGAATCAGGCACTGCGATCTCTGGTCTCCCGGACAATGCTACCTCTGAAGGTGTGGGTCACACCCAGCTGACAGGTGTTCCAACTACTGCTCCGAGGAAGAGGCACGTGCCCTGTTGGCCGGCTCTGCGTGTGGAGTGGGATGCACGGCCCCCCTTAACCCCATCGCCTCCTCCACCAGTGGACCCACCTGTTGCGCCCACCGTGATGTACACAGACCCACACTGTGAATTTCTGGTCGTCCTTTGCTGGCTGTGCAAGTTGCAAAGCCTCCTCCATCATGAGAAGAATTTTGCAGGGAAGACCATCAGAGCACCTTCCTAGAGAAGCGGATGCCCGTCCTCCTAACATCCCCATCGTGGCAGTCCCAACAGGTGCTTTTGACCAGCAGGATTTCACTTGCATCTCGCCATCAGGAGTGTTTGTTCCAAGCCCCTGCCATGGAAGAGGTCCCCTCTTGTACCTGATTGCTGCCTTCCCCTGCCTGGGCACTTGTCAAGCCCTTTTCCCCAGACTCTTGTGGCCGTACTCAACCCCTTACCCCCAGCTCTACTGCCTCAGCTTGTCCTGTTTAAATTTGTAACAACAACAAAGAAAAATTCAGAAGCGGCTCACCGCAAGCCTTCCCTGTATAAAAACACAACTTGTTTTCTATCATCGGCAACCTAAATTACACCAGAGCCCTGACACGTACATTTCGGGAGAGATTAAGAATCGCAGGCTGCATTTACATAACATTAAAATCACTGTCTCCACGCACAAAATAAAATGAATCTCTTCCCATCTCTCCCAGGGGTCCTTGCCTGAGATAGAGTTCTGCCTTGCTTTCACTTTCTGAGCTGATGGATGGGGTCTGTCCACCCTTGGCTTTCCTGGAGGCGGCTGGATTCCCTGAGCTCTGGGCTGGGAAGAGCAGCAGGCCAGGCCCGCCCAAGCCAAACCGCCAGAGAACTCAGGGTGAGGTGGGGCCCAGAGAGATCGCATCTCGTCCCCAACATGCCTTGCAGCTGCAGGAAGCCAGCCACCCCATTTCAGAAACCACAGGCTCCTGTGGGCGCCGAGATCCCCTGTTTTCTGTGCTCTGTGAAACACGCACACCATCTGCTCGCTTTTCGCATTTTGGAGCTGGGACAGGAGAGGACAGCACGCTCTGAGCCCTGGTGGTTGGGACTCCAGCCTCCCCATTGCCCCGTGGCCTTGGGCTAGAACGCCGTCTCCTGGACTGCTGCACGGAGGGCCCTGCTTCCTGCGGTGGGGTCGCACCCGGACCACACAGCGAGGGTGCTAAGCAGGCAGAGATGTGTGTTTAGCTGTCACTTTGGGAGCAGGGATGGGCCACGGTTGAACGCGGAGGGGAGGTCTCCGGCCTGGGGCCACGGCTGCAGGCTGCCGCCCCTGCTTCTGCCCAGCGGGCCCCTCATCCCTCTTGCACCTGCCTGCTTCATCTGCTTGTCGTTTGGGACTCAGCCCAGGGCCTGCATTGCAGGATGCTGCCGTACCCTTCCTGCTGCTTCTCCTCCGGCTCCCGGGGTCCCCACGGGCGGAGGTGGTACCCCGAAGCGTAGGGGCCTCTGCCCTCGACAACCCCTCCCCCCCCC
>SJXQ01008472.1:30476-110864 GCA_006408695.1 Aepyceros melampus
TTGGACTGCAAGGAGATCCAACCAGTCCATTCTGAAGGAGATCAACCCTGGGATTTCTTTGGAAGGAATGATGCTAAAGCTGAAACTCCAGTACTTTGGCCACCTCATGCGAAGAGTTGACTCATTGGAAAAGACTCTGATGCTGGGAGGGATTGGGGGCAGGAGGAGAAGGGGACAACCGAGGATGAGGTGGCTGGATGGCATCATTGACTCGATGGACTTGAGTCTGAGTGAACTTCAAGAGTTGGCGATGGACAGAGAGGCCTGGCGTGCTGTGATTCATCGGGTCGCAAAGAGTCGGACACGACTGAGCAACTGAACTGACTGACTGAACTGATAAGAACTGAAGAGAGCAAATAAGAGATTAGTCACAGTTCAAAAGCATCAATTCTTCGGTGCTCAGCTTTCTTCACAGTCCAACTCTTGCATCCATACATCACTGGAAAAACCATAGCCTTGACTAGATGGACCTTTGTTGACAAAGTAATGTCTCTGCTTTTCAACATGCTATCTAGGTTGGTCATAACTTTTCTTCCAAGGAGTAAGCATCTTTTAATTTCATGGCTACAGTTACCTCTCAAAACTTTGGAATTATGCCAACTTTACCTCTGTACACATTTCTTGGATTTTTCTATATAGTTTTTCCAAAATAACTTAGATTTATTTATTCATGTTGCTTTTGCATGTTGTTTTTTTTTTTCTTTTATCCTATTTCTCAGGAGTCTCCCAGCTGCCAGTGACAGAAACACAATTTGAACTGGAATGAACCATCCCAGTGTCTTATGAAAAAGATGCCTGAAAAATAAATAAGGAAAGAAAGAAATTAAAAGATGCCAGAGTTAGGGAATCCCCGGCTGTCCAGAGGTTAGGACTTTGTGCTCTCACTGCTGAGGGCCCAGGTTCAGTCTCACGTTGGGGAACTAATATCCCCAAAGCCACTCGGTCTGTCCAAAAGGAAAAAAAAAAGGATACTTGAGTGGTCTGCAGCTCTGAGAGAGTGGCTGGACCGTGAGCAGGGTGACTGCCACCCTCCTTTTTTTCTTTAACTCCCAGACCTTGGTGCCTGTTTTTTCCCGTGGCAGACATTTCTCTGTGCTGACGAGGACACGGGGCAGTGACCAGATACCTCCCAGTCCATCCCCTGCAGGGGTCAGGAAAGTCCAGGAAAGGCCCTACTCGGTCACCTTCTGGCCCAACACAGAATCAAGTTACAGTTGGTGAGTCTTTACTCAAAGAAATTTCCTGACTCTCTGTATTGCAAAGACTTTAAATTCACACTTTTAAATGGTCCAGGCCTCCAGGCCTCCTGGACATGAACCAGGCCACAGACTGACCTCAAAACTGAAAGCGGCAGTTGCATTTGAGCAGCCCTGGGGGTTTCACGATGGCCCCCGATCACATCCCACATTCTCCATGATGATCCAGGGTCACCTGCCACGGGTGGAGAAAGGGGATTTCCTTGATCATTGTTGCTTGAGAATGCCCGTATCTGCCATTTATTCTCAGAAAGAGGTCTGGCTCCCTAAATCTGGACTCCTTGAGAAGTGGGCTAGGGTACCAGTTTTATTTAACCAAATCCTAAAGTTCTTGACTCAAGCTTTTCCCTATCATTATGATGAAGAGTGGGGGGACCAGGAAAACAGCCTTGTTCATAGAACTGCAACTATTTAACCACGCAAATTCCCTAGGCTCCACTCTGCCTGAACACCTTGGCCCAGCAACATGGTGTGCCATGCTGCAACACATCATGATAAATTTTAAGCCACATTGTTTGAAGGGACAAGCTTTTCTCAACTTGGTGAAAACTTCTGTTTTCCCAGCTCCTGTTGGCTACCTCTATTTGCATCATGTGGGGCTTTGATTTCAGTCAGCACTATTAATAATTTACTTTTGCACTTAATGGTGCTGTTCAGGGGATGAGGGAGGTCCAGATGGTGTGAGTGCCCTGCATGCACAACTAAGGGCATCTGGTGTGAGCTGCCAAGTGCATTACAGGGTGATAAATGTGTAATGAGCTGGGCCGCCCCACGTGTGCTGAAAGTGAGCCCTGAGTTAAGTAAGAGAGGCATTTCCACTGTTCTGCCTCTGTTCCGGGGAATCTTCCCCGAGCTGTGGAGCCGCTCAGACCCCACTTCTCAGGCAGAGCAAGATGTGCGCGTCGATGGCCAGCCTCAGCGTCTGTGAACTCCGGGTTATCTTAGAGGCGCTGCTTTCCCAGTTCCTTTCGTCAGGGGAGACCCTCAGCCACATTCTAGAGCCTGTGCCACATGGCAAGGCTCTGTGTTCCTTCACATTTCAATCAATTTTTGTTGGGGTATAGTTGCTTTACAATGCTGCATTAGTTTCTGCTGTGCAACAAAGTGAATCAGCCATACACACACATGTATCCCTTCCCTTTTGGATTTTACATCACCACCGACCATTGAGTGGAGTTCACTGTGCTGTATAGCAAGTCCCCATTAATTATCTATCTTATAAGTGTGTGTGTGTGTGTGTGTGTGTGTGTGCTCAGTCAGGTCTGACTCTTTGCAACCCCATGGACTGTAGTCCTCTAGGCTCCTCTGTTCATAGTATTACCCAGGCAAGAATACTGAAGCAGGTTGGCACTTCCTTTTCCAGGGGATCTTCCAGACCAAGGGACCGAACCAGCGTCTCCTGCATTGGCAGGCAGATTCTTTACCACTGAGCCACCTGGAAAGCCGATTATATACATAGTAGTATATATATATATATGTCAATCCAACCTCCCAGTTCATCCCACCCCACCCTTTCCTGCTTCGTACTTTCCTGCTTCCTACTTTTGCTCTCTACATCTGTTTCTCTATTTCTACTTTGCAAACAGGTTCATCTGTACCATTTTTCTAGATTCCACATATAAGCATTAATATATGACATTGTTTTTTTTCTTTCTGACTTACTTCACTCTATGTGAGACTCTCTAGTCCATCCACACCCCTCAAACTGCACCCTAATTTTCCGATTTCACTCATTTCTCCCAGCCGGGCCTGAGCCATTTCAGGTCCTCTGGTGAGTGTGAAATGGTTAAACAATAAAAGCTCACAGGTCTGCAGCTGTGGGCCATGGAGGTGGGGTGTCTGCTCATTGGAATATTCCATTCTGGGAGGATCTGTTCTCCTTCCACTCAAGCCAGAAGTGTCATATATGTCCACAGTTCACTCTACTCATGCCCAAGTCACACACACACACACACACACACAAAACCTGCCAGAATATTCTAGAATGGGAGGAAAGACTCTCCCATAGATGTAGCAACAAAGAGAGTCATTTGGAATGTGTGATTGTACTGAAAATGTGAGTGTCCATCACTTGCAGAGAAAGTGAGCATCCTTTTCAGTCAGGGCAAAAGATGCTACACGGGAAAGGCGGCCTCTTGTCTAGAGTAGGCCTGGAGGAGGGGACACCCTGAGGAGCGCCCACAAAGGAAGTGGGCCTGATGATTAAGGAGGCTGACCAAAACCAGGACCCAAACACTCCACTGTTTCCAGCTGAGAGCCGCCTAACCCTAACATAGTCAACACTCTGCAAAGTAGTTACAGTGTTTCTTTCATGCGATTGACACCTGTAGTGACCCCAGTTGGGTAGACACCCCCCATCCAGGTTTCACTTCACGTGCAGCCACATTGCAACACTTAGATGGTAACTTTGAAGGCACAGAAATAATAGAGAAAGCTACAGTCTAACAAAAGTAGGGAGACCAGGAACACAGCGTTCTTTATAGAACTTGGCTTGAATAGCACTGTCCTCTTGTGCTGTTTCCTATAGAGTCCAGGATTTCCAAATTTTTTAAAAAAGGTGAAGCTGAGGAATTGGTTCTGGGTTGTTTTTCTACTATTTCAGTATACTTGGACCATTTCATTGTATTCTACCCAGCCCGTAGTTCTTAGGTGGGAACTAAGGGAATCATTAGGCCCACGTCTCTCCCAAGGGCCCAAGCCGTCAGTTAGAGCAGGGACAGGTCATTTCCAAGGGTGGGCCATGTTGTGTGTTCAGGAAGAAGTGGAAGGGAGGTGAATCCACCACTCTGCAGACATTTTCTCTGACACAAAGCACCAGTTCTTCTCCAGCACAAACTGCTGGACTTTGAGGATGGCAACCTTCTGGACGGCTGGGTCTTCTGCTAGCACACCCACAGAGGAGCCCACTGTGGGTCTGGACAGTCTCCAAGCCTGGAATTAGCCACCATATTGAATTAAGGACCCAATCTTTACTTATCCATCCAATAACCATTTATTGAACACCCACATATACATAAAAGAGAAAAGTTTCAGGATCCTCAAAGCTCTTAACATAGCTATGATGGTCAAATTTGACGTCATGAAACCAAGCCAGGGAGAACAGGGCAGGTTGCGTATCTAAACAGCTCCATCCTGGAAAGATCCAGGGTGTCACAACAGGGGCTATCTGAAACGTACTCTTCCCTTCATGTAGAGCAGCATCAAACACTTGTCTCAGAAGACAGAGAAAACATAAGAACAGCTGTGCAGAGGTGAACACATGATGTTCTTATAGAATAACATGTTTAAGTGTTCACCAGGGGCCAGGTACCCTCCTAAGCCCTTTATGTGCCTGTTTAATCATCACGGCCACACTGGATGGCCAGACTATGTGCAAGGCGTGCTTTTACATGCTTCACAAATACTAATTCATTTTCTCCTTGAAGTAGCCCTATGGAAAAGTAGTTTATAATCCTCATTTTACAGATGGGGGCCTGAGACACAGAGAGGCAACGTAATTTGGTCAGGGACACGTGGAAAAGGAGAGGAAGGGCCAGGAGTGGATTTCAGGCACTCTTGCTACAGACCGCACACTCCTAATCACGGTGCTTCGTCCCAGGTGCCAGGCACAGAAGCAGAAGCAGGGTGTCTGGTTCAGTGAGCGCCTGTCCCCTCCCCAGGTATACAGGTACAGAGACCAGTGCAGGACTTTCAGCTGGACTGGGGGGACGAGGGGAAAACAGAGAGTGAAGAAAGGAAAACTAAGTTCATACAAAATATATGTGAGTTCAAGTCAAGTCTAACTTCACCAATAGACCAGCTGCTCTGAGCCTCAGTTTTACTCATCTGCAAAATGGGGATAATATTGTCTGCCTCACAGAAGTTTGGTAGGAACTCAGTGATGCATAAAAATTCTTCAGACGAGCTAGCGAGCAGAAAATTCTAATTACTTCTCATAATCCGGGGCCCTCCCTCACAAATGAAGGTTTTCTGTGGAGCAGGACAGGGCTGGGCACTTACTTAAACTGCTCCCAGAGTGTCTATGGCGCCTGCAGAGATGCTGCTGATGGATTCCAACAAGACACAAGCATACAGGCCCCTGGGATCACAGTGATATAAGCAAGTAGCACTTGAAGTCCCTTCTGGTTCAAACACTCACCGTTCTGGAATCAAGGTTGCCATACTTATGGTCATTGCCAACATGCTGATTAATACCTGTGGGAGAAAAATCACATTTGTGTTGGGAAATTAAATGAAGATTTTCCTTGGGCAAACTTTCTTTGCCTTAGAAAGAACACATTGGCAGGAAATGAATATATTGAATGTAATACACACTTGTTTAAATACCAGTACAAATCAGTTATTCCCCAATTCTAATAAGTTCAGAAATAACACTTTCGGAAAAAAAAATTATAGTGACATTGGAGGAGACGGGAATCCTCTTCGTTTAGTTGGAATTTCCATAAGGAGAAGATTTGACACATTTTCAGACTTTCAAAATGGAATCTTCTTTTTCCTTTTTTAGACAAAAAATTTAAAAATAACTATCCATACTCTGATGATGTCCAAAAAGCAACAAATAGCATCACTGACAATTCCAAGCAGCTCCTTAATATCGTGGATAGATGCAGTAGCAGTCAATACAGAGGATTATACAAGTGAGATGTTTGGGAGAGAGGAAAAAAGAAAGGTGAGGCAAAGGTGATACATTTTTCTAATCTGATTTTACAATGGCTCAATTGCTCTCTTTTACACTTCATTTCCTGTGCGCCTCTAAATGTATACAGCTCATGAATGCAAGCCACACCCCCTGGAATATCGCCAACGGACCTCTGTACCTTAAAACGGAACCCCTCCGGGCAAACTTTCCTCATCCTCTCTCTTGGCTGGGCTGATTGAGCTCATTAATTGGCTAAAAGCTATTTATTTCTCTCTAATAAATACTCTTAATTCAATTAATGTCCTTCCTAAAGCACATGCTAAATTTAGAGATTGTGCTTTAACAGCAGAGGTACCATGATGCAGGAAGATTGCTATAATAGCAAATTCATTCTTTCCAGAACATTAGCCCAGAATTTTTAATAACCTCGCAGGAGCAATCAGGTTTGCACAGGAGCACAATGGCTAAGTCTCTGGCCCAATTTATTCTCTTACTCAGATACCCACTCTAATTCACAAGCTTGAAATGTATCCATTTTAAATTGGGATTTTAGAGGTCTTCTTGATAGAAAGCCATAAAGTAGTATGCTCCAATTCCAGGCATGGCTAATGGAAATCTGATTCCTAACTGTTATTTAATTACCTGGATATTGTGTTCTTGGTTTCTGTGACCCGTTACATACCATAACATCTTTATTTAAATGGCATCTTGGGCCATCTTTTCAACAACCTATTAAAGAAATAACTGAGTTATCTATAGTAAAGGGACTCATTTATTAACAGTTCTAAATTGAATAAATTATTCTTTCCCTTTCAGATGGTCAACAAAGTAAATGATCAACAAACGTTCCCGAAGCATCATGGGGCAGGAGGGCCATTGTATGCCTAGGGCTGGCTGGCCAGGGACTCCTTCCCAAGACTGACCCAGAGACAACTTGACACCTCCTGTACCTTCTGCTCACTTCTTTATAGACCCAGCTTCCGTTTCCTGCATTTCCTCCAACACTCATTCTGAAAATGTCATTCCTGAAGCTTTTGGAGAAGAAAAAAAAAACTTAAAAATTTGCAGAGAAGAGGATTTCATGCAAAAGAAATTTGCATTTAGGTAGCAAATGGGTTGAAGAAGTTTCAGTAAAATGAAGGATCAGGCGCAGTCTCCCAGAATGAAAGGCGGCAGAAATTCTTTTTGATGTCTTGATAACAGACCAGGATTAGAGACTGTGATTCAGCTCGGGTCACCTCAGCCTCACAGGGAGACTCACTCAGTCCCTTCTCCACTCCCCCACCACCTCTGGAATCTTTCTAATCTCCAAGGTCCGAGACTTCAAGTCTTCCACGTGAAGGAGTTAGAAAGCATGGGTGTGTTTGTTTTGTTAAACAAAGACACTTCCTTTCCTGGGAAAAAATATCAATTTTAAGAATCTCGTTTTAGATTTGGTTATATGAGAACTGTCAAAACTTGGGGAACAAAATCCTTCAGTGTACATCAGCAGGGAAATGAATAAGTCAAAAATGATGTGTCCATACTATAGACTACTAATATGCATTTTAAAAAAGAATGAAGTACAACTGAATGTTAGAAGTTGGGAATCATTCACAACATTTTCAATTTTTCTTTAAGTATTGAGTAGACACAAAATTATAAATATACATAAAGTATACTGACTAGCCAACTAACGGTCCTGGACTCACTTGACAAGTTAGGAAAACCAGCTGCATCATTACTTTGAGGGGCTCCCTCCTCATCTCATCTCCTATGGTCCTCATGTTCTTTGGAAAAGTATTCTTACTTCTCAACATCTATAAATAATACGTTTACGTTTTGTGTCTTTGGACTTTACAGGACTAGAAACAAACCTTTTATAGTCTTTCTGACTTGCTTTTTCCATTAAAGAATAAATTCATGTCATTCTTTTACATCGACGTGTAATGTACAGTTCTTTCATTTTAACTGCTATGTAGTACCCCCTCATAAGCATGCGCCAGTTTTTAAAGATATTCATTAGCCGGTGGACATTCTTGTTTCCTATAGTTTTGTTTTTACAAAGAGTGACACTATTCTTTATCTTCTTGAATATTTTAATTTTCCAATCAGGTAATATGATTTTAATTTGCATTTACCTAATCACTAGTGAGGCTGAACATCTTTTCACGTATTCAGTCAGTCATGTCCTCTTTTATAAGTACCTACTCAAGCCTTTTGTCATTTTGCTACTGTTTTATTATCACCTTTAAAAATCTGAGCTTATTTATGTGTTTTGAAAGCAAGTAGTAAACCATCCTTTATCTCTTCTGGAAATAACTATGATATGTATTTATATGTACTTGTCGAAGATCCCTCAGTTTGGAGCTTGTCTTTTTCCTCTTTTTACAGAGGTTTTAAATATTTTCCTTTTTGAAATGTGCTTTTTGTGTCAAAACTTCCTTACCTTAAGATTAAGAAGAGATTTTTCTATATTGTCTTCTGAAATAGACGTTTCAGTATACTTTACAATTTGGTTTTTAATGGTTTGATTTGGGGCTTCCCGTGCGGCACTAATGGTAAAGAACCTGCCTGCCAATGCAGGAGACGTGAGAGACGTCGGGAGATCCCCCGTAGGAGGACATGCCCACTCCCATATTCTTGCCTAGAGAATCCCCATGGACAGGGGTCTGGGGGGCTACAGTCCGTAGGGCTGCACAGAGGCGGAGACGACTAACGCAACAGAGCACTCACACGCGCTGCTTGATTTTAAAAGAACAGATTGAGGAAAGTGTTAACTTTATTTTCTTTCTTAGTCCTGCTGTAGACAACCAATTATCCTCTGATTATGACTTGCTGAAAAATCTTTCCTTCTCCATCATTTTTAATTTTAGCTCCATTATAAATTGTTTCCCCATACGTATGAGTCTATTTCTATAATCTCTATTCTGTTCCATTGATCCATTTGCATCAACAGACTAAGACCACATCATATTAGTCACTATAATGGTCCCACAGTTTGGATCAGGACTTTCTTAGCTACTCTTAACTTTTGAATCCCTTTCACATAAATCTTAGACTCATCTTTTTTAATTCTTTAAAAAGACAGAGATTTGGTTGGGATTGAATTGACCTCCTCAATCAGTCTGGGAAATTGACATCTTTAAAATATTGAGTTATTCAATCCATGAACATGGTACACCACTCTGCTTGTTTAAAGCTATGATAGTAAAGGCATCTATTTGTCTATTTTAGTCCTGTATGTGCAATTGTATTTCTATATTATGAGGTTATTTCTCAGTTTACAAGTTTAGAATTATTATACTTTTCTGACAATGATATAGTAACTCTTATTGCCGTTACCTTAGAGTCTCTTTTGATAGGAATATGCTGCTCCTGCTTATTTGTTTGTTTTTGATCTCTATTTTGGCTACTGTATCTTTTCCTGTAGTTTCATTTTCCATCCTTCTGAAATCTCTGTCTTATTTCTATTGTTCAAAGCCTATAGCTTGGTTTATTTTTAAAGTCTACCCTCAAAATCTAGTTTAATCTCAACTAAAAAGTTTAGCCAATGAAAATTTATTTCATCTTTAAAATATTGAGTTATTCAATCCATGAACATGGTACACCACTCTGCTTGTTTAAAGCTATGATAGTAAAGGCATCTATTTGTCTATTTTAGTCCTGTATGTGCAATTGTATTTCTATATTATGAGGTTATTTCTCAGTTTACAAGTTTAGAATTATTATACTTTTCTGACAATGATATAGTAACTCTTATTGCCGTTACCTTAGAGTCTCTTTTGATAGGAATATAGCTGCTCCTGCTTATTTGTTTGTTTTTGATCTCTATTTTGGCTACTGTATCTTTTCCTGTAGTTTCATTTTCCATCCTTCTGAAATCTCTGTCTTATTTCTATTGTTCAAAGCCTATAGCTTGGTTTATTTTTAAAGTCTACCCTCAAAATCTAGTTTAATCTCAACTAAAAAGTTTAGCCAATGAAAATTTATTTTAAGTAATGACATATTGTGATTTATTTCTACCATTTTTCATTTTTTCTTTACTATTTTCTTGTTTGATTCTGAATTCAGTGCTTTTCCTTTACTAATAGTTTGACAGTTACATACCTTATTCCGGTCTTTGCTTTTTTTTTTTTTTTTTTTGTGGTCATCATAGAAGTTTTAATATGCACACTTAACACATAAAATTAATAAATATTTTAACCTCAATTCAGAAAATGTTAGGACCTGAAACACCTCAGCGTCATCCTCTTGTTTCTTGTTTACAGGCTAGTGTTGTAGCTGGAGCCTAGCAAAGCCAGGACCAAGGCTTTAGAGGTCATCCGCGTGGTGCTTTTTTCTGAAGCTGGAGTTCACTTCTAAGATTTTCTTTTCTCCCAGGATCTTCTATCACCAGTTTTGGATGGAACCAGAGAGCTCCTCTATAGACATTTGTGAAACCAGGGCAGGTGGCAAGAGGAAACCCTGCCTTTCGATGCATCTTTACCAGGGAGAAAATGCACAGAGAATATTCTCCCTGTACTTTACCTGCCCCCAGTAAATCCAATGCATGTGGGCTCAGAGGGTATAGCAATGAAAGGCTGTGATTATAAGCATCTTCTAGGTTGGATGAGGAGGGACCTCAATGTAGTTGTAAGAATATTAAGTCCTTTTCAGAGAGGGGAACTCTGAGGCTGTGAGAGGAAGTGACTGAGGTCACCCAGGAGTCAGTTGGCAGGACCAGAAATAGACTTCAGGTCTCGCTTGGTTCAGACAAGGCAGCATGTTCTGCTTTGATGATGCTAGAGAGAGAGGTTCAACAGATACCATAGTTGTGAAGTCAATACAGGAGAATTATTCACCTGAGAGCGGTCCTTTCCTCCCGCCTTCCACTCAAGCCCATCGAAAAGTCCTCTCCTCAGGTCGCTGTTAGCATAGTCCTGATGCAGGAACCCTGAGTGGTAAGCCTGCAGCTGCCTCCCCTGACAGCTGTGGCCACATCTTGTGATTTCCGCAGGCCTCAGCCCGTGCCTCTTGGTTGCTCCTTGCCCTGCTGCTGAGTGTGGGAAAGCTCTGCGTGGGAGAAATTCTGTCTTGAACCATGGGGCGTGTGCCACTGCTGGCTTTTTCCTTCCAAAGACACCAGCAAGTGTCTGTGTCTGCATGAGGGGTGGCTGTGAAACAGCTTGAAAGCATAGGGAGGAGGCACACTCATGACTTGCCTCTCACCCAACTCTGAAGTCCTAAAGGCAGGGCCTCAAACAGCAGAGAGATTCTGGAGACAGATCAGGCTTCCTTTGGTTTCCTCCGCAGGTGGGGCAGCTTGAGGCCCTACCTACCCTCCTCCAAGAGACCGAGGCCCACACAGCAAGGTAAAGCCTGCCTTCAGATTTTGTCTTTTTCCCAGAAATAAGAGGGTGCAGAGAAAACACAAATGGAATCTAAATCTGGTAAAATTTGCAGAACCATGAGGTTTCGCTGGGTCAGGAAGAGAGTAAAAATAGTCTCTCGGGATGAATCTTGGCCAGAAAAAGAGAGACAAAGTGAAGGGCAAGAAAATGCATAGTAAAATTTCACTTTTTTCCAACTTCCTATTTGGTTTCACTGTTTTTTTTTTTTTCCCCAAACCAGTCATTTCTCCCACTACCTTCATGGCATTTCTGATGAGCAGACGAGAAAACCAGCATCCACGCGGTTGCAGGGTGAGGGAATTTCACAGATGGGCTCACAAAAACTGTGATGAAGATGGATCCCAGAAGAGGACACTCTACCCACAGAGCCAGCCAGACCGACTGCTGCGACACAGACCTCAGCCCTCAGCAGCAGTATGGCCACAAGACAAGACTGGAGGGCAGACTCCAGAGGCTGAGGAGGAGGGGCAACTGACCGTGCTCCCAGCTGTCCCTAACAAGCAACGGTTGCCTCAGTTCTGGAAATCTCCAGGATGGAGACATCCTTGTTTTCCCCAGACAGCAGTTCCTCTCTCTCTGACACGACCATTTCCTTTGGGGTGATCCAGCCTGCTCTCACGCAGTTCCTCCTTATCTCCAGATGCTCTTGTAATATCCTAGAATCATGACTTAAAGATCCCATTCACCTGTCATTGCAGCCATAATTTCCTTTTAGAGGACTGTCTAAAGAAACTCAACCGTTCAAGGTCAGCAACTGTGAGAATAACTCACACTTTGAGATTCTCTCTTAGGACATTAAGTCAAGTTCTTCAGGTTGCAAGTGACAAAGACCCACTTAAGGAGGGGACATGGGTAAACCTGTGGCTGATTCATGTTGATATTTGGTAGAAAACCAATGCAGTACTGTTTCTTGCTCCTTGGGAGAAAAGGTATGACAAACCGAGACAATGTATTACAAAGCAGAAACATTGCTGACAAAGGTCCCTCTAGTCAAGGCTATGGTTTTTCCAGTGGTCATGTATGGATGTGAGAGTTGGACTGTGAAGAAAGCTGAGCGCTGAAGGATTGATACTTTTGAACTGTGGTGTTGGAGAAGACTCTTGAGAGTTCTTTGGACTGCAAGGAGATCCAACCAGTCCATACTAAAGGAGTTCAGTCCTGGGTATTCACTGGAAGGACTGATGTGGAAGCTGAAACTCCAATACTTTGGCCACCTCATGCGAAGAGCTGACTCATTGTAAAAGACCTTGATGCTGGGAAAGATTGAAGGCAGGAGGAGAAGGGGACAACAGAGGATGAGATGGCTGGATGGCATCACTGACTCAATGGACATGGGTTTGGGTAAACTCCGGGAGGTGGTGATGGACAGGGAGGCCTGGCGTGCTGTGGTCCATGGGGTCGCAAAGAGTTGAACACAGCTGAGCGACTGAACAGCAATGCAATGGTGTAAAGCAATTGTCCTTCAATTAAATACATTTAAAAAGAAAAAACAAGTAAAAAGAGACCCATTCAAGCTGCTTTAAGTAAAAAGTGTGTTCTCATTTTCTTTTCTTTCTTTGTTTCTTTCCTCATAAGGAATAAGGGGATCTTGTGTTACCCAAGGGCAAAGAAGACCCTGGGACTTATCAGAAGTTAGAACAAGGAACAGGGAAGCCCCGGGTGGACCCAGACAGGTACCTCGGCTGCTCTCTCCTCCATGCCAGGTCTCACCATATCTTCCCTCTTCCTCCCCGAGTGCCCCCCATTCCCAGGACTTTGCAAAATGCACTTCCCTGTTGAGACATCTATGTACACAACCAAACAGAACTACCCCAACCTCATCCTTACAGTCTTTCTTGGATATCAGTCAGCATGGCAGGTAACAATTTTAAATTTCTGGGGGTGAAAATTGAAGTGGCTTATTTTGGGTTAAGAGACAAACCCGAGTCCAGTTAATTATGCCCTGAAAGAGGAGGGACTTATGGTTGAAATAAAGATACGTGCCCACCTTGTGTGGGTAAGAGCCAGAAGAGCCAGATCCCAACACCCATCTGCTATGGAGACGAGCAGATGGCTTTCAGACTTAAAGTGGCTCTGTCCAGGCCACTGTATAAGGCAACAGCAGCTCTAGAACCTTGGAGGAGAGATGCGCTTGCATCCGTCCCAGACATTCTTTACTTTGGTAGGACTATACTTCCCCAGGGGGAGGCTGTCCTAGAGGGGCTGTCCTTGCAGGTAATTGTCTGGTTTGGGGGGTTTAGAATCAGAGGGGTAGGGAGCTGAATTCCTCCCACCATTTTTTCCCCCAATATCTCACATCAGTCAGGCTTTTCTCTACCCTGATATCACTTAGCAGATGCTGGCATCAGTGGTCTGGATGTTTGTTGAAGATTTATGAAGTCCAGAAAAGAAACAGAAAGTATTCCCAGGCTTTGTGGACAGAAGGCAAAAGGAGAAATCAAAAATTTTTCTGCCTGTCATCTCTGTGTAAACTCTGCCCCTCCTCTTCCCCAAACTATTGATAGAACCACCATCTCCCCTCTTCCCCAGCCCTCAGTCTCCTTAACTTCTGGAGTTGTATCAGGTTTAATTTGAGAGTAGGGAGCCAAAACTGTTGATATGCCATTTGTAACCTACCCTGGGAATTATAACTCCATAAGTCTTGAGATCTAACTTTCCAGAACAATCTTCCTATGGCATTCTAAATAATCTACCATATATAGGCTTCTTTGAAATTTGAAGTTTATTTTTATTAAATTATAGTTGATTTATCATGTTGTGTTAGTTTCAGGTATACAGAAAACTTATTCTGAAAAGAATATACATATATATTCTTTTCCTAATTCTTTTCCATTCACTCAATTCAGTTCAGTCGCTCAGTCAGGTTGGACTCTTTGCGACCCCATGGACTGCAGCATGTCAGGGCTCCCTGTCCATCACCAACTCCCAGAGTTTACCCAAACTTATGTCGACTGAGTCCGTGATGCCATCCAATCATCTCATCCTCTGTCATTCCCTTCTCCTCCTGCCCCCAATATTTCCCAGCATCAGGGTCTTTTCAAATGAGTCAGCTCTTCGCGTCACGTGGCCGAAGTATTGGAGTTTCAGCTTCAACATCAGTCCTTCCAGTGAACACTCAGCACTGATCTCCTTTAGGATGGACTGGTTGGATCTCCTTGCAGTCCAAGGGACTCTCAAGAGTCTTCTCCAACACCACAGTTCAAAAGCATTAATTATTTGGTGCTCAGCTTTCTTCACAGTCCAACTCTCACATCCATACATGACTACTGGAAAAACCACAGCCTTGACTAGACGGACCTTTGTTGGCAAAGTAACATCTCTGCTTTTTAATATGCTGTCTAGGTTGGTCATAACTTTTTTTCCCAAGGAGTAAGTGTCTTTTAATTTCATGGGTGCAATCACCATCTGCAGTGATTTTGGAGCTCCAAAAAATAAAGTCTGACATTGTTTCCCCTGGTTCCCCATCTATTTCACATGAAGTGATGGGACCAGATGCCATGATCTTCGTTTTCTGAATGTTGAGCTTTAAGCCAACTTTTTCACTCTCCTCTTTCACTTTCATCAAGCGGCTTTTTAGTTCCTCTTCACTTTCTGCCATAAGGGTGGTGTCATCTGCATATCTGAGGTTATGATATTTCTCCTGGCAATCTTGATTCCAGCTTGTGTTTCTTCCAGTTCAGCGTTTCTCATGATGTACTCTGCATAGAAGTTAAATAAGCAGGGTGACAATATACAGCCTTGACGTACTCCTTTTCCTATTTGGAACCAGTCTGTTGTTCCATGTCCAGTTCTAACTGTTGCTTCCTGACCTGCATACAGATTTCTCAAGAGGCAGGTCAGGTGGTCTGGTATTCCCATCTCTTTCAGAATTTTCCACAGTTTATTGTGATGCACACAGTCAAAGACTTTGGCATAGTCAATAAAGCAAAAATAGATGTTTTTCTATAACTCTCTTGCTTTTTCCATGATCCAGCAGATGTTGGCAATTTGATCTCTGGTTCCTCTGCCTTTTCTAAAACCAGCTTGAACATCAGGAAGTTCACGGTTCACGTATTGTTGAAGCCTGGCTTGGAGAATTTTGAGCATTATTTTAATAGCCTGTGAGATGAGTGCAACTGTGCAGTAGTTTGAGCATTGCTTGGCATTGCCTTTCTTTGGAATTGGGATGAAAACTGACCTTTTCCAGTCCTGTGGCCACTGCTGAGTTTTCCAAATTTGCTGGCATATTGAGTGCAGCACTTTCACAGCATCATCTTTTAGGATTTGAAACAGCTCAACTGGAATTCCATCACCTCCACTAGCTTTGTTCATAATGATGCTTCCTAAGGCCCACTTGACTTTACCTTCCAAGATGTCTGGCTCTAGGTGAGTGAACACACCATCGTGATTGTCTGGCTCGTGAAGATCTTTTTTGTATAGTTCTTCTATGTATTCTTGCCACCTCTTAATATCTTGTGCTTCGGATAGGTCAATACCACTTTGTCCTTTATTGAGCCTATCTTTGCATGAAATGCTCCTTTGGTATCTCTAATTTTCTTGAAGACATCTCTAGTCTTTCCCTTTCTATTGTTTTCCTCTATTGTATGTCACTAAATGATATTGAACACAGTTCCCTATGCTATACAGTAGGCCTTTATTGTTTATCTATTTTTATATAGAAGTGTGTAATCCTTGGTCCCAAACTGCTGATTAATCCCTCTCTCCCCAGCCCAGATCTTATTTTTAAAGCAGTTTTAAGTTCACAGGAGAGTTGAGCAGAAGGTATCAGGATGCCCTTATCCTTCCTGCTGCATGTGGTCACAGCCTCCCTGACCATCCACCTCTCCACCAGACAGTGCATTCATGACAACCTGTGAACCTGCGCTGACACATCATCATCACCCAGGGTCCGTAGTTTATATTAGGGCGCACTCTTGATATTGTATATTTTATGGATTTTGACAAATGTATTGTGACGTGTATCCACCATTGCATGTTTCAAAGAGTAGTTTCACTGCCCTGGAGTTCTCTGTGTCCTGTTTATTTCCCCCTGCCCTCTAACCCTTGATAACCATTGATTTTTTTTTTACTCTCTCCACATTTTTACCTTTTCCAAAAGGTCATATAGGGACACATACAGTAGCCTTTTCAGACTGGCTTCTTTCCCTTAGGAATAACATACATTTAAAATTCTTCCGTGTCTTTACATGGCTTGATAACGTATTCCTTTCTAGTGCTGAGTAATATCAATGTCTGAATGGACTACACTTTATTTAAATACTCCTTTATCAAGGGACACTTTGGTTGCTTCCAAGTTTTGCCACCTATGGATACAATTGCTGTACATACACACGTGCAGGTTTTTGAGCAGACTTTTGATAGACAGGGAGGCCTGGCGTGCTGCGGTTCATGGCGTCGCGATGAGTCGGACATGACTGGGCGATTGAACTGAACTGAGCTGAAGATGTCCCCTCATTTGGGTAAAGGGCACAATGGCTGGATGGTTTGGTGAGAGAACGTTTAGGTTTGTAAGAAACCTCCACAGTGGCTGCACCACCTGCGTCCGCACCAGCCGTGGGTGAGTGTTCTTCTTGCTCCATGTCCTCGCCAGCACTTAGTGTTGCGGATTTTGGTCATTTAAATAGATCTGTAAGGGTATCACATTGTTGTTTCAATTTGCAAATACATGAGAAGCAATGGTACCTCACTCCAGTACTCTTGCCTGGAAAATCCTATGGACAGAGGAGCCCGGTAGGCTGCAGTCCATGGGGTTGCTAAGAGTTGGACACGACTGAAGTGACTTAGCAGCGGCAGCAATGACATATTATATTGAATACCCTTATATATGCTTATTTGCCATCTGTTTCTCTCCTGCAGTGATGTGTCTGTACTTCCTCACTGTTTATTCTAATGAGATTTCTGAGAAGAAATTCCATAAGGATGTTTCTGCATGGAATTACTGTAATGCTCCCTTGTTAGCTTTTATTTGGGATGAATTTTCTCCAAAACTAAAATTTCATCCCCATTTTATAAAACTAAAAACAAAATGGGCTCAAGTATTGGATTCCTCACCAGTAACATAGCTGATTACTATTTTTAGAGTCCACTAATTAATATTGTTAATCACATTATCACTTTTAAAATCACTTTGAATCCCTTTTTAAAGTTGGAGAAAATGTTTATTTTTTTTAATGAATAAGTAACGGTTCCATATATGCTGCTGCTGCTAAGTCATTTCAGTCAGGTCCGACTCTGTGCGACCCCATAGATGGCAGCCCTCCAGGCTCCGCCGTCCCTGGGCTTCTCCAGGCAAGAACACGAGTGAGTTGCCATTTCCTTGTCCAATGCATGAAAGTGAAAAGTGAAAGTGACGTCGCTCAGTCATGTCCGACTCTCCGCGACCCCAGGGACTGCAGCCCACCAGGCTCCTCCATCCATGGGGTTTTCCAGGCAAGAGTACTGGAGTGGGGTGCCACTGCTTCTAATTTCTTAAGTATAAGAAAACAGAAGCCATTGTACCCAACTGCACTGACTAAAATCACATTTTACTTTCAAAAGTACTTTTCAGTTGCTTTCCTTCCAATCATAGCACATACATCTCACCTTTTTAATAGGAAGCTTAACTTTTAGGTCATGGGTTGTTTTTTTTTAAAAAAAAAAAAAAAACACAAGTAAAACCCATGAAAAGCTTCCAACTTCTGAACTTTACCCTAAGGTTTATTTTCACAAACTAGATGAAGAACATGCACTTTTTAAACAACAACAACAAAAATGGAAACAGACATTTTAATACAAACTGTTCCAGATAAGAGAATATATTTAAGAAAATAATCATGGATGATAAAACACACCAGTTCAGTTCAGTTCAGTCGTTCAGTCATGTCCAACTCTTTGCGACCCCATGAGCCACAGCACGCCAGGCCTCCCTGTCCATCACCAACTCCCGGAGTCCACCCAAATCCATGTCCATTGAGTCAGTGATGCCATCCAACCATCTCATCTTCTGTCGTCCCCTTCTCCCCCTGCCCTCAATCTTTCCCAGCATCAGAGTCTTTTCAAACGAATCAGCTCTTGGTATCAGGTAGCCAAAGTATTAGAGTTTCAGCTTCAAAATCAGTCCTTCCAGTAAACACCCAGGACTGATCTCCTTCAGAATGGACTGGTTGGATCTCCTTGCAGTCCAAGGGACTCTCAAGAGTCTTCTCCAACACCGCACTTCAAAAGCATCAATTTTTTGTTGCTCAGCTTTCTTTATAGTCCAACTCTCACATCCATACATGACTACTAGAAAAACCATAGCCTTGACTAGACAGACCTTTGTTGACAAAGTAATGTCTCTGCTTTGTAATACATTGTCTAGTTGGGCATAACTTTCCTTCCAAGGAGTAAGCATCTTTAAACACATCAAGGTTCCTCTTATGGATAAATTTGAATATCTTAAAATGCAATGATATTTGACATCAATGAAAGAAAAAATAGATAAGTTAGACTTCATCAAAATTTTGAAGAACAATAAATCAGAACATCAATAAATCAGAACACTATCCAGAGAGTGAAAAGACAACCTACAGGATGGCCCACAATACTTGAACATTGTGTATCCAGTATGATTCTGGATACTAGAAAATATGGACAGGTGTATATTCAGAATATCCTGAGTGTTCAGAACGCTGATAACAACAAAAAGACACACAATTCAACTTTAAAAAATGAATGAAGGCTTTGAATAGACCTTTCTCAAAGAAGATATACAAATGTCCACCAAGCGTATGAAAAGATGCTCAATGTCATTAGTCTTCAGGGAAATGAAAATTAAAACCACAATGAGATATCATTTCACAACCAATAAAACAGATATAATCCTCCAAATGGAAGTTCATGAGCTTCAGTGAGGATGTGAAGAAAATGGAACACTTGTACACTGTCAGTAGGAATTTCAGATGGTACAGCAACTACGGAAAACAGTTTAACAGCTCCCCAGTAAGTTAAACAGAGAATTACACTATATCCCAGCAATCCCTCTCCTGTCTGTACCTGAAGAATTCAAAACAGGTGTTCAAACAAAATCTTGTACACAAATGTAACAGTTCTACTCATACTAGCCAAAAGGTACAAACAGCCCAAATGTTTACCAACAGATGAATGGATAAGCAAAATACCACACAGTGGGATGTTGCTCAGCTATTAAAAAGGAGTGAAATATAGATACATGCTACAACACAGATGAACACTATTCTCAACAACTTTCTAAGTGAAAGAAACCAGACACAAAAGACCACATATTATATGGTTCCATTTATAGAGAATGTCCACAATAGACAAATCAATGGAGACAGAAGTAGATTAGCAGTTGCCAGGGGCTGTGGGAGTGGTGAACGGGAGCAGCCGCTTAATGGGTTTGGGCTTCCCATGGGGTGATGAGAAAGTTCTAGAGATGATGGTGGTGATGGCTGCCAATATACTTGAACACCCCTGAACTGTACACAGTAAACTGGTTATGATGTAAATGTTATGTGATGCTATGCTTTACCTCAGTAAAAAGGGCAATTGCTGCAAAAGCATCATTTAAGTTTGTTTCATTAGTCAATCTTATGGCAGAAACTAGTGCTTCCGCTGTGTAAAAATAGAACTTTTCTGAGTTTTAAGCCTCTTTCTATGGGAGAGTTGTAACATTTCAAATGTTTCTTACTTTCATCCCACGTTCTAAAAGGGTATATTACTTGTTACAGTGGTTTGAAAAGTATGTCTGCTTTTCACAGTAATTCGGCCTCCACAGGTGTGTGTTAAATCTTGGAGATCAAGATGTGTGATTTGCTCAGTAGCTCAGTCATGTCCGACTCTTATGACTCCATGGCCTGCAGCATGACAGGTTTCTCTGTCCTTCACTATCTCCCAGAGTTTGCTCAAACTCATGCCCGTTGAGTTAATGATGCCATCCAACCATCTCATCCTCTGTCATCCCCTTCTCCTCCTACCTTTAATCTTTCCCAGCAATAGGGTCTTTTCCAATGAATCAGTTGTTCACCTCAGGTGGCCAAAGTACTGGAGTTTCAGCTTCAGCATCAGTCCTTCCAATGAATATTCAGGACTGATTTCCTTTAGGATTGACTGGTTTGATCTTGTTTCCCAACAGACTCTTATGAGTCTTCTCCAGCACCACTATTCAAAAGTGTCAATTCTTCAACACACAGCCTTCTTTATGTTCCAACTCTCACATCCATACATGACTACTGGAAAAACCATAGCTTTGACTATACATACCTTTGTTGACAAAGTGATGTCTCTGCTTTTTAATACGATGTCTAGGTTTGTCATAGCTTTTCTTCCAAGGAGCAAGCCTCTTTTAATTTCTTGGCTACAGTCATCATCCCCAATGATTTTCAAGCCCAAGAAAATAAAGTCTGTCACTGTTTCCATTTTTTTCCCATCTATTTGCCATGAAGTGATGGGACCGGATGCCATGATCTCAGTGCTGTTGGATACAAATAACAAATGGTGGAGAGAGTGTGGAGGAAAGGTAATTCTTGTATACTGTTGGTGAGAATGCAAATTGATGCAGCCACTATGGAGAACACTATCTAGGCATATCTCCAGACAAAACTTTAATTCAAAAAGATACGTATAGAACAGTCCTTTGGACTCTGGGAGAGGGAGAGGGTGGGATGATTTGGGAGAATGTCACTGAAACATGTATAATATCATATAAGGAATGAATCACCAGTCTAAGTTTGATGCAGGGTGCAGGATGCTTGGGGCTGGTGCACTGGGATGACCCGGAGGGAGGTGTGTGGTGGGGGAGGGGGTTAGGAGGGAGGTTCGGGATTGGGAACACATGTACACCCGTGGCGGATTCATGTTGATGTGTGGCAAAACCAATACAATATTGTAAAGTAAGAAAAAAAAAAGACACATGAACCCCAATAGCAGAACTGTTCACAAAAGCCAAGACATGGAAGCTATCTAATGTCCATCGATAGATGAATGGATAAAGAAGAAGTGGTACATATATACAGTGGAATACTATCAGCCATAAAAAAATGAAATAATGCCATTTTCCACAACATGGATAGACCTAGAGATTATCATACTAAGTGGAGTCAGAGATAGAAAGACAAATATCACATAAACATCACTTACATGTGGGATATAAAAGAAGACGATACAAATGAACTTATTTACAAAACAGAAACAGACTCAGACAGAGAGAACAAACTTATGACTGTGGGGGGAAGAGGGTTGCGGGAAGGGTGGAATGAATGTTTGGGATTAGCAGATGCAAACAGTTATATAGAGAATGGATAAACAACAAGGTCCTACTTCATAAGCACAGAGAGTTATAGTGACTGTCCTAAGATAAATCATAATGAAAAAGAATATTTTAAAAATAACATATGGTTATATATAACTTAATCACTTTGCTGTACAGCAGACATAAATCAACTATAAATCAACTATACTTCTTTTTTAAAAAAGCAACACTGTTGGAGACATATTTATGGGTCCTCCTAAATTTTATAGTTTGGGGCTTTATTTCCCAGTGTGCAATAAACTATCTTTCATTTTTCCAATAAAGCTGATGATTAAGCTATCAAAATACCTGTATCTAACATGCTTGGATTCATGGGTATCTTAGATTTAAATTGATTTTCAAAACTATCTTTGCTTATTACATATTTTTTCCTTACAAATGAATCAGTTATCATGATCGTTTCCCATATAATCTTGACCCAACTTGGGTACTTGCTAACACTTTTTAAATTCTATGTTCATGCTCAGTCACTCAGTCGTGTCTGACTCTTTGCAACCCATGGACTGTAGCTCATCAGGCTCCTCTGTCCATGGGATTTTCCAAGCAAGAATATTGGAGGGGGTTGCCATTTCCAACTCCATTTTAATTCTATGAAGTGAGTCAAATGAGGCCTCTTAACTAAAAATTTTTACAGATATTTAGATTAACTGATGATATTATGTATTACTAATAAATACCACTGTGATACAGTTAAAGAATGTAGAAAATTATCTAGAAGAAAGTATAAGTCACTCAAAAACTTCTCATCCACATGTAATGTTAACATTTTAGTAAAAAGCCATGTAGATATATACATGAAATACCTTTGGAATGCTTAAACTTATGATTTGCCCATTCTTATTGAGTTAGCTTCTTTCTCTTTTTTTATTAATTTGTAACAGTTCTTTGGCCACCTCATGCGAAGAGTTGACTCATTGGAAAAGACCCTAATGCTGGGAAACATTGAAGGCAGGAAGAGAAGGGGACAACACAGGATGAGATGGTTGGATGGCATCACTGACTCAAAGGACATGAGTTTGAGCAAGCTCCAGTAGCTGGTGATGGACAGGGAAGCCAGGCATCCTGCAGTCCATGGAGTCACAAAGAGTCAAACAAGACTGAGCGACTGAACTGACTGATGCAAAAAATAATCATACAATGAATCCCTATATATTCATTGCCCTCATCAACAATTATCAAAGATATTACCAACCTGGTTCTATTCCTCAACTGCTTTTATTTATTTATAATTGTTGTTTTGCTGGAGTATTTTAAAGCATGGCTCATCTTACCCATAAATACACCAGTAGGCACCTCTAATTGATAAGGACATTTTGACACATAACTATAAGCCATTTTCCCAATGAGAAATCATTTTGGATGATACATCCCCAATTCAAAATACCATCCCCAGGTCATTTTCCTTAGCCTGTTTTGCCTATTTCACTGGAGACAATCTCATCTATTTACTTTGCATACTTTCTTGCACATTTCTATCATTCTTATCAGACTCTCCTTTCCTACAAAGAATTTTTGCTCACTCAGATGTTCTCTGCACATTCATCACAGTCTCTTTCCTGAGCATCAAATGACTGTCAGCCTTTGAACCTACAGGGAGCTGTAGTTCTGATCTTCATGGCCTCTCTTCAGTTTCTGCTCAATATTTCTAGTTGTAGCGAGAGCATGTGCTGAGATCTCAGGGTCTCCCTGCTAATTTTCCACATTGTAGGCATTTACACAGGCATTTGGGGGAAGTTGTGGGTTTTCCCCAAAGCATTTCCTACTTACTAACTGCCTAACTCGTAGTAGAGTGTAGAATTCCCCCAGATCAATGCACTGACTTTAGTCTGATGTTAACTGATCTTCCTTAAACCTCCCCCTTGCTTATGCGGGAGGAAGCCTTTTCCTGAGAGTTCTGTCTTTACCAGGCACCTCTCTCCTTTTACTCAGAAGGACTTTCCCAGGAAAATCCTGCTGCAAGCAAGAAACACCCAACCTCTCCGTGAGGGCACTGCACAGATCGAAGGCTGGGGGATCTTTCTCTCCAGCACACATCTGTCTTGATAACATTTCAGGTAGGAGAGCTGTCCGCTTCTCCACTCCTGCTCACACAGCCCTGAAGTCACGCCATCCAGGCTTGGCTGAAGGAGCTCAGTCTGTGTAGGTTAGCAGGGGATGGAGAGAGTGGCTGTGTTTGTGCACGTTTCCAGCTCTGATAAGTTCGGATTGCTTTCAGCAGTGCTCACCCTCAATGTCCGGGATCTTCTGGGAAGGCACTGCAGGGGTGGGGGACAGACTTAGAGATCGGGGGCCAAGAACCCGCAGAGTCATTCTCCTAGGCTCTTCTCAGGTCCATGCAAACCCATGGGAAAACTCTCCCAAACCTAAATCAGTCATGGAGGATCATTAAGGGAGACTGAGGATACCATCTTGTCAACCACTCCAATCTCATGAATGAAGGAACCGGAACTTAGGAAGATGACCTGAGTGACCTACTTGAGGCTGGAGAAAGAATCATGGCCAGAGACAGGTCTCCTGACTCATGAGCACCACTTTCCACTACCCAACCAAACCACCCTGTCCCTGGCTGGTGACACTCTCCACCTACCCAACCTATACCAAAGCTCAGAAGACCAGCGATGCTTCTCTCAAGTATCTCTTCTTGTCCTGAGCCTAAAATTGCCTTGACAGGGTTGACCACCACGGTAAAGCTAATTCCAAGGGACTTCAAAGATAACTTGTTCCATCTGGGGTCCCATCAACTGCAATTGTAGAAGTCTCTCATCATGGACATCAGGAAGATGGCATCAGATACGGGTCTGTTGGATGAGATAAGGTCTACTGAAACAAAAGAAAATGGTGTGCATAAGATAAGAAGAAAAATACACTTCAGGGGGAAATCAATGACTAACCTTGGTATGCTCGGGAGGCCCCAGTCCAATACTTTAATTTCGTCCTACACTTGACCTGCCTTCGTTCCTAAAGTACTCAATCTTTTGTCTGTGAAAAGGCAACAGTATTGGGTCTTTAAGAGAAGAAATAAATATTAAGTGGTTCTCCAGGTTTTCTGCAGCTATGTCTCATATTTGACAGTCTCACACTCACCGACTTGACAGTCCGCTTTCACTAATCCATATGCATATAAGGTGTATATTACCCCCACGTCTACGAGATTCTCACTTAGCCAACGACATCTGTCTGTGAACTGTCATGAAATGCTAGAATGATTCTTTTTCTTTTGTGGTGTCAATTCCTTTTTCTGTCATTATGAACCTTGTTAAATACCCTCTTTCCTCCCGTTATGAAAGGCATGAACTGAGTGCTAAGTTTCAAACATACCCCCTTAGCACATCCAGATGGGGAGGAAAAAAAAAGCACATCTAGCTATCTACTTAATCAAACATCTACTTTTCCTCCATCAGCGGGGAGGAGGCCCTTTTGTACGTTTAACAAATTCAAGCAATTTAGCAACTGAGTTAAAGCCTATGTAAAGTACTTCAACAACATGGGGAATAAAGACACTGGTCTTCTGTCTTAGAATTGGTTAATGGAAGACGTGAAGTCTCAAAGCACGCACAACCGGAGTTCTTACCGAGCTGCCTAATGCACTGCTGGGAAAACCTTGTGAAGTTTTCCGTCACGGTGGGGGGAGGTGGGTTGACAGTTTTTGCCTTTGCTGTCAGTTCCACTGTGGGAGGCTCCTAAATTTATTATATCTAGGAAGTAATTCTGGTGCAAGCCTATCCTGGAGGAAGCTAGGCATGTAGTATACTCTCCTGAATATATTGTTGGTTATCACTCCAAGGCTGTGGGGGCTGAGCTTTGGTAACTCCATAAGCAGTGACCATGGGTGCGTCTCTGTCTAACTTGATCAAGGGGACAGACTTCCCTGGTGGTCCAGTAGTTAAGACTCTGAGCTTCCCCTGTAGGGAGCACGGGGTTGATCCCTGATCAGGGAACTAAGACCCCAAATATTGCAGTCAAAAAATTAAATTAAAAAAAAAGTCAACTTGATCAAGAGAAAACAGAACAAGAAATAAATCCCATCAGCCTTTCTATGTCAACCAGCTTGCCAAGCCTTAGATGAAAAAATATATTCAGAGAGTAAAATGGTGTCATCATAGTGGGCAGCAGCGTTTTCCACTAGTGTGCATATCTCCACAAGGTACCATTTCTTCCAAGCCTTCAAAGGCTCAGCACCACCTGTTAGACAGTCAGACGTCAAATGTCACTTTCAGATCATCTAGAATGAATTTTGTCTCTTTTTGCAATCTCCTCATTTGGGAAGGCTCCTTCACCTCAGTTTCCTCATCCACCAGATAAGAATGATAACGTGGGCCAGCTTCCTGGGGAGGAGAAGGAAGATGGATGGGAGCTTTTTGCTGACTAGCTAATAAACCATGCAGACATCAGTCACTGAGCATTGCCCATTGCCTCACTGCTGCCGTAGACGCCCGTAGCTGGCACCAAAGCCAATGGGCACTCCAGGAGCCTGCAAGAAATACGCGCTGGAGAGCCGAGCCTAGCATACCCTGGAGGCGATGACTGAAGTGCTGCTGTAGCGGAGGGGCAGATTTAAGTGTTTGATTATCGACCGCCAGACTGGACCTGCTCTAAGAACACTGCTCCATCAGGCTCTCCAGCACAAAGGATATCAATCATTGAGTGTAACACTGGAATCCAAAGGGCCAGAGGCTGCCCTTCGAAATGAGCAAAGGACTGTGCACAGACCAGCGGAGTAAGGAGCAAGGTTGACCTCGCTCTTGCTTCACACATCATCTGATAATAATGGAATTAAACCAGCACCCAGTCCCTACTGATCTATAATAGTGATTGCATGATGATAAATCACATCTGCACTCCACACCGGAGCCAATGGGGCCAGATCTCTCAGTTGCATCCTCAGGTTAGTCACCTGGCTTGTCATCATTCAATGACTGCGGACTATGTCTCCAACTCCCATCAATCATCTTACAAACATACAAAATCCCCCATCTCAACTTGCACCAACAAGTATTAGCAGTGGCTTTAGCTACATTATCTATCAATCAATCAATACAACATTATCCCTTCTCATAAAATGCAGGACATTTACTACAACGTACTGGAAACACGCTGCTTGGCAGAGAATGTTTATGAGATATAATCATAGAAAATAAAGGGATATTGTAATGAGAAACCAACCCTTCAGTTTAATTGCAAAAGACTGTTTAAGCTAAAGGAAATTGTGTATTTGAGCTCTGAAGTGGAAATAAAGTTACCAGTTTCTGAGATGCATATCATAGAAAATGAGTTCTTTTTCTTCATTAGGAAACCATAACTGCAAGTAATAAGAATATTGCAAATAAATACTAAAAGAATACATATCCATCGGTCTGCGAGTAGCTACAGAATATATTATATCTAAATAATTCTTAAATCACCGCCTTAGATAAATACTGACTCCTGTCCCTGTCTTCTGATCCTATACAAATAAAAGATCATCACCCCACAAAACACAACTCGAATAGGATTAGGAAAAGTTCATTATGAATCTGGAGTTGCATTTTTAAATTATTCTTTGTCTCCTTTTTGGAAAATAGCTTAAAATAAACAGAATAATATATGTATAAGTGAAAGTGAAGTCCTCAATCGTGTCCTACTCTGCGACCCCATGGACTGTAGCCTACCAGGCTCCTCTGTCCATGGGATTTTCCAGGCAATAGTCCTGGAGTGGATTGCCATTTCCTTCTCCAGGGGATCTTCCCAACCCAGGAATCGAACCCGGGTCTCCTGCATTGTAGACAGACACTTTACCATCTGAGCCACCAGGGAAGTCTGATATATGCATAAGGATCGTGTGAAATAAAACGTCAAATCCTCTATAGGCCCAGGAAGGAAAGAAATGCAGAGCTTTCTGTGCTGCAGTTATCACCGCTGAGGAAGCACTAGAACGAGTGAGGATGAAACTCTCCGATGTGCATGAGCTCGGTGCCCCAGATGGGCTGACAAACAAAGAGAAGGCGGGTTCTCCGAGGTCTAAGGCCAATGAAGAGTAGTTTCTATTCAGACTGGAAAACAAAGATGACAACTCTTTGCTGTTTGATTTAAATAAAATTGTTTTTCCTAAGTTAGAGAAGTCAGATTAAGCCTTCAAAAGTTGTCCTCATAAATGGAAACAGTGGTTAGCTGTTCTGGTCACTGTTCAGGCACTGAGGGAACAAAGGGGGAAATCTCTGTCTTCCTAGAGAGTGAACAAGAGATGCTGAAGGACAGGGAAGCCTGGTGTGCTGTGGTCCATGGGGTCGCAAAGAGTCAGACACGACTTAGCGACTGAACAAGAAAGGTAAGTGTTAACGTTACAACATGTTACAGATAAGGGCTGAAGGGAAAAAATGTAAAGGAGAGCAGGAGATGTTTGGGCGGGGTGGGGGGAGTGTTGCTATACCTTATAGAGGGTAGAAGTGACAGTCTCTGAGCCAAGATGACATCAGAGCAAAGATCTGAAGGTAGGAGGGCAAGCAGGCAAGTACCCAGAGAAATCACACATCCTCAAGACTTCCTTTCTCAGAGTCGGCACACTCACCAGCCAAGAAGTGCGCAGTCTGACCTCGGAGTCTCTCAGGCTCTCCCCAAGTGCTGTTAGGGGCAAGGACAGAAACAGAGAGTACTGGGAGGGACCACAGCTTGCAGATGGAAGGTGACAGTAGTTTGGACCAGTGTGGTTGCCATGGAGATGAGAGGGGGTTGGGTTCTGGATGCCTGTCAGAGGCAGAGCTGGCAGGAGGCCCTGGTAGACAGGATAGGAAGAGAAGGACACATGTAAGATGCCTTCAAGACTTTTTTTGCCCCAGCAATTTTCAGTTGCTATTACATAAGATGAAGCAGGTTTTAGGGGAAAGATCAGGGATTTGGTTTGAGAACATGGTAAATGTGAGAAGCCAATTAGACCAAGCCAATTTGTGCATACAAGTAAGATGCACAAATTCTGATTTCAGAGGAAGATGTGAGCCTCAGATGTCAAGATACACATTACGCTGAAAACTGTGTCCAGGACCTTGTCTGAGGAACTCTGGCATTTCAGTAAGGAGACTGAGAAGCCCTTGACATAGTAAAAAAAACCTGGCAGACATGAACTCCTACCTCCCGATGTCATCAGGGTCAAAAGAAACGTTTACAGGCATTTTTGGTAAACTTTAAAACCCTAGATCAGCGCTCATTTACTATTCCTGGAATCAGCCTCACTTTGCACCAATCACTTTGAATTACTTCTTCCCAGATCTTCTCAGATAAAGAAACAATCGATTTGCAACTTGGTCAAGGTGAGTCCCAGCTACGAATCTGCCAACCCCTTCTGGGCGCTGGGCCTTCTTTCTCACCTGTTTTCTGCTGGTTATCACCTTCTAAGAAACCTCATGGACCCCTCCAATCAGAGGAAAGGGAGAAGGGGAGACTATCACAGATACTTAGGATTAAAGACTTAGATCCAGGCTCTTAATCTTTAAGTCAACTCCATGATGCAGGATTGGCTCTCTGTTGTAGATACAAATGAGAATACGATGCTTAGAGTGGTGACATAATTCAACAAAGATCCCACTGTGGCCTTACAGGGGCCTGGGAGAGATACCAAGACTTTCAGGATGGTTTCTGCTGTAGAGTCCCAAAGCTTAATCCCCTCTCCAAAACCAACCATTTCCTCTACAGACTGGATGGGAAAGATTTATGACTTTTTAACACTGAAAAGGGAAAGTTGCTATACAATACAGAAATAACTAGATTCCTGAGAGTCCCTTGGACAGCAAAGAGATCAGATCAGTCAGTCTTAAAGAAAATCAACCCTGAATACTCACTGGAAGGACTGATGCTAAAGCTGAAGCTCTAGTATTTTGGTCATCTGATGCGAATAGCCGACTCATTGGAAAAGTCCCTGATGCTGGGAAAGATAGAGGGCAGAAGGAAAAGAGGGTGTCAGAGCATGAGGTGGCTGGATGGCATTACTGATGCAATGAACATGAACTTGAGCAAGCTCCAGGAGATGGTGAGGGACAGAGAAGCCTGGACTGCTGCAGTCCATGGAGTCACAAAGAGCTGGACATGACTGGGTGACTGAACAAGAACACATTCGATGTCTATGCACTTTACAGATTGGAAGGCCCATTCACAAAATTTCATCTTTCTGCATATGTTGATCTGATCCCTTTACCAAGACTGGTGCTGCAGAGCACCATGGGTAGACCTAGAGATGATCCTGCTAAGTGAAGTAAGTCAGACAAAGACAAATATCACACGATGTCATTAAATGTAGAATCTAAAATAATAGTACAAATGAACTTGCTTACGAAACAGAAACAGATTCACAGACATAGGAAACCATGGTTACCAAACGAGAAAGGTTTTAGAGGAGGGATAAGTTAGGAGGCTGGGATTAACATATACAAACCACTAAATACAAAATAGATAACATATACGGCACAGGGAACTCTACTCAGCATTCAGTGATCACGGTATGAAAAAAGAATCCTAAAAAGAATGGATACATATATGTGTGTGTGTGTGTGTGTGCATGACTGAATCACTTTGCTGTATACCTGGAACTAGCACAATATTGTACATCAACTATACTCCAGAGTAAAATACAAATTAAAAAAAAAAGACTCCTGCTGCCAAGATTGGTTATTTGGGCTTGCTGTTGTTGTTCAGTTGCTAAGTCATGCAGACTCTTTGCAATCCCGTGAACTCCAGCACACCAGGCTTCACTGTCCTTCACTATCTCCTGGAGCTTGCTCAAACGCATGTCCATTGAGTCAGGCATGCCATCCAGCCATCTCATCCTCTGTTGCCCCCCTTCCTCTCCTGCCCTCAATGTTTCCCAGAATCAGAGTCTTAGAGGAAACAAAACACTGAAAGTTAGCTGGAAAGAAACGCTTCCCACCAATGGGAGGAGGATGTCTTAAAGGACCTTAATGAATCCTGGGAGGGATCTTAGTTCTTTGCTGGGAAACAGGGAATAAACTGGGGGAAAGGGGCAACAGGTGCATAGCTGAGAGGTGACCAAGATTTGTATTCCAGCCAAGAACTTAGAAACTGAATACTTCAAAAGTACCAAATACTGATTCAGGGTTAAGTATCCATCCAAGAATGCTGCTGCTAAGTCACTTCAGTCGTGTCCGACTCTGTGCGACCCCATAGACAGCAGCCCACCAGACTCCCCCGTCCCTGGGATTCTCCAGGCAAGAACACTGGAGTGCTCTGCCATTTCCTTCTCTGATGCATGAAAGTGAAAAGTGAAAGGGAAGTCGCTCGGTGTGTCTGACTCTTCACAACCCCATGGACCGCAGCCTACCAGGCTCCTCCATCCATGGGATTTTCCAGGCAAGAGTACTGGAGTAAGGTGCCATTGCCTTCTCCACCAAGGATGCCTAGAAAGCTCTAAATCATTGAGACCACAGATGTTACTCATTAAGCTATGACTGTTGGTGGTATTGGTGTATTCCCACTTTAAGGAAGAGGAAACTGAGGCATGGGGAAGCCTAGGAGTTTGCCAAACTCCCAAACTCAAGTAGTTTGGCTCCAGAGTCTGATCATGAATCTTCAACCCCAGGCAAGCCACTCTGTCTGAACTTGAGTGTTTGCACTGAATTGTTAGATGGGAAACAATGTTCTAGCCTTGTTCTCTGCAGAGTTAAGCTTAACAGGGCTGTTATTCGAATACGACTATTAGTCTTTGGCCACTGATGCAAGGAGCTGACTCCCTGGAAAAGACCCTGATGCTGGGAAAGACTGAGGGTAAAAGGAGAAGAGGGCGGCAGAGGATGAGATGGTTGGATGGCATCATCGACTCACTGGACATGAGTTTGAGCAAACTCCAGGAGATAGTGAAGGACAGGGGAGCAGTCCATGGGGTCACGAAGAGTCAGACATGACTTAGTGATTGAACAACCACATATCAGTTTTTGGCTAATTGTCTTTTTTGAGAAAGCTCTTCTGAAGCCCCCACAGGGAAAGAAGCTCAGCATTTCCTCCACCAGCTCAAGTACCACTGAGCAGCTTCACCCTCTGTGTGTCCACAGGCTTCGTGCTTGAATTTACCACCACACACTTCACATTGAAATGCAATTGTTTCTGTTTGTCTGGATTAGCAGCTGCAGGAGGCCCTTTAGGAATAAGAACACATTTGCTGTTTTATTGGGACTCCCTGTCTCTCAAATTTTGTCACCCAAAATGGTAGGCACTTGATAGATACATGCTCTTTGAATAGATGAATAAATGCATCCCAACAGAAGGTGTGATACACGCAGAAGTAGAGCTTCAATCCTACTGCTAGACAACCCACAGTCGGGTGGGGTGCGGGGGATGCATGACATTCAGCCCTCTGGTTTTCTTTATTCTGGTCTGTTCTGGTCACATCAATATCTACTTTTACTTATACAGAACATTCACACAAAACATTTTTTTAAAATCTTTTCACCAGAAAGTTTTTGAGTGAATCTATCATCTCCAAATCATTACATCAGACTCAATTTGTTTTTCAGTTGCTAACCAAACAATATTGATAAAAAGTCACTGTTTTTGATAACCTGACGATTTTCTCCTTACAATACCAAAGGGAATACAGTGAAAGAAATATCATAAAGCGAGGAGGATTTGGTTGTCACTTAGTTCACGTCCTTGATTCAAAACTCAGAGTCAGAGTTGTGAATGATCAGCAAAACTACTGACCTTCTGAGGTTTCAAAGCCAGGAGTCACGGAGTCTCCCTTCCAGGTGGCACTAGTGGTAAAGACCCCACCTGCCAACGCAGGAGACATAAGAGATGCGGGTTCAATCCTTGTGTCAGGAAGATCTCCTGGCAACCCACTGCAGTATTCTTGCCTGGAGAATCCCATGGACAGAGGGGCCTGGGGGGCTACAGGCAACAGGGTTGCACAGAGTCAGACACGATGAAGCGACTGAGCATGCACGGAGCCTCCGGAAAGGATACAGTGCACCCTGAGGGGCCTCCTTCTGAGTCCCTGCCCGCTGGACAGTCTTGATTCTGCACGAGCTCTCCGCCCTGCCCCATTTCTGCATCTTGGTTCTTCACTTCCAGAAATAAAATGGGAACCAGCAGTTGGTGATTAGAAAGAGCCAAACTCAAGGAGTAAGCCCTAAGAAAAAGGATTGAGAAACTTGGCCCAGACTGGAAACTTTTGGCTTTCAAAAATGGAAGAAGCAGAAGCTGGAGATGATAAAAAACTGAGGAAAAGAAACCAAAGCAGCAGGGCCCTTGTTGCAGAAGTTTTATCCAAGTCCTTGGTCTTTTCCCTCAAGTCCATGATCCTTTTCAGGCAAAACCATGTGTTCTGTATGAGTTTTACGTTACAGAAAGATAAATAGAATTTCAGGTTTTCTTTTTAACAAAAATCTTTTCTTGTTATTTAATAATATACTTACTGCTACTCAACTGCTGGAGGAAAAAAGATGCTCATTTCATTGCTATTTAACAGATTTTTCTTAAAGAAAAAAATGCCATCATTATAATAACTACTTACATACATCATTTAATTTAATTTCACTATATTCTGGCACCATCACTGGAAAAGTAGGTACGCTCCATAGATGACAAACTGAAACTCAGAGAGGTTAAGAATTTGTCAGGACTCACATAGGTAGTGTGAAACAAAACTATTAATGATATCTTAACCTCCCCTATCCTTTTCCTCCATAAAACTCCCTCTCCTTTAAAATGCCATCGAGGCTCTGCCAGAACAGAAGTGCCTGACTCCATTATTATAGTAAATCTGAATAAGTAAACTTTGATTAATTCTATAGGTGCTTTTTATTCTTTTGATAAGATTATCTCATAAGAAAAAAATGGTAATTTGACAATCAATGTCTGAATGAAGGAAGCTATTTTTTTAATACTCTAACATTATGGAAACAGCTACATATATGCATTCCTAAAGAAACAAAATGAATTGAGACCTATAAATTTTTAAAGGATCACACCTGTTTCAATTTCCACTGGTATATTTTCTCCTCCAGTGTGCTCTTATTTCAAAAATTATCATTTTTAAATTTTACTTTCTATTGAATGATTCTTTAAATTCTATGGTGCTTTGCAATTTTCAAAAGTTTCACACACATGGTTTCATATAATACTATAATAATCTTTTTTTTAAATCCTCTACCCCAATATAGACCCTCTAATATGCTTTTATCATTATCTATATCAGTTTTAACTTCTGATGGAAGGGTTCTCCCTGGCCCCATGGAGTCTATCCACAGACCCAGATTATATACCAGGTTCCTTCTCGTCCACCTCTTTTGAGTGGTACACACGACAGGTCAATAATAGAAGGCTTAATAATAAGTATTAATCACTGCTCACAGAGTCCTCCTCTACCTAGGCATACGACAAGAGCCTCCATATAGAGTGAGGTTTATCCACCAACAATTCCAGGAAGTAGCGTATATGATTACCATCAATGTATAGATGGGGAAACTGAGGCTCGGCGAGGTTAAGGACCTGGGCCAAGATCACACGGTCAGACCGTCTGGGCTCCTAGCCTCGTGCTCTATTGCTTTAGGATGTGCTTTGCATTGGTCAGATGAGGGTGAGCCTGTCAGCCCTTGACATACAGTCCTGGGGACCATGGCACACTTTTAAAGAGATGAGCCTGGTGGCCAGGACGAAGGGTGCCACACTCATTCAAGACCTGGAGGGGGATCAGGACCCCTTCCCTGCATTGTCTGTCTCCTTTGGGGCCTCGCAGCATTTATTGTCTCCTTTAATCTTGACAAGGACTCTTTAGGATAAAGTGATTTCTCTTGCACATAAAAAAGACTACGATCACAGAGTTTCAATAACTTGGCAGAAGTCATACAGGTAAGGGAAGGACTAGGAATGAAGTCAATGAACCTTTAAAGCCCACCCCCCATGGGCTTTAAGCAGGGAGTTAACTGGCTCCGTTCAGCACAAGGGACTTTCAGGAGCTGAGCAGTGTTCTTGCTGAAGTGGTTGAGGAAGAGTTCGGTAGAACTTGTTTGTAGCTCCAAGACTTCATCCAGGAATGGCAGAGGCCAAGGTGGTCCACAGGGCCCCTAGCGGGTCCACAGGGCCACCAGCAGCCTTCTTATATGGCCCTCAGCCTTCCCTGGCCTCACTCAGCTGCACATTCCCTTTGCCCCACTTGGAAGGCCTGCCCGGCCCCTTTCTTGAGGCCACAGCGCCCTTTCTCACTCTTCCCACGGAAAGACCTGGTGTGTCTCTGCTGCTGCTAGGGATGCTCCAGCATTTATCCTTTGTGTCCCTGCAAGTCTTGAAGGGCCGAGACCTTGGCTCTTGCAACTCAGTCCCTAAGGTGGCACCTGGTGGGGGGAGGTGGTACTCAGGATGAAGCTGTTGGATTCATGATTCTTCCTCTTCTACTCAAACACTCTCGCCAGGCTCCTGTCGGGGAGAGGGGTGGGGGCTGACTAATCAGAATGATGGATTCTTCGCGAGGGCGAAGAGGTGAGCCTCAGAGCTGCCATTCTTGTTTGAACTGATACACAGCGCCTCACACTCGTACTTCGGGGCTCTCGGAGGGAGCTGCTGAGGCTCAGAGATGCCAGGAAGGGGATTACAGGTCTCCCTGCTGTGTCCCCTCCACCGCCGCCGCCTTTTCACACTCGCGTGTGCACACAGGCCAAGACTGAAGGCGCGATCCTAACTTCTGCCTCCAGCGGGTGGGAGGGAAGAACAACGAGAGGTATTCCATTGGTTGCCTGGGAAAATGAATCGCACCTTCCCCTCACTTGCGAAGGATCAACTTTTCCCACCCCCTCGGGTGGGCACTCATAACTGGGGTCGCAGCCAGAACCAGGGAGCCAAGTGGGCCCAGTTGGAGGGAAGCGAAGCCGGGCGGGCAGTGGAAAAGTGCGTCACTGGGGTCCGAGTCCCGGGGTAGGGCGAGCACGCTGGTGCCCCGACGAGCAAGGGGCGCAAGGCTGCTGGTCCCCGGGAGGACGCCCCAGATCCGGCAGTCCCCCACACGCCATCCGCGCCGGACCCCCAGGGGTTAAGCGCAGTCCTGCGGCGCGGCGGCGGACCCTCTGGCTATGCCTGGCAGCGGTGGGATGAGGAAGCGCGGCGGCGCGGGGAGGGCCGGGGCGCGCAGCGCGCGGGGTGGCGGTGGCGCGCCCAGCGGGCCCAGTGCCGGCGAGCAGGATGCAGCGGGCGGCGGCGCGAGCAGGTACGGCCCGTGCCTGCCGCTTCCCTGGTCGCCTGCGTTGGGGCCGGCCAGGGTCCAGCCCCGCGCGGCGCCAAAGTTTGCTCACGCTGCCCCGGAGTTGCGCTCGGGACGGCCCCGCGTGAGCGGGCGACCGGCCGCTGGGGCGGCGCGCCCCGACCGGAATCCAAGTCCCGCTCGGAGTCCCGCACCGTGCCGGGTTCCGCGTCCAGTCCCGCTCCCCGTCTCAGTCCCTCTCCCAGTCCTGCTCGCGCCACGCCCCGGGCCCCGCTCCTCGCTTCTGTCCTGGTTGGTGCCGGAGCGTGCACGCGGGGCGAGGCAGGGGCGAGGCAACGGCGGGGCAGGGCGCGCCGGGACCGGTGAGGCGCGCAGCCACAAAGTTTGCGGAGCGCGGGTAACGGGCGCGCGCTCGGGCCCGGGCGCTCGGAGCAAGCGGCCGCAGGTGACTGAGCGCTGGCTCGCGGGGGCGCGGCGCGGGGCACAGGTGCGCAGCCCGTGGGCGGCGCTGTGCACGCGGGACGGGCAGACCGGCCGCGAGCGCGAAAGCCGGGTGGCGGCCGGCTGGGGGTGGGGATCGCGGCGGAGAAATGGGGAACAATGCGAGTGAGCAACTTCAGGAAGTCATTGTGAAAGAAGCTGGGAAGAGCTGGGCAGCCGAGCAAGCCGGGCGCTCTAACAAGTGCCTGCGCGGCCCGCGCCCGGGCAACCGCTGCGGCGAAGGTCCTGGGTCCCCGCGGAGCGCAGCCGAGCCGGGGCGGGACGATTGGCCGCGACAAGGGGGCCCAGCGGGCGAGCCCGGACCCGAGGTTGCTCTTCGCGCTTGAGGATCAGTCTTGGACCTGCGAAGTGCGACGCACACATCCACGTGAGTGTTTTCAGACTGAATGTCCGTAGAAAAACTTGGATTTGAAAAGAGGGAAAACACGAAGGCGGTCACATTTGTGAGTCCTGGTTTCGCTCGGGTCCACCTCTCCTTTCTGAGGACGGTGGGAGCGCTGACTTTCGTCAAAGCCGTGGCCATTTCGTGCTGTGACCGCAGGTGCAGGGCCGGCCGTCCGTGGGACGCTGTGAGCCGCCCCGCTGTCCCCCGGAGGAGGACGTGATCTTGTTTAAGGCGATCCACGCTTTTATAGTGAGATCACGGAAGTCAGCCTTTATAAAGTCATTCATAACGAGCTTTCTTTTCTTATTTTTGACGCGAGAGCTTTTTGCTTATACTGTAAAATAATTAGGTTGAATCTGAACTTGCTTTCTTCAGAGTAAGAATTATTCCGGTTTGAAAAGTTGGTAATACTTTTGCTGAGTGCAATTTTGGCTCTCGGATTAGGAAACCCTTCGGCCAAAAGGTGTCAGGTTACTTGGGACTGTCTTTGAAATACGATTGAAAAATTAGGATGCTTGATGATTCCTAAGGAATCTCCAGAAGGTGTGATTTTTTTTAATTTTTCTTCTGGTTTGGAGGCACGGGGTGTGACATCTGGAGAAGTGAAAAGGGTTAGGATTCGATTCGCGTGTCTGATCTGGAACTTCCAAGTGCAGCTTTCAAATGCGGTTTCCTTTCTCCCTGGCTGCAGCCCCTCCGGAGTGAATGTCAAACCTCTGTGCTTCCCTCAATTTCCACGCTCAAATTCCCCACCCTACACTCCAAGGGGTAGTCAGTTTAGAGGTACCTTGTTTAAACTTGGAAAGACACACTGGTGTTGAAGAAATATCTCCTTACCATCAGATCAACTTCTGTTGAAAGTTTATTTTTTAAAAAAGGAAGCTTAAAATATTTAATATGCATAACGTTTAAACTTTCATGGAAATTTAAGTGATTTTAAGACTTGGTTCACTTTGGTTCTGAGGTGAGAGGAAAGTGAAGCATACAGGAAAGGTACAAGCCTCTTGAGTTCATTGCTTTGTTGGAAGATGTTTATTTGATGAGATTATTGGGACTCATCTTTTATGTGGGATTTTAAAAGGAACAGTTCAAGTATAGTGTATATTGTATGTGTTGGGATTGTTTCCGTAAGAAATTAGATTATTATATCCGTGGCTTAAAATTTAAGTAGTCACAAATATCTCTGACCGGAAAATGACTTGCCTACATCATGATTATACAGAATGTGTTAAAAAATAATTTGTGTGCACAGATATACCTAATGAGGTGGTGTTTAAAAATTCTGTACAGTTTGGGTTTGATGTAGTGTATTCAGTTTCAAAACTTCCCATGATCGTACATGTTCATATCTTTTTTACCCGGGAAAAAATGTATTTCCCAGCCTCAAAGTCCCCAGAGCTGAAGACCAAAAGATGTAACTGAGTTAAACGGTCTGGTTTTCTTCCCCTCCCTGCCCAACCTCCCATCCCCATTTCATGGTGGGAGTTGAAGGCAGGAGTTTCAGAAACTCCATCAGGCTTCTATAATTTATCAGTATTTTAATTAAAGTGCTGCATCTTGGGAAACGACATATCCTCCAAACTTCGGAGCATCGGGAATAAAAGCCCATCATCATGGTCTCACAGGAGCAGAAGGTCCGTGAATCCAAGTGTGTGTGTGTTACATTTGGGTCTTTTGAGAAGTTTGTCTAAAGTCTCCAGGGAGAAGGTAACTAGTGGTTTCCTTGCAGCCATTTCCCGTGTTGAAAATTAAGATCACAGCCAGTTTCCGGGCCAAGAGGCCTGCAGCCAGTACGCTAGGGCTACTGCACCTTCCTCACTGGAGCCTCAGAGTCTGACGATTGTGGTTCTATGGTTTGGGGAGCTTTTCCCCTTAGCTTGGATTTGCGTGTGTCATGCTGGGTCAGTGTAGAAGCCTACTGTCAACGTAAATGTCAAACTCTGCAAGTTTAAAAGAACCTGATGGATAGATACACTGTCTGCTACATGTCACTGCTAGGAAACGCTGCCACGCCACCCGTACACGTGTTGTGTGTATCCTTCATGGTTACGTGTGTATTAACAGATACAGGAAATAAAGACATTATGTGATAGTATGCACACAGACACACGGAGAGCGTACTCACAGCATGGGGAGACACAGGGGGCAGGGGGGAAAGGGTTTTAACAATCAAACACAGCTGACCTGAGTAATAAAGACCCTCCTTTTTGGCTTGGTTGGTTGGTGGGTTTGATTTTTACCTTTTAATAAAACAAAAGAGATTTTCCTACTTGGAATGGTGAATGTAAGCATAAATGATGCTAGTTCTTTGCGTGTCTGCCTAACATACTTGCAGTTAACCCAGCACTGGTCAAGGGCAGAAGCATTCAGAGGTGGTTTTTATTCCTTTTCCCTCCTCTGATCTTTGTAATTATGAAATAATTTCACTACAAGATAACTCTTGGTTTTGTTGTCTTGTTTGAATGGGCACTTATATCAGTGGCTCCAGTCACAGGGAGCAGCTGTTTGGGTTAACTGGCAGCCTTTGCTATTTCTTTTTTAAAAAAATACTGTTTTTAAAATTTTATTGAAATATAGTTGATTTACAATGTTGTGTTGATTGCTGCTATTTCTACATGCGTTTTTGGGCGCTTCTGCACTGTGTGAGTCTCGCCTGTGGCTCTGAGATGCTGCGCCTCCTGCCCTGACAGCTGCCCTTAGTCCCTGCCTGGTGTTGGTCTGTTTGTGTCTGAAGGGCTCTCAGGCGCGTGTGTATAGCATAGTTCATCTCATGGGAGAAAACACAAGATGGAAAAGCGACAAGTGACCCATTCTTTTGGCTGACAAGGGGGGATCCGTTGATCCGGTTGACACCTTGAGACCAATCATTTTGGTTTTGCTCAGAAAAGGCACATGTACACATGTATGATCCAGACTTTGGGCAGATTGGGTTTCAGAACATAGGCCTTACACACACACACACACACACACACACACACATACTTAAAATCCAGATAAGGAAGGAGCAGGAATGGAGTTCATCAGGGATGTGGCCCCCCACCAAACCAGACGCAAGCAACAGCAACCAAACTGATTTTACTGTGGGGTCGACCAGATGCCCATACTGTTTTTTGGTTTGTTTGTTTGTTTTCCTCCCACAGAGATTTATGCACGTTGTTCTTGCAGTTTAATAAATGACTCCACACCATAGTTTATCTTTCTGCAGCTCCTTCCATTTTCAGTGTTGTTGCTTTAATAGCTTGTGTTTGACACTGTTTGGAAACATTTGATGATATTCTAACAAATATTTGTAAGACATTATGAAACATTAAAAGTGAAATGCTGCATTACTACAAGTGAAACAGAGCAAAGAAAAGGAGCTTTGCAGAGCACCCTGGAGTGGAGAGGTGGGCAGGGCCCCGGGCTCACCCTGCTTTGGTTTGTCCTGGGTGCGTAGGGGGCTCACTGTTGAGGAGGGCCTGGTGGGGAGGCAGCCCAGCCTTCTCTGTAGCAAATGGCCTCGTCCCTTCCATCCAGCCTTTTTTCCTTCTCCTATTTTGCTGTGATGAACAGGTGGGTGAATGCTTTGGGTGCCTCCCATGACCTGCCTGGGGATGAACCATGAAAAATGGTGAAAACTCCAAGTCCCAGGCCTGGGGGGCCCTTGCCTTCCTGTCACAGCCTGTCCGTGTCTCTCTTCTCCTGGGCTGATTGTCTCTGCCTTTGGGGAACCCATCATGCCTGGTGACTCAAAGAGGTCCCTCTCCCACCTGCCTCAAGCCCGCCAAGTCAGATGTCCTAATAATCTCTGAACCCACTTTGGTCAGGACAGGAAGCACCGGGCTCCCTTCCTGCCTGTTTTTCCTGAGTGAAAGCCATCTTCCCTCCTTTTTTGCATATTTGGTGAATGAGTCCACCTTCCTCTCCGCCCCAGTGGAAGGCGAGGAGGGTGGTGGCCAAGGAGGCGGCAGGGTCCCTTCCAGGCGGCTGAGTCCAAGGGGCTCCGAAGGCCCCAGACCTCCAAGGTAGGATTGGGGGTGAGGCCCGCCCCTCGAGTCTCTGGGGGGCACAGGCTTCTGGGTGAGGTCACTGGTTTCTTTGCTGCTCTGCACAGGTGGGTACTTCCAGAGTGCACTCTCCTCCCTCCTCGGGGTAGCCTGTGCCCCCAGCCCCTGCCGGCTTCCCGCTGACTGTCTTGGGTGATGGAGAGTCTCATTACCTTCCATGTGCTCTCTCTGCTTTCTGGGTCCCCTGCTCCACCTCCTGATGGCTCACGGAGCAGGGCCACGGCTTAACGAATTGCTGAAAATGGGTCCTAATTAGTGGGAAAGCGCCTTCTTCATCTTTTCTCATTCAAGTGTGCAATGGTTCGTTTTTCTTCAGCAATCAAGTCACTGCTGAAGGAAATCTGACTCTCTTCCTGCCATGTTCGCGCCAAAACTTAGCGCCGTTGGACATGCAGTTGGCGCGGGCCTTCTGGGGTGTGTTGAGGGCGGGTGCAGTGTGCGGGGGTCCCAGCGTTGTTCCTTAGTCTCTTCCTTTCCCCCTCTCCCTCCTTCCTTTCTGCCTCTGTCTCTCGTGTATGTGGTATTTGCAGAAATAACTATGAACTGCATCAAGAATTTGTAAACGACCTTACACATACTGAAATAGACTTCTAGCCACCATTATTGAGCTCACATGCTAAAGTGACACTCGAAAGCTTTATTAGGTAGTTCGAAGCTGGCTAAAACTGAAGAAGATGGTTTGGTTTAGAGCCCTCTTTTAAAGCTAGGAGTCCTATGGTGAATACAGATTCATTGGTTTTTGCTAAATTTTCATTGTTACATCAGATTTTCACTGGCGCACTTGGAGCAAATGAAACAGCATGTAAGATACCTCTTAGTCCAAATGGAGAAAATGTTTAATGTAGAATCTTTAGGAGAAATGAAAATGAGGGATTGATCTTTTATAAACTGACTTTGGAAGCACACTGATGAACTCCAGTGCTTTTAATGGAAACTAGAAAGAGCCAGCGACCCCCTGGTGCGAGTCCCACTTTGAGCCTGAAAAAGTGACCTTTTCCTCCTCCTTGTGCTGAGTTTTGTGTCGGGCAGAAAATTAAAGTGATATTCAGAGAGATCCACAGTGAAAACATTGATAAATTGTGTATCCTACTTCATTAAATTAAAACTCATACTGTTAATTATTGCAGGTTGTTAAGAGATAAGGCAATTAATTACCATTTAAAAATGATTTGGGAATTTCTAATGCATTTCTACCTGTGTTTTCTCACTTCCGTCTGGAGTTTGTGTGTGTATGTTTAACCTGAATTTCAAGACTTTTCAGTTTAATATAGAGCAGACAGGTTTTTGCAAAAGGTAATTTACTTGGGGCTGGGAGGGGGGAACATTGAAAATAAGCTCATTTAAGGGCTGCAGAAAAATCTGACTGTAGTGTTTAAGAGTTTTCCTGTACTTGGTTCCCTGATGGATGTGAACATTTTCTGCCTGATATTAAATAAAGATGTGCTGATTTTTGTAGGCCGAAAACGAGGAAGTTGTAAGCCTCTGTGAGGTTCTGCGCACGACACCCCCACACCCCCTGGGTTTGCATGAGGCCTTTGTGGGCTAAAGGTTGTGGATGACAGGCAGTCCTGGTTGGGCCTGATGCCCACTGGGAGCATGTGTACATATGGACTTTGTTACGTGTGGGGCATTTTGTCCTTGGGAGCCTATGTTGGATTATAGGACATCTAAGCTGTCTGTCCATCGTCAAATACTATGGAAATCTAGAACTTTTTTTTGCTAATTTGGTGCAACTACAGAGCCTGTTCAGAAGAGCAAGTGGTATTGTTTTCAGTGATTATCATATTTACTGTTCATAGCAATCACTGTTGCCAAATCATTGATACATTTGTTTGTGTCCTTTAACCCTTCTCAGACACAGCTGAACTCACTTCAGCCAACCCATTTTAGGTTGGGGAAACCAGAGTAAATTCCCAAAGAGTGCTGAAGTTGCTACAATTTAAGGAGCCAGATTTTTGATTTTTCATTGTGTGCTCTGAACATGGTTTTGAAACGTGAATAGAGGTGATTTTTTAAAGAATCTTTGTAAGAAGTAGCTTCATTTTAACTCAGTGCTGCTGATAACCTTAATCATTACAACTGATAATTTGGGGATGTTGTGAACAGAACTGAGCTCAGAATGCAAGTCCTTCAGGGCGAATTTCCAGTAGCTTAGAAACCACGTGGCCATAACACAGAGAGTCAACCATCGATGTTCACACCCGTTCCTCTCTGGAGCCACCACCCTGTGAGGCGGCTTTAGAACACATTTTCTCTCTCTGTTTGCTTCTAGATTTGTAGCTCTAGTCTCCCCACCAGCTCGGTAGGAGAGTCTTTTCTAAATAAAACCAAAAAAAAAAAAAAAAGGAAAAAAAAGATTGTGCAGGCCTGGGATGGTGTCCTGAATAGAAAAATCAAAAGTAGCTTTTCAGTTGTTGTTGATAAATAGGTATGTCTGGGCTGTAAACACCAGACCTTCCTGGGGATTAGACTAATTGTTATATATTTCTAAATAACATATAACTTTAAAAAGAAGTCCAGAGGCATTTGTAGAAACCTCAGTATGACAGGTATATTTTGGGGAGTGCTATAGGATTTCCCTGGTGGCTCAGACAGTAAAGCGTCTACCTGCAATGCAGGAGACCCAGGTTTGATCCCTGGAGAAGGAAACAGCAATCCCACTCCAGTACTCTTGCCTGGAAAATCCCATGGACGGAGAAGCCTGGTAGGCTATAGTCTGTGGGGTCGCAAAGAGTCGGACACGACTGAGCGACTTCACTTTCTTTCTTTCTTTCTTTCTTTCCTTTATAGGTATATAAGTGGATTTTTCTGCCATGTACAGTATTAAGTTTGAATTTTTCACGTCCACATAAAGTGATCTGATATGTTAAGATAGCTTCACTACTAAGAAGGCAAGAGGAGATACTATATGTATTCTCTATGCCAGCATCTTACCTTGCTGAGTGAAAACTGAGTTCAGATTTGGGATTATCTGTAACTTATGTCACAGTAACTTAGTTACCAGTAACTCTGTGTTTATCTGTTTTATAAAAAATGAGAAAAAAAATCTTTGAAAGTAATAGGAACACAAAAGTTCTCCCTGGGCTCCTCTGTCTCTTCACTTCGTAATGATAAGAGGGCAGCACTTCTGAGAATATCCCTGTAAGTCATTATTTGGGCCCAGTTCCTGCTTTTTTTTTTTTTTTTAAAGACAGAGGTGTCACTTTTGTTGCACAGCTGCTGGCCAAGCATGAAGGCTTCTAAAATCGGGAAGAGGGTAGAAGAAAATGATTCTAAACTTAGACTTTTTACTTAAGTGATGAAGTGTAAAAGGCCATTTATATTTGAGGAAGCTACTTAGGAAATGGCCTCTGATGAGGGCCAGCATCAGGAAAAGTCCTCTAAAAGCATATGTAAATTCGGAGTGTCTGCCTCTCCAGGGCTGCTGCATAAACAGCGGTTCCTGTTAGCGGTTTGAGAGCCAGTGTACGGCGGCACACGAGCGGATCCAGACACAGGACAGGCAGTGTGGGGACCTCTCCTTGGGCCGCTCGAAGCCCAGCCCTGGAGCTGCTGTGAAAGCACAGACTGTCCCCAGCTCCATTTGCTCTATCATTTTCCGATTTCTAACGTCTCACATATTTTTTCTTGGCCTCACTTCCAGGCAGGTGGCCCCGTGATGGCTTTTACAAACAGCCTCGTGGTTCTGTTCGTTCTGTATTCAATCCTTCCTCGCTGAGAATGTTTTCAGACAGCAGGATTTTCAGCTGTATCTTGAAAAGGCTTCCTGAGTTCCCCCTGACCCTTCCTCTTTTGCATATCAGTTCCTGCCCCTCGGGGGGAAAAAAATGTGAGGACAGAATTGCACATGGGAGCTAATTTGCCCTCAAAAAGCAGGTTCACAGTAGAACAAACTGCTGGAGGAAGACTTCTCTGTGGCTCAGTTAAAAAAAAAAAAGTGTGTGTGTGTGTGTGTGTGTGAATGGCTCAGTTAAATATGGGGGGAGGGTGTGAAAGCCAAATTGTATTCCCTGCCATCCTGTTTAAATCTTGTTTTTCATTGTTATTTGTGCCAGCCCTAATCTCTGTGGAATAATCATGAAAACGTGTAGATTGGCAGCTAATTTTGAAAAAAATGAAAAGACTCAGAAATGAAATAAGAGGACTCTGAAGTTGTTAGCTTCTCCCAATCTGTTTTGTCAAGTTGTTAGGAAAACCTCTAAGGTCTCCGGAATCAGACACAAAGACCCTGCATATTGCCTTTGCTTTCTCTTGGAACATTTCCTTTTTTAAGATATGGTGTAATTCACGGCAATAGGGTAGATTTTCAGAAATAAAATCTACCAGCCTGAAGATGAAAAGGCTTTCTCTCAACAGAAAGAATGAGTGTTATTAAACAGGTCTGTGCCCTAACGCATTTTAAATAGATTTTAGGTTTGGCCTGCTTCCTCCTTCAAAATAGTATCGTTTAAAACACAAGGAAATAACCCCAAAGGTATCTCTAGTGCAACCTCACTCATCAGGGAGGAAGATAATCAAAGCATGCATTTGACCAGAATTTAACTGTATTGTAGAAGTCTTGTCATGGAGTTCACCTTAATTGCAAAGTATTACAAAGAGCTTGCTTATTTTCTGTGACGATACGGGTAACACCCATTTCTGGTCCGTTTGTACTTTTAAACTTGGGGACCACTGCCTGAGTGGTCCTGGGCTCACATCTCAGCTCTATTGTCTGTTGAGATGTGTGACCTTGGGCAGGACATCTTTCTTAGCCTTGGTTTTCTCATCTATAAAATAGAAAGAATAACGTGGATCATGTATCAGGAGAACACAGTTGAGATGTAAGGATTAAAGAGGCGTGTGTAGCAGATGGGGATTGAAAACTCGATCTGCCGCTGGACATTCTGCCGGGCGCTCAGATGGAACAGGGGACGAGCTGGCTGCTGTCCACGCCTGTGGGGATTAGCAGCTAAATGCCGGGCACATGGTAGTTCCTTCAAGAAGGCTGACTAACACCAATGTCCTTTCCTTTACCTTCTTTTTCTGGCATTATATAAGGTAGTCAAGAAATGCTATGAAATATTACTGGACAGAATGCAAAAAAAAGAAAAAATAGTGTATGCTATTTAAACCCCAAAGAATGGTCTTCTGAAAAGTTTGGAGAGGAACTGTGTGCTACCAGCAAATGGGCTGATTTTGAGGGACCCTCTGTGGTTCATCACGGCTCGTTTGGCGGGCTATGTACTAAACTCTTTAACCGCCCTTAATTGGGGTGCTTTGGGAAGTCACCAAGTTGGGGTTCTTGACAAGCATCTGGCTTTTACTTCTGACTTCATTAATCCAGACTCAGCTTTCTTGGATTATGGGAAAGTCCTGTTGTCTCAGGGTAAGTGCTACGAGGAGAGAAAAGAAGAGAGGGGTTGTGAGGAGGCTAAGAGGGCCTGGGGACCATCCCAGCCTTTCCTTGGAGCAGCAGCCCCGGCATGATCCCCGGCTCTGGCTGAGCCTTTGTTCAGGCTGCTCGCTCTCGGGCAGGTAGGAATGTCCTGGAGACATGCCCAGAAGCCGCAACTGCCCAGGGCTGTTGGATGCCTGTCCTGGGAGGCAGCCAGGCTCCAGCTCCCGTGGGTGGGGAAGAGGAAAGGCAGGTGAGGTCGAGGAGGGGGCTTCCCGAAGGTTGCGACGTCCCCGGGGCCGCTCCAGCTCCACTGGCCCTGGGCGCAGAGGTGCAGTGGGCCTGTGTGTGGTCCCCACCATCCCCCGTTCTCCAGACTCGTCCTGTGCCAGCTTCAGAGAGGGTGGCGGCTGAGGGGGAGACGAGGCTCCTGGCGTGGGGACCCCGCCCCAGCAGGATAGGGCGGGTGAGGATCCTGACTCCTGCTCTGCCTCCTGGAGGGACGGCCCTTGACCACCCTGTCACGCTGGCTGTCCTTTATCTCTGCATCTGTTTCCCCGTGTGCAAGATTCAGGACTGCGCGCTCCAGAGGCACAATAAAAGCATTCACGTCTGTAAGAAGTACCCGGTGACAGGTATTTACTGACACTGCTGCGTTCTTTCATTTGTATGTGAGCCGCAGCCTCGGATCAGTTGGGTTCCCATACAGAGCAGAAAATGGCAGCGCTCCTGTGAAAGGAGTGTCCCCCCTTTGGCGTCTCCCTGGACAGGCCTGCAGTGCTTGGTTTGGGTTTAGGTGCCGGTTTGCGAAAATGTGGGGTTAAGTCACTCTGCGGATGAACGCTTCTTCCTGATGGCCAACTTTTGTACTGAGATCAGACCAAGCCTGAATCCCTTCTCCACTCAACACTGGGCCCTGCTTCCACATGTCTAAAAAGAAGCACAGAGCCAGGGTGGGGCCTGTTCCCGGGGGTGCGGTTATTTCACCGTCCCCCTTGGTAGCTAGGTCTTGGGGTGGGGGCTGGGTATTTCCTCTCCTTTAGATAGTTTTCCATTGTCAGATTATTTCTGTCTTTGCATAGGAGCAAAGTCACCTTTAAAAAACAAAACAAAACAAAACAAAACAAACCTCACTACTTTTTAGTCCCAAGAGATGCAAATTTAGATCTTGAGGAAGTTTGAGGGAGTTTGTCAAAGTACTCAATCCGCCCCCCACCTCGTGATGTCAGAAAGACAGGCCGTGGAATCACAGGACTGCCGTGGACTCTGCCCTAATTCTTAGGAATTTCAAAATGATGGTGACAACTGAGCGTTCGTCCAAGCACGGGGGACCCCCAGGTGCAGCTCCAGCGCTGGTGTGGACCACGGGCCGGCTGACTGGGTCCATGCAGGCTTGGCTGAGGAGCTGTTTGAAAGGCTAAGTGAGGCCAATGAGCTAACCGAGTTCCATGCAGGCATTCAGTGGCAATGGAGACAGGCTGCAACACAGATCCTGGGTGCTCTGCTCTTGGGGTCTGCTCTCCACCGCGCACACTGTCCACTGCCGACAGGTGCTAAGGCAGGGCTGGATTCGGGGAGGTGCTCTCGCTCTGCCCCGTCAGGACACACAGGCACAGGTGCCCGCCCAGGAGAGCCGGGTCTGGGCCTCAGCCGCAGGCCCAGTGCATCCTCTCGCTGCTCTGTGACCTGTCCACACATCTCCCCGCTCCGAATGGACTGATGCACAGAGGATGGTGCGGGGTGGATAGATTTGCCCAGCAAGAAACCTGGAGGGTCCTTGCAGCCCCTGGAAGGTACCTTCTCTGGCAGCGCTGGGCTGGGGACCCATCAGCTAGCTGGGCTTTAGGAAACATTTTTTCCTTTTAATCAGAAATTAACTTGAAAATACAGTTGGGTGTTGATGAAATCAATCGCTGCCACCAAACAGTGAGTGAACTTTAAAACGAGAATGTCAATGCACATTTGTCAATTAAAAAGATACATACAGTATTAGATGAAGAAAATATTTTACAACAGTTTGTTTGCAGTACATTCAGTGTCCTCTTTTTCTAAAAATTTCTGTGTGTACACACACACACACAGAAAAAAATGTAGTCATCTTAAGTAGTGGAAAAGTGTGTTAGTCACTCAGTCACGTACAAGTCTGTGCAACCCCGTAGACTGTAGCCCTCCAGGCTCCTCTGTCCATGGGCTTCTCCAGGCAAGAACACTGAAGTGGGTTTCTGTGTCCTCCTCCAGCGGGTCGTACCAACTCGTATCAACTCAACTATGGGCATTTACTGGCCTTTATTTAAAAAGTTGCAAAATATGTATCACTTGCATAGAAAAAAGAAGTTCAAAGTCAACATGAATAAAAACTGGGAGTTTAGAGTAGTATTTGTTGCAAGATTCGTGTACTATCCACTGTCTGCTGTGTGTGCGTGCTCAGTCGTGTCTGAGCAACCCTATGGGCTGGGGTCCACCAGGCTCCTCTGTCCAAGGAATTCTCCAGGTAAGAATACGCAGTAGGTTGCCATTTCCCTTTCCAGAGGATCTTCCCAACCCAGGGGTCAAACCCGCGTCTCCTGTGCCTCCTGCATTGGCAGGCAGATTCTTTACCGCTGAGCCACCTGGGAAGCCCTCTGTCTACTATGCATTTCCCCTATCAATCCGGGGATACTTTAGAACTGGTTGGTGATGTTTCAACTTAAAATACTACATTTGTCTTCAGAAAACTGAATCTCATATTAATGTTGCAGAGTGAACACAAAGGTTTTTCTCCTTTGAGTCTTATTTCTTTATTAATAGAATTGTTTGGACAATTTCAGAAAAATCGTTAGGTGTTTTACATTTTTTCCTGTAGAAGGATGTGAGACTTTGGACCCATTGCTTCTTGGCGATACTAAGTGATAGACTGGTAAAGAACCTACCTGCAATGCGGGACACCCGGGTTCAATCCCTGGGTCGGGAAGATCCCCGGGAGGAGGAAATGGCAACCCACTCCAGTATTCTTGGCTGGAGAATCCCATGCACAGAGGAGCCTGGTGGGCTACAGTCCATGGGGTCACAAAGAGTGGGACGTGATTGAAGTGACTGCACGCATACACGCAGACTGGTCTCCTGTTTGCTTCTCGAGCTGGTTTGTCTGCCCTGCTTGTTGGTGGACCCTCAGTCTTGGGGCTGAAACACATGTGGGCCATGGAGCCTTTTGCTCTTCTTGGTCTGGAGCCCTGAGGCCCACACTGGCCCTGGAAATTCATGTCACAACCCAGAGTCATGCCATGGCTTTCAGAGAGAGATGCAAAGCCATCTGCATCCAGAACCCATCTCTTCTTTGCGACTAATACCAAGCATGACTGAAACTCAGAGTATGTGTGCCAAAGGCACAGTGAGAGCTGTCACACACACACACATACACCACGCACACACGCCTCGTCTGCTCAGGCCCAGAGCGGGTCAGGCTGTCTGAGTGTCCATCGCAGCGCAGGCATCTGCTGGAAACAGGCCTGAAAGCTCACACTCACACATCTGAACTGAAGGGACAAGGCGCTCCCCAGAAAGAAGCAGCCTGATTTCAAGTCAACACGCAGGCTCTGGTGGCCAGTTGGGGAAGGTGCTCTTGCGGTTGTCCAGCAGAACATAAACGAGCAGACTCCCTGGCGCTCATCTGCTGCTGGGCCCCAGCTTTCTTATCCTCGGAGCCGCCAGATGCACCTGCCAGGGAGGGGGGCAGGCCGAGAGACTTGAGAGGTGGAGGCCCAGGCCCTGAGTGAAAAACGCAGCCCACCCCGCCCTCCTGCCCGGCCAACGTGGCCTCTCCACGGGGCGTTCGTGGTGGTCACAAGCAGTGTGGTCCCCACTGCCACCCGCGGGCAGCTCCAAAGGCTGGTTTTCTTTTTTCCCACTGCTCTGAGGAGCCGGCTGTCTGTCCACTGCACAGCAAGGTCTGGGCGCTCTCTGAGCCTGGTGTGGCAGCCGCTGTGGGCTTTCCTTCTCCCCGCGTCAGAGTCTGGAGGAGTCGGAGGCAGGGGCCTGAAAGAGTGGGGGACAAAGCCAGCGGCGGTGCGGCCCATCTGCCAGGCTGGAGGTGTATTTATTATTGATGGGGGGAGCGCCGCGGCGGCTCAGCTATGCAGTCCTGCCTGGGTAAATGAGACATTCTTCAGCAAATTGCTTCGTTTTTTGATTGCTGATTGTACGCGTGTCACCAAGCTGACTCAAGGTTCATCGATGCATGCTCAGTAAATTAGAAAGAACATAACTATGGATCAGCCAAGAGAATGAATTCTGTGCCTACAATGACCCAGGGCCATTTAATTTTCTGCTTAATTTTGTTGCAGTCAGTTTGCATTTTGGGTTATTATGCAGTAGGAAATTAACAATAAATAACAAATTTGGTCCTCCTGTGCTTGTAATGATATTTTTATAAATCTTTGTAATGCCGTTTTTAAAAGGATCAAGGTCTGTGCCAGTCTGATACCCCAGCGAGTGTGTGAAGAGGAAAATGCATTATTCTTGGTAGATAGCCTTGTTGTTAAATAGCTCGGGCCTTCTTTATCTCTCTTTTCTCTCATATCTTAGGAGTAATTTGCTTTCAACTAAAATCCCTTCCTCTGTTTTCTCAGATAATCCAAGGACCATGGACGCTGATGAGGGTCAAGACATATCCCAAGTTTCAGGTGAGAACTGGTGATATACCTACATGGGGAGTCCAGGCTTCACTGGGTAGCAAAGCCAAAGAGCTCATGGGATGGTGGGCAAGGAAGAAGGCTGTGCTGCCAAAGGAGAGGCCAAGATGGACTTGGAGTCAGTGTCTCACTTCAGTGCTGAGAGATTATCCAGGTGTGACAGCCTGCACAGAAAAGTCTTCAAGAAAAAACGAGTTTCCCTGTTCCACCTAAAATGACTTGGAAAGGATACAGTCTGTGTTGATATTCTTGGGGAGAGAAAAAAAAAGATTGACTTGCCCTAGACCCCAAACACAGGCCAACAAATGTGTTTAAAAAGAGAAAGAAAGAGGGAGGGAGGGAGGAGGGGGAAGGGCAAAAAAGAAAAAGCAGATTGGAAAACAAAGTTTCGGGAATAATCCCAAATGCTTGTTAAGTGTGGAGACACCACTTCCCATCATCATATGTTTATTTCAAGCCATACTGGACACAGGTCTTACCATCCCAGGAGACCCAGAGCTGGGGACGGTCCTGGGAGATGAGGCCCACAGCCAGATCACACTGTCCCACCGGGTGAGGCCGGGGAGGGCGGACCTCCAGCCACTCTAGCCAAGCCTGCCCAGCACCGTATCACAGTCCTAGGAAACCCGTGCTGGCTAGCCCTGAACTTGGACGTGTCAGCAGCAGTCGGGCTCACAATAGTTTACATTTGCCAGTCTCAGGACAGTGGGCAATCCTGGGTAGCCTCTGTACTATGGCACACGTGGTTCTCTGGGACTGGCTGGCATGCCACCACCGATTTCCGAGTTATGACTCAGTTCTGGCCCTGGGCCTCTGTCCATTCTGGTGATGGAGCCCAGGGCTGAGACTGTGGCTGCAGCCCTGCCCGCTTGCTCTTAGGAGACATGCAGGACCGGGGACCGAGTTCCCTCAACCTGAAGATGGCCTGCTGCAGACCACGGCACTGTCCCAGCCACTGCTGTCATTTAGAGAGTCTGCGTTGAACTCTCCAGGCTGTGAGGTAGACGCCTGGCTTTTTGGCTGTGGCCTGTAGGCATTCGGTGGACATGCACAGCAGTCAGCACGCTTGGCCATATCTGTAGGAAGTGAAGCTGTGTTGGAGGAGTCGGCTGTGGAGACGCGCTCTCCCATGGGCATGGGCAGTCTCCAGGGATGCTTCCTGCAGCCTGGTGCTGACACTGGAGAACTTGGTTCCTGCCACGCCCTTGTTCACACAGCACTGAGCAAGCAGGACCATAGGAACAGAGGCATGTGGAAAGACGTCAAAGATGTGTGTAAAGGTGAGAGGAATGTGTCTCAGGATTGTTTGCAGTGTGAATCCATCCTTTAAAATGAAAACACATCACACACGCACAGACACACTCACTTTCCATATGCCTGTATATCCCTTTAGGAAAATTCTGGAGTGTATTATTTTAAATGTGCACTTCCTCTTAGAAGATTGAGGGTGGAAGGGAGGGATAGGTTAGGGGAGAGGGGTTTTTGGTTTTTCATCTTCTCCCTTTCAGTATTATTTGAATTCATTTCCCTTAAGCACATACTTTTGTTCTGAAATCTGAGTACAATGACAATAAAACTATTAAAAAACAAAACTTTGGCCCTTTGAAGCCAGTCCTTTGGCTTGGCCAGATGTAGTAGCAGCTGGTAGATGAAGCCTGAGCTGAAGGAGAGGTGGGTCCTGCCAGAGGAAGCAGGGCCCCATTCCCAGATTGTAGACCATGGCTGGAGGTGGTAAGACGGTCAGAAACGCTGGATGGTAAACGTCCCAGAAGGTGCAGAGAGACCCCTTCGTTGTCTCTGGTGCTCTGCGTCCCCTCGCTGCGTTCCTCCTAGGTGGCTTCTAGAGTGACATCTTACGTGAGACACTGAGGGTCCACGCAGACTCTGCTGTCCCAAAGACAAAGCCGAAAGCCCGACGCTGGCTGGCACCTCCAGAAAGTTTTGTAGGAGGAGCAGCCGGTCAGTACTCTGATCCCCTATGTTGGCAACAAACATAACAAAAGCCTCATTTTCTTCTATTCTTTTTGCCCTTAACATTATGTGGAACACTCAGTTTGAACAGTGGCTTTTTGAAGACAAAGGTGTCAGGGAGTGGAGACGAGGGTGAAAGTTGGCCTGAAAAAGATTCAAGATTTGTTCTAAAGTTTAGTTTTGTATACTCCTAGCAAAGGAAATCGGAGAAGGCAATGGCACCCCACTCCAGTACTCTTGCCTGGAAAATCCCATGGATGGAGGAGCCTGGTGGGCTGCAGTCCATCAGGTTGCTAAGAGTCGGACACGACTGGGCAACTTCACTTTCCCTTTTCACTTTCATGCACTGGAGAAGGAAATGGCAACCCACTCCAGTGTTCTTGCCTGGAGAATCCCAGGGACGGGGGAGCCTGGTGGGCTACCGTCTATGGGGTCGCACAGAGTCGGACACGACTGAAGCGACTCAGCAGCAGCAGCAAAGGAAATGGTGCTTCCAGTCCTTTACACGATTATTTCTTTGGTTTATGTTAGACCTGGAGTGTTCCAAACAGAGATTAGGGCATTTAAAGAGTTGTGCCATTTTCACTAAAGATTTGAAGAATACTTTTTCTGTGTTTTGGTGTTTTTGCAAATAAACACCCAGTCATATCAGTTTTCCTTGTCCATTTCTAAAATGGAGGAAAGTGGCAGTTAGTTGTATTATAAGGATGTGCATTTAGCAAAACAGATGTTGATGTTCTTGATGTAAAATATGAGGAATGTGTTCTGAATCATCCCCTTTTCCCATGAAAATATTTCTTGTTATGTCCTGTTCCCAAAAAAGAAAAACAGATTTAAGTCAAACCCTATGAAATAGCCATTATCATAGATGAAAAAAAAAGTTCCAATATCAGCAGTTTCATAGGAGTCCACTTAATCTGTGTGAAATACTTGCTTGAAAAACAGACAAATGCTTAATATCTAACTTTTTTTTTTTCAAACTACCTGCTTCTTTCTTCCCTGGGATTTATCCTGAATGTGGACTGAGCCCTGGCTTACAGTGTCCTATAGATGAAAACCACTCAATAAATATGTGCCCTCTTAGGTCTCTTGTAGTTGGGAATCCTGTTGAATGGGCCTGGAGGAAAGTCTGTCTAAAGCAGGCCGTCCTGTCCTTTAGTGCCCATCTCCTTCGTTCTTTTGCTGGGTTGGTTGGTTGTTCTTTCTCTCTTCTTTGGCACTCATTCTGAATTATTGGTTATGTACTGTGCATTGTTGTTGTTTTGGTCTCTAAGGGAAGAGTCAGCCTGTGGGAGAGCGGGAGTTGTGAGGCTTGTATCGGCATCTCATCTCTGCCTCCATCTCTGGGACCTGAGACAATTCTCCTCGCCTCCTGGACCACTGTGTGTCCTCTGCAAAATGGGGGACTGGAGCCAGCTGAGCTTATGCAGTGTTCAGGCTCCTGGGGCCCTAATGAACATTTTGTTACTGATCAAATATAATGTTTGTTGAAACAGAGAAACAAATATGCTCTGTAGACATCCTTCCCCTGCCTGGGAAACGAGGCTCATCCATATCGAGGTGTCAGTGCAAATGTCGATCATGGGAAATCACACTGACTGAATGCTTTAAATTTACCAAACACCACCGTTAAGCATTTTTTCTCATTTCAACTTTATAAGACCCCAGTGAGGAACATACAGGCAGCATCTTCAATTCTCAGGGAGCTGAGACTCAGAGAGTTTCAATAACCAATCAGAAGTCCCATGAAAGCCAGACCTGGTGTTGGGTAGGAGCTTCCCCACTGTTCTGGAGAGTGGACAGTCTATATTCTGAGTTTTATTTACCCCCCAGAAATTGTGTTTTCCGGCGTAATTGTACACAGTACAAACTCATGCACTGTAGACATGAGGAACCACATAACTTTGTTGTTTGAATTATAATTTACTTGAGGAATTATTTACTTCCTGTTGATAAGCTAATTAAACAATTTTCTCACCTAAGTTGCCCAAAACATTCTCATAGATAAAGCTTTATTTGAAACATAGGCAGTAAGTAGATTAAACAGAAATTGGTGAGAAGTTTCTTTCATTTTCTAAGTAAAATGACATCACACCTCCGAAATCCTTCCATTTAAATCCTTGCTTGCTCACTGTCTGCAGTTCTTTATGTTTGTGGGCGCTACCCATGCCCTTGGCCATATGGGCACCTGGGGCTGTGCACACCTGTTTCTAGAGGACGTTGCAGTTTACAAAATAACACCATGAGCTTATTTAGCATATTAGATCCCACACATATTGTTATTTGATTCTCACAACCTTTTAGGCTAAGCCAAAATCATGTTCTTTAACCTCATTTTACTCCTGAGGAAGGAGTGTAAAAAAGGTGACTTGCTGTGGAATCCGTCTTCTTGTTGGTCAAACCGGAGCTTGTACCCTGGGTTAACTGATTTCCAGTCAACAGCATGTTAGTATCTCCTGTGCACTGACTTGGTTTAATAACTTTGTTTTCTTATCGTTTATCATCTTTTCATGGTTTTGTATTTTAAATGGTGAACTAGGTAGGTCTAAATAGGTCTTGTTGCTGTTCAGTCGCTAAGTCATGTCTGACTCTTTGTGACCCCATGGACTGCAACACGCCAGGCTCCCCTGTTCTTCACCATCTCCTGGAGTTGGCTCAAACTCATGTCCTTTGAGTTGGTGATGCCAGACTCTGCGACTGCCACTGCTGTGAAGTCGCTTCAGTCATGTCCGACTCTGTGTGACCCCATAGGCAGCAGCCCATCAGGCTCCCCCGTCCCTGGGATTCTCCAGGCAACAACACTGGAGTGGGTTGCCATTTCCTTCTCCAGTGCATGAAAGTGAAAAGTGAAAGTGAAGTCGCTCAGTCGTGTCCAACTCTTCTCGACCCCATGGACTGCAGCCCACCAAGGCTCCTCCATCCATGGGATTTTCCAGGCAAGAGTACTGGAGTGGGGTGCCATTGCCTTCTCCGGATGCCAGACTCTAAATAATCCTAAAATCAACACACAAAGATATTTTGCTCCTCATGAAGATTTTGACAAAGCGATGGAAGTTCTTCATGGATATTTCCAGCAGGGAGAGGATGCTGAGTACAGAGGCTCAAGCCAGTGATTGATGGCTCAGCAGCCACTGCTCAAACATGGGGGCTTTTAGGCAAATCAGATGTGCTCTTACGAACTGTCACAGTGGCGGCAAGGCAAGGCTGCGTTCCAGCAGGCACGTGGGTGGCCATCTCACTCACTCTCTTACAGTCCTGACTTTTCCCCTGATTCCCTGCACACGCCGGGGCTATGCTTTATTCTCTCCTATCTTCACAGGGAGCTCCTACTGATCGACCTGACCCCAGGGTATTTACAATCATGGTCCATACTGTTTCCATTATTCCTTTTTCTGCCTCGTGTATGAAGCAGTGAAAAGTGCTGAGATGCTGGCATGGAGCTCAGCACAGGGGACCAGACAGACAGAAGCGCATCTAGTATCTCAGCAAGTTCTAGTTGCTCTTGTTCCCAATAGACGGAGCGGCCAAATTTGAAGAAAAGTGACTTGGATACATTTTCTCATGAACTGAGCAGAGGGACGACAGCCCTTCGCTGGACAAGTCCCAGTTCTTTCTGACCCGCCCATGGGTCCTGCATACCTGACTGTCTAGATCGACCCCAGAGTTCTCCAAAGTTATCCTCAGGAAGCCCAGAATTTAAAAAAAAGAAAAAGAAAAAAAAAATACAGGAATGCAGTCTAGTTTCTCAACCTTCTGCTTCCACCTGTCACCAGGGCAGCTGGTTAATCAGAAAGGTGTACATGCACACCCCCCACCGTGCGTCTTTCAGGATCCCGTCACTTTGTTAAGCCGGAGTCCCCAGAGTCAGTTCTGTGGGAGCTCCCCGGGGGTCTTCACGAAGCAAGCGGTCTGGGTCTCTGGGGTTTCAGCCTCCTTACCCTGCAGTGTCCCTTCCTCACCTAGGAGACAGGTTTCGTGTATTAAACTTCTGTGTAAGCACTAGAGATTTCCATCCGAAGTGAAGTCAAACAGAGAAGATGATATCATATGATATAACATATGTATAATCTATAAAAAATGATACAAGTGAACTTATTTACAAAACAGAATCAGACCCACAGACATATAAAGCAGACGTACAGTTACCGAGTGTTGTTTTTGTTTAGTCACTAAGTTGTGTTCGACTCTGCAGCCCCATGGAGCCCGCCAGGCTCCTCTGTCCCTGAGATTCCCCAGGCAAGGATACTGGAGTGGGTTGCCATTTCCTACTCTAGAGGATCTTCCCAGCCCAGGGATCAAACCTGTGTCTCCTGCATTGGCAGGCAGATTCTTTACCACTGAACCACCTAGGAAACCCACAGTTACCAAAATGGGGGGATAAGTTAGGAGTTTGTGATTAACAGATACATGCTACTGTTTATAAAATAGATAAGCAGCAGGACCCTACTATACAGCATGGAGAGCTATACTCAATAGCTTATAATAACCCATAATGGAAAGGAATCTGTAAAAGAATGTATGTGCATGTGTGTGTAAGTAAATCACTGTGCTATACATCTGAAACTAATACAATACTATAAATCAACTATATGTCAATATTAAATGTCAACATTATTGAATATAAATATTAAATGTCAATACAATTATTTTAATTATATATAAATAATTTAATTAATATTAAATGTCAATATAATTTAATACGTCAGTATTAAAAAGCAGAGACATTACTTTGCCAGCAAAGGTCCATCTAGTCAAAGCTATGGTTTTTCCAGCAGTCATGTATGGATGTGAGAGTTGGACTATAAAGAAAGCTGAGCACCAGAGAATTGGTGCTTTTGAACTGTGGTGTTGGAGAAGACTCTTGAGTCCCTTGGACTGCAAGGAGATCCAACCAGTCAATCCTAAAGGAAATCAACCGTGAATATTCACTGGAAGGACTGATGCTGAAGCTCTAATACTTAGGCCACCTGATGTGAAGAACCACTCATTGGAAAAGGCCCTGATGCTGGGAAAGATTGAGGGCAGGAGGAGAAGGGATGAGGTGGTTGGATGGCATCACCACTCAATGTACATGCGTTTGAGTGAACTCTGGGAGTTGGCGATGGACAGGGAGGCCTGGCGTGCTACAGTCCATGGGGTCGCAAAGAGTCAGACATGACTAGGCGACTGAACTATCAATACGTCAGTAATTTTAAAAAGATTATTCTTACCTAAAAAGAAAAGAGAGTCCCCTGACCCCCTCCCTAAAGTCCTCAAGATTTGAAGATGATTACTTTAGGAAATCAGAAGGAGAAACAGTCATCAGGTGCTTCATAGGCCTCCTGCAGGCTCCTCTTCAGAGCTCTTTCCAGTTATGAAGTAGGTGAAGAGCAACACTGAGCCTTTGGCTGTTGCGCCTTTTAAAGTCGTCTATTTAGGGCAATGAGATTAGTACTGATGTCATGCACATTTAGTGTAACACGAGAACTTTGATCAGTTTCCCGCTGGCTTTTGGTTTTTCCTTGGGAAATTCTTACCACGCTGTCCCCTCTCTAACTCTCCATCTTGTATTGGCTATCCAAATATATCCAATAATGCTCTTTCTGAAAATATGCCAGTCGAGGTAATTACAGCTAAGCTGGGATATTAAACTGTGATGTCTGTTTGCCAGAGAATGCTATACTCTTCCCCGAAGCCGTGGTGCCTGGCAGTTTCTGTTTTAAATTACTCCCCGAAGGGTCATCTCCTGTGCTGGGAATACTCCCACTGCACCTGCCTGTCCCCTGAAGGGTTGTGTTGGTCTTCCAGGTGGTTTATTCAAACACGCAATACAGTTTCCCACTCTGCCTCGCCCTGTCTCCCAGACATGCTTTCTTCATCATCGGCACACTTGCCTGCAGGCCTGGGCTTCTGGGTGGGAGTATCCTTTGTCTGCGAAGCCAGCTTGCCAGCCCAGCCAGCAGCACACAACCCCAGCCTGCCCCTTTCCCACTAACCTTCTCTGATGCTCCTCATCCGTACGTGTCTTCCACGGCAGTGCTCACGGGCTATTCTGCAGCTGCTGGGGCCTCACTAGCTCTTTCCCTGCCTGGGTTTATTGTCTCTGACTCAATTTTAGGTTACATCTATGTTAGAAGATACAGGGGTTTCAATTTCAAAGAAGAGGAGCATTTTCTCCCTGTCTTGGCTTCCCAGTGTTGAATTCCTGGGAGTGGGAGTGAGTTTCCCATTTCTGGAGCTTCTGGTGAAACTTACTAGATATAGGCATCCGTAAAACCCTATCTCACTGGTAAATCCTACTTTGTGAAGCAACTTCTGGAGTTGCACGGGTTCTACTTTGTTTTCATATTTTGAAGATAAGAATTCCTAGTAGAAGACTCACTGTGCACATGGGGTGGGAATGGTGTGAATTCCTTTTCCATCCTTCTTCCAAGTTTCCCGACCCCACTGAGTTAATCAAATTGGGCAGTTGGCTAAATATCTCTGGCTCTGGAAAGTGAACAGACCCAGAGTGTGTCACTGTGAGCAGGATGCCCAGTCTGGTGACCTTAATACAGAGGTGTGGTGAACAGGCTTGTCGGAGGGTAAGGTGGAACAAACGTACAGGTGAAATTTGGCCTGACACATGAAGAGTCTTAAAAACATGCATGCCTTTTGAGCGGGCCATAAAATTCCCCAGGGTTTATACTGTGGTGATTCTTAAGAACATGGGCAAAAGCTGGCTGTTAGGAGGTTTACCACTGTGTTGTTTCATTAAAAGAAAAAAAAAAAGATTGAATACAATCTAGGTTCAAAAGCAGAAAAAGGGATTTAAATAAATCCTACTGTGCCCATGGGATGAAGTGTTACACAGACATCACAGATAAAAGTCATGGAAGCAAGGCTATGCTGCTAAGTCGCTTCAGTCGTGTCCGACTCTGTGTGACCCCATAGACGGCAGCCCACCAGGCTACCCCGTCCCTGGGATTCTCCAGGCAAGAACACTGGAGTGGGTTGCCATTTCCTTCTCCAGGCAAGGCCATGAGAATGTCTAAAATCTAGTTCATTTTGATCAAGAAGATATGTCACCACATATCATCCATAGTATATAAGTGTCTGTGTGTGTACACACACACACACACCACAATTTAATAGTGGTGATCTCTAGGTGATTGAGAGCTTCCCTGGTGGCTCAGAGGTTAAAGCGTCTGCCTCCAATGCGGGAGACCCGGCTTCGATCCCTGGGTTGGGAAGATCCCCTGGAGAAGGAAATGGTAACCCACTCCATATGCATTGTTCACGCCTCCGTTGTGTCATGTTTTCGTGTGGCAATGATGTTCTTTTATAAACAGGAAAGCAGGTTCCAATCCCCAGAGAGAAGCATGAACTCAGTCCATAACTCGAAGCCAAGCCATGCTGCTGGCGGGTTGCAGTGACCACCACCCTCGGGGGTGACCACATCCCCAGAAACTCCAGCTCTTGCTTATGTCCTCAGGGAAGGAGAGCCCGCCGGTGAGTGACACCCCAGATGACAGCGATGAACCCATGCCTGTCCCTGAAGACCTTTCTACCACGTCTGGAGGCCAGCAGAGCTCCAAGAGTGAGCGTGGACTTGGTAAGTGGGCCACCTGCCTCTCACTCACAGGCCATCACGGGCTCAAGGCCTTGTCTCTCTGCGTCCTTCCAAAGACCACGATGAGCGTGTGTGAGTCTCGTCATCTGTGGTTTCCCCTCAGCCCCCATGTGAAGGGAACACGCAGTGCAGGGCGGGGCCCCGTGGTGTGAGCTCTCAGCCCCACGTGGGGTGCAGTGTGGCCGAGCGGGAGAGCACCCCTGAAGGCAGGCACGTCACTGGTCCCCTATCCTCAGAGCACTGCAGCAGTGGGCAGTTTACGGATTGTACTCACAGATGGGAAATTTATCCACTTCATGTGTTATGGCAGTAGGGCTATTTATTTTCATAGCTTTGATGTAGAAGGAGCCGAACCTGGCCCTTCTGTGTTACCCCTCTCAGACATTCACATACCTTTTCCACAGAAGAATGGGTGTGGAAGTATTTGCAGTCTCTCCCCTGGTGAGCCTGCCCAGGCTATGGAGTCCATGGTAAGAAGTCTGAATCTACCCTCTCTAGGAAAACGGAGACCCAGAGAAGTTCAGGGAATTAGCCAGGTCACAGAGCAGAGTCAGAAGCAGACACCATTTCTGACTAAAGACTGGTGTTTATTCCAGTATACCCTATTCTCATCAGCTAATGAGTCAGCAGTTCCTTGGAATACCTGTTTTCTTTTGCATTTTATAAAGAAAAAACGGTGGAGTTGAGAGTCCCTTATTTGCAGCAAAGAGTGTCATGAGAGAGGGGCAATGAGATGGGACAGGCAGGAGAGATCTCATGGGATTGGCGTGTAAGACCCACAGCCGAGGAGGGCACTTGGCTAAAGTTCTGAAACTCACAAGTTATTTTCCTGTAGGACATCCTGCTGTGATAACAGAGAAATGTATTTTGTATGTTTTCATGTGCCTTGGAAACCAGATAGACTCTGGGTATTTTTTTTTTTTTAACTTAGCTATATAGTTAGCTGAACAAACGGGGATAGTGGCTAAAGTCTTCTGACGTAGATGAACCAAGAAAACAAGGACATTTCTGAATTCCTTTTCCCCGTTAGATAGTGGCTACTGTGTGTGAGCAAGTAGATGAAGAATGTGCCCTCTTTCTACACACATCCTCTCAGCGGGGTTTCCCAAAGCTAGGACACAGAAGAGCATGCCTTGTTGTAACTGATGTATTTGTATGTTAAGATTGTCTTCTGTTTATTGCAAGAGATACTGGTTTGTCATTCACTTGTACTGCTGCAGTTTTCTTTCAAGACACATTTACATAAATTAAAAGATCAAATTTAAATAAAAACATTAGGACAATGAAGGTGTGTATACATGATAAAGACTTAGAAAACCTCAGGGACTAAAAGGCAGAAGAAATTATGTGGATAGGTGGAGGTTAACCGTTTAAAGGAGCGGAGAGTGCAGACACCAGGGTTAGGACTCTGGGATCACTATGGAGAAACTGGGGAGACCCCCCCACTCCCCGAAATCCTCGCAGCTGACAGCCAAGGTCACCTGGGGTGTCCAGTAGAGAACTGAAAGTCGGGCTGGTTCCTGGAGATTGAAGAACAGTCCTCCTGGTGCAGGCAAGCAGCTTTTGTTACAAATGCCCTCACAGCCTAAATATACCTCCTCTGTAAACTTCAGGTTGTGGGAGCTCTGTGCTGGTAGGAGGTCACTGAGCCCCTGGCTCCCAGGCTGCGTTCTCTGGGTGGGACGCGGTCTGGGTCTTAAAGGAGCCCCTGCAGGTGTGGCTGGTGGAGCCGGGGTGAGGTGAGGGGCGGGGTCGGCGGCCTGAGATAGCTTCCCCACCCCCATGCGACACACGCTCACTCCTTCCGCATCCGATTTCTAAACACTGAATTTCAGAGTTGTAAAACGTCAGACATCTGAGAGCCATCTTTCCTTGGCTTGTGAATGGCAGCTGCCACGGGGACAGGCAGGGAAAGTGGTTGGCAGTAGGGGAGGGGACAGAGGAGTGACGAGTTACTCCCGGGAAAGCAGGAAGGACAGAAGCACAGATTGGGTGACGGTGGGAGGGAGCAGGGAGGTTTATGGAAGGAAGCCCCGAGACCAGGGAGCACAGAAAAGTGCCAAGGAAATGGGCTCCCCTTCACACTGGGCGCTGAGCTTTAGGCACTCTGCTTCTGGTTTCGAAGCGAGTCAGCCAGCTCAGGTGCGCAGTGACGGCCGCCAGGGCAGCACTGAGAGCATGAAGTACGTTATGTTGGTAGCATTGCGCTGATGGTGGTTTAGTCGTTCAGTCGTGTCTGAGTCCTGCGATCCCATGGACTGTAGCCCGCCAGGCTCCTCTGTCCAGGGGATTCTCCAGGCAGGAATACTGGAGTGGGTTGCCATTTCCTTCTCCAGGGGATCTTCCTGACCCAGGGTTTGAACCCAGGTCTCCTTCATTGCAGGCAGATTGTTTACCACCAATCTTTAGCCACCAGGGAAGCCCTTGATAGCATTGGGACTTTAAAAGATGAAGGGATTAGTAGCTGAAAGGAAATGCGTGTTTCATCAGCACACTGGGAAGAAGGCAAAGAACCCAGGACCTGGGACCCACAACAGGAAGCAGGGGCCCTCCCTAAGCAGGCCCCTCCCTGCCAGGGCTCTCCCTGCAGGCAGCTGGAGCAGCATAGCGGGAGAGAAGCGCCTCGGAAGGCCCCTGGGCTGTAGAGGGCAGGGCTGGGCGGAGGCTGGCTCTGGAGACCCTGCAGCTGGGCGAGGAAGGGTGGAGTCGGGCCCCTCCCTGCCAGGTTCTTACCTCCCTCGTTTCAAACTGGCCAGAGCACTGGAACTCAGCTCGGCTCACAGGATAGTCTCCAAGGTTAACTGAAAACAAGCACACAGGCTTTGCTGAAGATAGCAACAAAGACACAAATGGCAGAAAAAGGTCTCTTAAAGGTTTTTAAAGGAGTCTGTTGTAGCTTCCCTGGAGAGAAGGAAAGAGAATGAATAGAAGAGGAATTTATTAATTAAAAAATAAAAGTGATCCAGAGAATAGGCAAGCTGAAAACAGAGCCAAGAAGATGGGGAGGAATCCATTAGGAGAGGGCAAGACCAAGAGAGAGACTGAGGAGCCAGCCACTCCTAGACCCAGGATCAAGTTGGGGGTGCTGGCTCCTCCAGTGGGAACATCAAGGAGAAATGGAGAGAGGGTAAAAGATGGTAAAATATGTGAAAGTCTTTGGTGCTAATAGACCACCGGGTGTCTGTTTTAGAAAAAAAAACAAAAGATGCTTTTGAAAAACTCAGAGCCCTCACTCCCAGTCCTAGACAAGTCTGACCTCAACCAGGAGAACAGACGAGAGTAATGAACAAGTTGTTGGGAAAGAGTAGAAACCATCCCTTAAGATGCGGAGAAGTGTCTCACTGGTGGAGGGTTGTTCTCAGAAATGAGTAATGGTTTTGTACTGCAAGAGTTCCATCAGTGTTGAGGGAGCTGCTCTAGGACTGTGTGCCAAGGTGAGCCTGCTGAATTAAAAAAAAAAAAAAGATATGGGAAACAGATGTCAAGGGAATAACCTTGTCAGGACAAGGGGGTCACCCTCACTTGGCTCCTTTTTCTTCTGGGTCTGAATAAGAGGAAGCGAGGATCTAAAGTACAACGTGAAGGATTTAAGTTAGACACAGAGAGAACTTCCTGGCCTTGAGGGATTTAGTATTTAGTCATCAGGACAGTCTATTCAATCAGATGCTAGCTTGTTCTTCTGAAGTGGTCTCTTTAATAATGAGAGAAATCTCTCTGAAGTGGTTGTATATGAAACTGCTAAAAAGGAGGATGTACCCAGTGACCTCCTACGGCAACCCCCAAATTTACCCACTCATCCATGGCAGCTGCCCTCGAGAAGTGGAAAATGGGTCAAGAGTCTTCTGACAGCTGTTGACCAGGGGCAATTACAAGTATAGAGATGATGCCGAGACTGGCGTCTAACAGGGCAGATGCGTGCTGTGAGTAAAGGAATGAAAAGCTTCTTTTCTTCCTTTATTCGATAATCTACAGTTTCTTTCTTCCTTCGAGCATGGATTTCTGCCGTTTTGTTCTCTTGCTTGTGAGGGGGCTTCCCTGGTGGCTCAGTAGGTAGAGAATCTGCCTGCCATGCAGGAGACCTGGATTCGATCCCCGGGTTGGGAGGATCCCCTGCAGAAGGGAAAGACTATCCACTCCAGTATTCTGGCCTGGAGAATGCCACGGACCGTATAGTCCATGGGGTTGCAAAGAGTCAGACACGACTGAGCGACTTTGACTTTGTGTGAGTGGCCTTGTCCTAAAACTGGGCAGGGGTCCTCTAGCTCTCTGATGCTGTCAGTGAGCTCATAGTCCTGGAGTGGAGGCGGGCTGCAGGCTGGCTGATCCCAGCAGAAAATCAGGCTGTGAATAAGGTGAATCAGGTTGTGAATAAGGTGGGGGGTAGGAGCCCCCACCCCCTTTCACTGTAGATGGTGGGCAGGGGGAGGGGAGGCTTACCTGGCTGGAGCAGGGAGACAGGGAGAGGCCAGGGGTAGAGAAGAGAGGTTCGGGGCCGGAAAACCAAATGACACCCTGAAAGAGATGCTTGGCAAGTTTAGGATTTAGAATGGAATCGCAGGGAAAACCCAGGGGCAGAAGCACAGCAATGCCCTGGGACTGAAAAGGAGAGATGACTGACAGGAGCAGAGGTGGTGGTTGGATTAGCAGAGGACCAAAGGCTTGCAGTTGAGGAAGACTTTCCAAAAGGCTCGGCTCTGTGGACAGTCAGGATGACCCTGTGCAACGGTCATTCTAATGCTGAGAGAGGCGTCGGGGGTGGATGCCGCTAAATATGGGGCACTCGTGTGTTTGTACAAGCCCCTCCGTGTTCTAGAATGTTCTTCCTTCGCCTCTGCTCACTTTCATGAGCTCATCTCCAAAGAGGGAGGGAGGTGACAGCCAGCATTTCCTGGTGGTTTATCGTAGGCCCTGATTCCTGCAAGTCGCATCCTCCAGCGTGGGGTTTAAAGCATTCTTGAAGCTGAATTCTCACACCTTGAGTCCTTTGCTTGGAAGGCTTTGACCATGATTTGATTTACCCTGGTAGAAATAGAAAAGGGAAAAAAAATAGAAAAAAATCTGAATTTCTTCCCTGTGGCATCCAGGAAAATGATTAAGTGTGTCTACACATAATTTTTTTTTTTTTTTTTTTTGTCCATTCACTCAAAATAAGCATTCCTTCACTCCATCATGAGTTGCAGGACTGGAGTGTAAATTTTAACAGGATTTATATGTTTTTCCCTGGTGATTCTGTTGCCAGATCTCTCTTTAGTGATAGGCAGGACACCAAGCCAGTCTGGAGGGCGAGAGTGGATGAGGATGGGTGGAGGGCATTAATGCCTCCCTGCAGCCTGGGAGTGAGAGATGCTGGAGAGACCTTTTCAGGATGGAAAACCATGGGGCTTGAGTCTAATTGGAGCTGGGGCACTGGCATCTTGAGTACGGATGCTGCACCCGCTTATCTAATCAGCAGTTAGAGGAAGTCGTTTTTATCTGTGCAATGCATCTCCTCTGAACCGAGAAACCCTGCTTGAGCTCAGGAGAGTGATTATCTGGCAGCATCTGAGCACTGCCTGCAGCTGAGCTCAAGCTCACTCTGATGGGATGTGCTCTGTGAGACTCTCACAGAGAAAACCTCTCAGGCCCGCGCTCTGTCCAGGGTCCGGGGTCTCAGCTTCCAGTCTTCTTCTGAGGAACAGCTCAGCGTGTGTCACTTACATTCGTGTTCGACTCTCTGTTGCAGTTACTTCGTCCTTTTCATAGTTGACACACTGCGCAGTGCTTTGGGAGCCAAACCCAGAGGAGACCAAAATCCTCATTTTCCTCAATTTCCCAAAACATGAGACATGGCATCAGAGGAAGATCATTTTGCCTACTCTCAGAGTCTTCTAAGGTTTGAAAAGAGGGGCTCTTATGATGTAACAGTTTCATTGCTGCCCATTTAAAACTAAATGTTAAGTTTTTTCTGACCTCAGTTTTGTAGGTCGGTGCCAAACATTTGGAAATCATGGTCTTTGCAGACCACTAGGACACGTTGGTACATTAAACTAAACTGGAGACTGTGCTGTGTGGGATACCATCCTGTCCTGGGTTTTGGTATAGAAGGTGGGGCCAGATGGCAAAGCCTTAGGAATCTTCCTGGGGGAAAACTGAAACTGGAGTGTGTTGCGTGTAATGCCTGTAGTGTGTGTGTGTGTGTGTCCTGAGTGGCGGTTGACAAGGCCCCACAGTTGGTCACTCTGGGGAGCGTCTCTCTGCTGGGACCCGGCTGCAGGGACTCCGTCCCTGGCTCTGCTGCCCCCTTGCCTTCTGGCCCTGGCAGGTGGCTTCCCTGTCGGGGAAGGGCATCGCCTTGCCCACCGCTGTCGCATGGGGCGAGTGCCACAGGGTGAGGCAGGCTGCGGGGTGGAGGGCACCCGCGCGGCTGCCGTGGGCGGCACCGTCACTGGCGTCAGGCGAGCTCCCTGGGGGACACCCTGGGGGTCTGGAGACGGGCTGCCCAGGCGCTGGTGTCACCCCCTGGCTGGTGGCTTCAGGGAGAAGCACCGAGGTGGTGACCTCACAGACGCCTGGGATTCCCAAGAAAGAAGGCAAGCGCAGGGAGCAGCACACGATCGGCGGGGCAAGACGGAAGAGTGTCCGGGTCCTTCCCGGCGGCGGGAGAGACTGGGATGCAAGGGGAGGCCTGGTGGAGGGCGGAGGGGTCGTGAAGCCCCCACTGAAGTGGAGGCGGGCCCGCCAGAAGGTCGGGGATGAGGGGTCACACACTGCCCTGTTCTGTCCTGTGAGGGCCGCTGTGTCCTTGCCTGCTTGTCCTGGGAGGTCAGTGACCATAGGGCTGGGAGTTGTCAGGCATGTGCGGCCCCAAGCAGACCCTGCTGGAGGTCAGGCTGCCCTGGGCCCTGCCCTGCAGGCACCTCCCCCATAGAGGTCACTCTAGGGTTTATGGTCCCACTGTATGGGACCATACCGTTTAGGCTGACTTTGTGCTTTGTTTGGACCTGAAGAAATGAAGAAATTCCATTCAAAAGAAGTAATATTGCCCGAGTCCTTCTCCCTGGCAGGCTGATGCAGCCGCTGCCTTGAAGAGCTGAGCAGTTAAAGCCTGCAGCCCAGTGACCAGAAGGCACCGCGTGGGACTTCAGTGTTCCTCCATGGAAAGTACAAAGGCTGCTTCCCAGCTGGGCTGTGGGGGGCTGATGGGGAGACGCAGGGAGCTGAGGGTCTCACAGGGCCGAGGAGATGGGTCACGTTTGACCTTAGGAAATGGTGGTAGGTGGGTGAAGGGGAAGGGCTGGGCACAGTCCCAGCAAGGCCCCTGGGTTCTGGGAGGGGGCTGTGGGCTTCAGAGGGACCCTGCAAAGTGTTTCCTCCGAACCTGAGGGCTGGAGTGACCATCGGGCCCAGCACACAGCGTGTGTCCACGTGGCGTGGGCGTGTGAAGGAAGCGGCTAGGGCTGCCCCGTGGCAGTCAGGGTGGCAGCAATTCTCTTGGAGCAGCGTGGCAAATGGGCACAGAGTTGGGGGTTGGGGTGGACTTGAAGTTCACTGACAGTTTGTGGCCAGTCCAGCGGTGCTGAGGGGTGCTGCGCTCTGGGGCCTTGGGAGTAAATATGTAAGACTGTCTGAGAGAGAGCAAGGGAGGAGGCCAAGACTGCGCCGTCGGACTCAGATGAAATTTCTGAGAAGAAGTGTGGCATGGAAGTCCCCGGAGGGAGGAAGACTTTAAGGAAGATGGGGAGAGGTGGCCCTAGTGATAAGGAACAAGCCTGCCAATGCAGGAGACCCGGGTTCAATCCCTGGGTTGGGAAAAACCCCTGGAGAAGGAAATGGCCACCCACTCTGGCATTCTTGCCCGGGAAATCCCATGGACAGAGGAGCCTGGTGGGCTACAGTCCATGGGGTCACAAAGAGCTAGACACAGCTGACCGAGTGAGCAAGCATGCATGGGGAGAGTGGAAGAGGGGCTGGGAAGGGGCTTCAGGAGGACGGAGCTTCCCCAAGGCAGCTGGGCAGGGGTGGAGGCCCAGGTCAGAATGTAGGCGGGCGGGAGGGGCCGAGGGCTCGGGCATCCCTGCGGATGTGAGAAAACTAGGAGGAGAGCTGGCAGCAGCCCTGGAAGACGCTCAGGTGGCCTGTGTGAGACAAGGGGGAGTTTAAGTCTGTTAGAAGGCGGGTAGGATGGAGCGAGAGGAGAGAAAGAGTCCAGGGAGGGAGGACCGGACATGCAGGAGCTGGGCTGGGGGCTCTGCCTCAGGCTGCCCACACCCCGGGGACCCTGAGACTGTCCCTCCTGGATTCAGTCTCCATTTGGGAGCCCCACACAAGAGGGGCCGTCCCTGGCCTCCCACTGCTCACCTGGCCCCGCTCACAGGGAAAGCAGGCCTCTGGGGTCTGCTCACTGCCTCCTGGCATCCAGTAGGTGTCCTGAGACGTGTGGACCGAAGGAATGGGATGGTGGCCCTGCTTTCTCAGGGGGAGGGCGGGCAGGACAGTAGAGAGAGCTCTTAAGTTAAGGTTGAGGGAGAGGAATGGAAGGCTGTATCTGAATTTAAGGTTTAGGCCCTTTTTCTCAAGGGGGCCATTGGTATTTGGAGCCCAGACTCAGGCTGAGACTATCCCCCAGGGGCTACTGAGCCAGTTTCATGACACCCAACTCATCTTCAGGTTTCTCAGCTGAGAACAATTTGTTCCTGAGAACACAGTCATCCTCATGTGGCTCCATGTGTCCATCGCACGAACTTCACAGTCAGACGGGTGTTTTGTGGCTGTTTGTAAAAGATATTTTTAATAGAATCAGTGGGGGCTTTCCAGGTGGATCGGTGGTAAAGAATCCACCAGCCAGTGCAGGAGGCACAAGAGACTTGGGCTCAATCCCTGGGTTGGGAAGATCCCTTGGAATAGGAAATAGCAACCCACTCCAGTATCCTTGCCTGGAACATTCCACAGACAGAGGAACCCGGTGGGCTACAGTCCACGGGATCGCAAAGAGTCAAACATGACCAAGCACACACACACACACAATGGAGTCGATGGTGTTCCAAAACTCAGAGTTGTCTTCTTCAAAAAGGGAATAGCGTGTAGGAAAACGGGGCCCCGGAGAGGCTGGAACAGCCGAGCCTGGCATTTCCAACCATGCTTCTGGCTTTCATTTTCTCTCCAGAGGAGCAGGTGAACTCAGCAAAGCTGGTAATTTCTACAAAGAGAAAGCGGCGATCGTCTTATCTCCATCTCTTCTGACAACCTAAATTCAGGATCACATTGTACCTAGCTGGTTTACCAAGGGAAGCAACAACAGATTCTTATCTGCGGGAGTAGAGAGATCAACAGTAGTTTCTGTTCTAGGGTTTCTGGACCCAGTTTTATTCTCCGCTTTGTTCCATCTGTGCTGAAAGCATAGTTAGCTCTGGGTGTAAAGCAACCAACCGACATTTCGTTAACTTTCCTTCTACATGGGGTTTCAGAAAGAAATGGAAAAAAAAAAAAAAAACAACTTTTGAGCTGTGGTTGCCAGTTGCCACCTGTCCTGTCTGGTTAGGACATTTCTGATTTGGGAAGTGTAAATATAACCCAGAAAAAAAAAAAAAGCTTCCCCTCCTTTTATGCAAAAGTAGAAAGGCTTAAGCACAGTGAGCCCTAACCATTGCCCTGTGAAGTTTCCACAGCACCAGGTTGATGAGATGAGAACACTTGCTCGGTGGAGCCAGGCCCCAGGAAGCTGCCTTCCTGGCTCCCACAGCCTGGGGTGGGGTTGAGCCGAGCCACTGTAGCCTTCAGATAAGCCCAGCGCCCTGCAAGGTCTTAGCAGGAACTATAGTTCACACGTTACTGCAGAGCCAGCTGCTCAGAATTTTAAGCCCTTTGCCTCCTAGGACTTGGAGGGGAACAGGAGCTTATAGGCAGCTCGGAGACTGTGTTCAGGTTCTCAAGCTGCAACCAGAACTGCCAGGACTGGGGGAATAGGAGCTCACAGGCAGCTTGGAGACTGTGTTCATGTTCTCAGGCTGGAGCCTGAGAGCTGTGCTCTTGTTACCTGTTGGTAGCTGAAGGCCTACTGCGGTTGGAAGATTTACACTCGAGAAATGGGCAAACACTACAAATTAGGAGTTTGGGTTTTGTTTCTTCCTGAGAGCTGGTTTACCTGTATGCAGGGGCTAATCTATGGTTGTAATGTTTTGACAGCACCAGTGGAAAGCAGGAATTTTCTTGCTGATGGGGGTATGGATGTGTCTGTTTTTGTAGGGGGTGTTAGGGAAGACCCAGCCTGTCAGGGAGACCGGGGTCAGTGAGGGATACATGCAGCTTGTCCAACATGACTTGATTCCAAGTGACGCTTTGCTGTTGGTATCACACACTAGAAATGTCACAGCAACTCGATTCTCTGTATTAACAAGCAGAATGCTGCCTTAGCGATTTAGTTTTGTTGCTGCGGGGAGTGTGATTAGAAAGGATTCTGTATCTTATTTATGACAGCTCATTATTATTATTATTGCCATTAGTTTGGTTTGAAGAACTGTAAACGCAATGGGAGACTTGTCTGTATCCCATCGATCGGTCACTAAATTACAGTGACTTTTCTGGGAAAGCATTGGCCTCACGCTCTCCTACAAAACACATGGGACTCCATCTTCTCTAAACAAGTTTTGTATTGAGCTCCTTGGATGAAAGACAACTCTGAGATGTGGGCACAGATGTGGCAGGAGACCTCGTCAGTGGTCCCTAAGTTGTGGCTTCTTTGGGACATTTTCCTCAGCAAGGGCCCGGCAGTGTGAGTGGTCAGGGAGCAATCAGACAGCTAGCTAATCGCAGCTGGAAGACCAGAGAGGCACTCTCCAGCATCCGTGCCCTGCAGCACCTGGCCCAGACAGCAGCTAGATTAATGCAAGAGTCTTGGTGGCTTAGTGGTAAAGAATCTGCCTGCCAGTGCAGCAGACAGGGGTTCAATTCCTGGGTCGCAAAGATTCCCTGGAGAAGGAAATGACAACCCACTCCAGTATTCTTGCCTGGGAAATCACGTGGAGAGAGGAGCCTGGCGGGCTAGAGTCCACGGGGTCGCAAAGAGTCAGACACGACTGAGCGACTCAACAGCAGCAACTTGGTGTCCTCTGTTCAGGAGTGAGTTTAGCAGCAGGGATCTTTGGGCAGGTCCAGGGCGTGTCTCTGCCAGGCCGCCTGCCAGGAGAGAACTTCCCCTGCAGGGGATGTGGCTGCAGGCTGCTGATTTCCACTGAAATCACCCGGGCCTGATTCCGGTGAAGCCCTGAACGTCCGGTGTCCTCCCCACGGGGCGGGGTGCGATGGATGGAGGCCTGCAGCCCACGGCCGTGCTGCGCTGACAGAGCTCCTGGGGCAGGCGGCCACGCTCCTTTTCAGAGTGAAGGACTGCCACACTAGAGGTGAAACCCTGCTGAAATGAGAAAAGGACTTTTATGACAGCCTTGCAGGCAGCTCTGTGATTATTTTTATTATTATTCTTGAAATCCAGCAGCAATTTCCTGCCTTCTTAATATCTGTAAGTCTCTCCAGTTAAACACAGTAACGGTAAAAATATGACTTCGCCAATACCCCCCCAGCACTTCTGATGTCCTTTTTCTCCCCATCATGTGAGATGATGACGATTAACCATTGTCCGGTGTAGAGAGCACTTTGGTAACTTTAGCATTACGGTTCAAGCGGTCTTTGGCAAAATTCATGTTCAGTCGACGACGCTGTGGTTTTAAGTGAAGTGGTTTTCATGCTGAGATGAGAACAGAGTGAGTTTGTTACGCTCAGCACTGCACTTACAGTTTTAAAAAGGACATTACTACAAATACGTGGACTCAGGGCTGATTCTTATACCTGAAGCTGGAGCTGCTGGTGTTAACAGTTCTGTTAAGCGTTTGTATTTGTTCATTTGTGTGGCTTTCCCATTTCAGTAACTTTTTTTTTTTGTAATTACTGATGGAGTGTCTCCTAACAACACATCCTTAAAAGCAGCCTGCCCTGTGCATGGACACACACGCACACTCTCTGCAGTATGTGAGAGAGTGTCCTCCCAGGCAGCTGGGCTCCAAGCCTCCTGAGACACAGTGACCTTGAGCAGTCCTTGGGTGGGGAAAGGTTTCGTGGATGAATGACAGCCAGCATTTCTGGAACATATTTGTGAAATCTGGGAATCTCCTAGAGTCCATGGACTATAATGAGACACATGTAGGTAATTCTCAATTTTCCAGGAGTCACATTAAAAAAGAAAAATGGCAGAGGTGGAACACATTCTCATATATTTTATTTAACCAACTGTGCCCCAAATTTTATTGTTTAAACATGCACTTAATATAGACAATCAATCAGTGACTATTTTACCCTTTTTTTTTTTTTTGTACTGAGTGTTTGAACCCCTGTGTGTATTTGAGGCTAACAGCACATCTCAGTTTGAATCACCCACATTTCAAGGCTCAGAAGCCTCCTGTGTTTCAGACGGTAAAGAATCTGTCTACAACGCAGGAGACCCGGGTTCAGTCCCTGGTCAGGGAGCTCCCACTCCAGTTTTCTTGCCTAGAGAATCCCATGGACGGAGGAGCAGCCTGGTGGGTTACAATCCATGGGGTCATAAGAGTTGGACACTACTGATCAACTTTCACTTTCACATACTTTTCAGAAGTGTGTCATTATATCATAGCAAACCTTTTAAAATTAATTCTTGCAGAAATGAAGCCCTAGACTAGTTATTCATCCACTTTCTAAAGTAGTCTTTAACTCAGTTTTATCTTCAAAACATTTTTTCAATCGTCATCACAAAGGAATTGGAAATTTTGTATTTTAGTTCTTCTGGTTTTGGCCACTTTGATTTAGAGAAAATCTAGGTCCAGTTTAATTTTTTACATCATTTGAATTTATTTAATGTAGTTTGGTTTCAACCATAGATTTTGTAAGTGTTTGATTAAATGTGTAAAACAAAACAGTTTTCCAAAGCATAGAGGCTAAATTACACACAGGAATTTATTATTTTTTTAGTTTTAGTTTTCATCCGTTCATTTTATTCTCATGCACTTTTTATGGTCACTTGGGCGGTGGGAAATCCCTTTTAATTTTTTGAAGCAAGGCTGTTGCTTTCTAGATGGAAAGGACATCCCACGAGAGTGCCAATGAGACTGGCACCACGTGAACTGATCTCCAAAAATGGGCAGCATCACATGGTGGGCTTGTTTGCCAAAATCGTGGAGAAGGAAGCTTCTTGATAGCTTCCTAGGACTGACATATATACACTACCATGTGTAGGCAGCTAGTGGGAAGCTGCTGTATAACACAGGGATCTCTGCAAACTGTCCTGAAATGACCTAGAGGGTGGGGATGGTGGAAGGGAGGTCCAAGAGGGAAGGGATATATGTATACATATAACTGATTCACTTCTTTGTACAGTAGAAAATAATGCAACGTTGTACAGCAGTTGTACTCCATAGGGGGGAAAAATGCTGCCGCACTGTGCTGAAGCAATGAGGCAGAGGTGGTAAAGGAGAGGCTTTTTTTTTTTTTCCACTGTAATAGGGGAAAGGGAAGCAGCCAGCTGCCTCTACTGCACCCTGAGAAAACAAGCCTGGGGTGTCACCTCGGCACCACGTTCTGATGCCCCTGCTTGAGGCACCCTGGCACCCGGCCAGGCTAAGCTTTTCACAAGCCAGACCCCAGCCTTCCTGTGCAGGGACGCCTCGTGCTCACTTACTGGCACGCGGCTTGTGCTTCGGGAGACAGCGGTGCCTGTGTGGCTGCGAGGCTTCCTGAGCTCAGCGCCATCCAGGGAGCCGCAGGCAGCGCTGTGGCTGCGATAGTGCTGAGACTCTTTGTGGCCGCTTTCTTTCTCTCCTCTGTCTTTCTTTCCTTCTATCTCTTTCTTTTTTCTTTTCCTTTTTCCTTTCTCTCTTTCTTTTCCTCCCTCCTCCACTCCCTCCTCTCACCTCCCTTCCTTTTCTCCCTCCCCCCTTCCTTCTTTCCTACCTGCGTTTTTTTCCTTCTTTACTTTTTATATTGAAACCGTTTCAGAGTGTGAGGGATGGTAGCAGCCTTTAGTTCAGGAACAAGCTGTCATAGGAGGCCTCAATGAAAGGCTGCCCCAGTGCCCTTAAATGCCACCCACCTATGTGATGGGTAACCTCACTTAGCAGTATGGTTGGCAGCAAGGGAAAGACCCAGAGCCGCCCAAGTCCACCGTCACTAGCTCTTGCTTTTTGCTGCTTTTTAAATGGAGCAGACAGGGGCTATCTGGTTCATGATTTTTTGACAAGAGCTACATCTTTGTGCAAAAGGGTTGTACCAGGAAAAAAATCACCATGAGGAAAGGCTGCCATCTGGAACCGAAGAGAACACTTTCCCAGGTGTGCTGGAGAGATGCTCGTATGCAGGACGGTGCATCTGAGCGAAGGCACCCAGGACTTGTCCTTGAGGGATCCAGACACTTACATCACTCACACACGCGTTGCAGCTTCTCTGCTGGCATCCCCTCCCGAGCCCCAAGACTTACTTCCAGATATTTGAGGGAGACTTTCTTTTTTCCTTTAGGAATAGTTAAAAGTCCACCTGGAGCCTTAGACCTTGGTGTGAAAATGTTGAATTCATCTGAGAAGTGCTGTTGTTTGGTTCAAAAACAAGGGTTAATTGTAACGTAGTGAGAAGTGCTTTCTGGGTTGACTTGTAAGTTCATCCTGAGAAGTCACCCCTGGGAGATGACGAGCCAGCGTGTTGTAGGATCTGAGGCGGAGACCCTGCCTGCCCTGCCTTCAGCAGCAGATGCACTGAGTCGGATGCTTCTCCTGGTTCAAACAGTCTTTAACTGCTCACCTGGCTTGGGAAAGATGACCAGTCTGTTTGCTTCGCGCAGCCCCTCATGCCTGTGTATGGACAGGCCACATCCTTTGTTACCCTAAGTTAATCTCTTTGTCCCTCCCGGTGAGTCCCTGATGAAGCCCTGTGGAGCCTGTCTCCCTCCTTCTCCTTCCAAGTAGGTGCCATAAGGACCCATCACCCACCTCTCAGCCCTGTATCCACTGTGCTCAAGAAAACGTGTTTCCCAACTTCCACACTGTGTACCTCAGTTCACCGGAGCGCACGTGCCTTCCTCTGCTCCACCAGCATGCAGACGTCATGAGGCACGTGCCCGGGTGACGGTCCTCCCACCCCGAGTGCACCGGGCGTCCTGTGCCTGCGTGCCGCATCCAGCTGTTCATTGCAGGCTGCACCTCTCCCACTCCTTCAGCTTCTTCTCCAGCCTGAAACACAGTATGAGGTAAAGCAAATGGTAATGAACAGCCTGCCATTGGGAAGTACCCAAGTACAGTGTATCGTGAAAATCCTCTTTATTGTGTCTGTTCCTGAGACTGGCTGCAGAAATAAAAAATCATCTCAGTTGAAAGTTTAGAATAAGTATTTTATGTATTGAAGGAAAATAGTGAACACAAATGGGAAGTAAGCCATGCTTAACACGGTCGAGGGGAAATATCTATAAAATGTGTCATCTAAAACTTTAAATAAAATATATATGGGAAGAAAATGGGAAATGAGTATTTTCACTTTTGCTGTGTAGTTAGGATTTATTTTGCTGCCCAGTCTGAAGGTCACTCCCTCTGAACTTCTCCCAACCTTTAGGGAGACAAGGAATCCAAATTAACAACATCCTGGGATCTCAGAAATTATCAATGTGCCTTATGCGAAAGTGCCACCTTTTTAAATGTTTACCAGCATAGAACCCATACGTGGGTTCGTTTGATCTGCTTCAGTCTTGAAAAGTGAAAAGAAGTCAGATGGCTCATTGCCGTGTTACTGAAAACCGTATCTTCAGAGTGCATCTCTGCGTCTAGACAAGCTGCTAGCCTAGTTGTCGTGGGAAGTCAAAGCCTGTGAGAAGTGGTGTCCACAGGGTTAAGTGGATGCGGGGACCTACAGGGTCGCTGGTAGGTTTGCGGCTAAATGACCAGCCTCAGTTCTAAGTGGTGTCAGCATTCCAGAGTGCAAGGGAGCAGGCTGGAGGTGGGATTAGCAGAGGATCAGTTGAGGAGACAAATGCTTGTAACAGACTTGCTCTGTCCTAGCATGCTGCTAGGCAAAGGGTGACCAAGAAAGGTGAGATTCTGGGGCCCAAAGCAGGAGAAAGGATGCTGCCGAGCAGAAAGAGAAAAATAGTAGAAAGGGAGAAGATAGAAATAAAATAGACAACAAACTGTCTTCTTGTCCAGCAGACAATTCTGCCTGGTTATAACCTCAGCTCGCTAGACAGGAAAACATTTAGCCTGATGCATTGAAGTTCATGGCAGCTCCTATTGATGGCATTGACCGCAATATGACTGTTCCCCAGGGGAGATGGTGAATGAGCGTGTCCATCTGCAGTTGTTGCAGCCAGGACAGTTTAGGAAAGCTTCTGAGGCCGACACCTTCCCCCACCCCAGCACCCACTGAACCAGCCACGCACACGACTTGTTTCCCCTGTGCTCGGTGGCTGCATTTGGATGGGTTCCCAGCCCTCTAAAGCACTCCGGACCAGGACCCCTGAGCAGCCCAGAGCTCAAGACTCTGCAGCCTTAATAGGGAATAGCCAGCCTGTTTGGACACCTTATGAGACAGCCTGCATGAGGTTTAGAGAGGCCCTGAACGTTGGAAAAGACTCAAAAGAGTCTTCTGTCCAGAGCCAACTCTGCAGCTGTCTGCTATAGCCATACTTTTTCCTAAGCATGGGAGCCCCTCCAATCATGGAGACAGTAGATAGACCAGGCCCTCTCAGCATCCCCTTTTCCTAGCCAACACGTCCTGGTTCCTTCCAAGTGTGATGAAATAAACAGAATCCTGTATTTGTGCTCCATCTCCCCACTACTCTCATGGTCCCTGGGCACGTGCAGTGTGCCCAAGCCTCCTGAAACCCAGCACCGAAGGACCTTGCTGGCCTTGGCCAGGATGCAGGTGAGAGAGAAAGCCCAGTCCCTGCTGGGATGTCCAGATCTGTCTCTGCCCTTGGAGTGTGCGGGAAGACCGCGTGACAAAGCCAGATTCGTAACCACATAGGACTCCTCACTGTTAGTTTATAAACGCATGGGCATCAAACATATCTTCCGTGCTTTTGGACTTTACTGTTCTAGTGGCAGGGAGCCAACGGGATTAAGGTCTTCCTTGCTTTGGCATGGACTCCTCCTGGATGCACTGTAGGGTCAGCAGAGGCCCAGGTTCAGGGCCAACTAAGAACTCAGCATCCGTTTCTCAGAACAGTTCTGAAGAACGTCTCCCTCCTGTTGCATCTACGCCTTTGGTGTTTCGAGTCTCATATGCTGCTGAGTGCAGTGTGTTTCCCTGCAACCTATCAGCGTCCTTCTGGAAGCACTGTGGGTGCCTCCTGCAAGTACAGTGGTAAGGAAGAGGGTGTTTCCCTTGACACGTTGGTTCCACAGCAACTCTGTGAGATGTCTGCTGAAAACGCAGCCTTTATAAAAAAAAAATTTCAGATAATCTAGTGGTATTTTTTAAAAGATGAAACTAGCATACGTGTGCTGCTAAGGACTCAACTGTGTCTGACCCCTGATTCCCTTAGCACCCCTGGCCTTGCTGTCGGGACAAACTGGTGCAAAAGCGTGCAGTTCATGATCGTTTGTCAGCAAACCAGGCCTGAAGTCAAAGTCTCGCTTTTAAGCCAGAATTTCCAAATTTCTGAAGAGGAGCACACTGTGCATCAAAGCAGAAGCAGAAAAATATGCCATTGTTCGCACGGGCATGCTCCCTCCATCCTGTTTGATTCTCGGTAAAGCTAGACTTGCAAACAGCTGTGTCTATCAGAGCGTTCATTGGGTCTAAGTTTTACTTTTGCAAATGGAAACGTTATCTTACAACAAATTGGTCCGTCCCTTCGATCCAGAATCCGCCACAGCTCAGTTGAAGGGTCTGGTGTCCTGCCCCGTGATTCTGTGAGTCACTCACGTGCAGTGGCGCACCATGGAGACAGATTTCTCAGAATGTTTTAAGTGAAAGGGAAATCGGGTAGAAAGAGTTGCTTTACAACACTTGTCCTCTTAGGGATGGTTTGTGCAGTCCTCGCAGCGTTGCTGCTGGGATCGGACTCCTGGTTCTTTGGGTCAGGAAGGCTCACATTCTAAGGCGTCAGAGAGACGGGGGGAGTCTGGACGGAAGGTGGGATGCTTTACTGTCATCAAAGGATAAATTCGACCCATTCCTTCGTTTAAGAATGAAGACAATGCCAAGATTTCCCTGTGAGGTGCCAGAGGCACTTCCAGGAGAATTCCCTTCAGAGGGACTCACCTGTTGATGCCCGACAGTTGACAATACCTTGCAAATTGTCAGATAGGAAAAGACACTCATTTGCTGCGTCTGCCAGGAAAACTTAATTCTTCTTTTAGTACTGTATTGTGTTTGTGTGCCTGGCTGCCCGGAGTCCTGGTTGCCGCACGCAGGATGCTCGTTGCGTCGTGCGGGGCCTCTCACTGTGGTGTGCGGGCTGCTCTTAGTCTTGGCGTGGGGCGTAGTTGCCCCGCAGCAGGTAGGGTCTTGGTTCCCCAGCCAGGGACCAAACCTGTGTCCCCACATTGCATGGTGGGTCCCTAGTCCTGGACCACCAAGGAAGTCCCAAAATTTCATTCTTTGAAGTCTTCCGGTGCTGCCCCTGGGAATGACAGGCCTGACTTTTCAGAGCCCACGGAAAGAGCATGTGATTCCTACAGGAAGCAGAAAAAGAAGAGGCAGGGTGGCTGATGAGTGATTTCAGGAGATGTCTTACAACTGACTGTTAGCAAATGTTCTCGCCTCAAAAAAAAAAAGAAAAAAGGAGTGGGGTAGGTACACGAGAAACAGATATTTTTGGCACATTCTTTGAGGTCAAACACCTCCGTGAGGGGCTGCTTCCTCACTGCTATGGCACCAAGGTCGGAACTAGACCGAGGTGGCTCTGAAACCGTGGGCGGCGATGAGACCAGCTGGAGAGGACCCGGCCTCCGCGCAAGGAGCCGGCCGCCGTGTTGGTTCAGACGGACCCGCGCCCGGTGTGACCAAAGCAGGCAGTTCCTCTGAAGGCACACCAAGGGAAACATAAAGAAAGCACTTCTTGAGATGGTGCAAAAGAATTTCAGTAAGTGAACTGTTATCTCGCACATCATACCCACTCACTCCGTAAAATACTCCGGATCATGCCCTGCAAGACCCTGCTCTCGAATGACGCACCGGCATTGGAGGGAGATGGAGTGTGCATCGTGGAGACAGGCGGGCAGGTGGACATCATGTAGTTTTACAGATGAGAGTGTTCCCAGCACCTGCCCAGACCCTAGCTCCGCGCAGTAGGGTGGTTGGTGCTTGCAGTCTCCACCTTGGGTAGGTAGTTGGTTATACAGTTAATGGGGTTAATTAACTGATCTTCAAATCAGACAACCCATGTGAACCCGTTTGTTGATTTTAAATCTCTTCATTCTTTTGATTTTCGCCGTTTTTTTAATTTTACATTTTTTAAGCCTGCATGTTTATTATATTTGTCAGCATTCAGAACACAAGCATTAGCTGCATGACATTAACCAGTAGTCTTAGATTCTCAGTGGGGTTGAGGTGGTGGGAGAAAGTGGTCCCGATCGCTGCGCTCCAACTGGCGTCATTGTGCGCGTTCACAGAGCCCAGAGGGAAGATGAAGACACGGGCTGCGGGAGGGTGTAGAACATGTGCTGTGCTGCCGGAGCCAAAAAAACCCCGCAGCAGGCCAGGAGGGGGCCAACTGTGAAGAGTGCAGGACGTGGCATACACTCTGTCCCTTCAAGACTTTTTTTTAAGAGCTTGATGGGAGAGTGGATCAGGCCGGGGCAGACCCGTGGGCTGAGGAAGCAGTGCTGCGGCTGTGGTGTCCGCGTGGGCCGAGGGGGCTCTTGATCTGACCTCAGAGGAGGCGCACGGAAATGTATTCCCTGAGCAGACACAGCTGTGGTGATACCTGCTGGGGGGGTGTGGGGTCACTGCCTTAGTCTGGTCCCCAAATATTGCAAGTTTTATTCCATTGCCTTTCACCAAGAGATCTCATAGCCCGGATCACCCTAATTAAAACCCTATCAATTCAAGGCATTTATTCTTCTGTGTTCAGTCATGTTCTCGAGGCTGTGAGAAAGGAGCTGTGGGCAGTTTGGGACCACTCCCCCCCCCCCCCCCACCGCCACCG